>CM037094.1:91976825-92576825 GCA_020916435.1 Oxytropis ochrocephala
CGGTAGTACTTCGTTCGGTTACGTATTGCTCGGAAATGACTCCTACTCGGAGGAAGATCAAAAATTTGGAACTGACACGGATCTTGCGTGAGATGGGTCGAGTCTAATAGTAAAAGGAAGTGGAGCCGCCCTAGTGCAGGAAAATTGCGAAGGCAGGCTGGAGTGGAGGGTGTCTTTATTTCGCTTTCATCGATCGATATGTCGGGCGAATATAGAGGCGTGTATAAGCCGACTGCGATTTCGCTCGAGAACTTGATGTTGGCGAGTTGAACCTCCGGTCCAGTTCACTTGCCTTTCGTAGTCGCTGGATCAAAGAATTATATGATGCGAAGATGGCGTCTTTGAAAAGTTATCTAGCGAAGTGAGGAAGCTAGCTCAGCGATTCGGCCAGAGAGGCTGAAGTAGTACATGTGCCTCGGACAAGAAAATATTCGGCAGATATCCTATCAAAGCTTACAAGCACACCAGACTCGAGGGGAATCATCGAAGTGTAATTGAAACTTTTAATCGAAGTAGGGTGTCGTGCGACGAAGCCCAGCCCGATCGGCTTGTAGTTCTTTGTGTCGATTCGATTGATTGGATCGCCCACATCTAAGGTACATCGTGGAAGGCGAGGCAAGCGGCGACAAAGCGAGCAAAGTTGGTGGGGCTCGGGCGACCAAATACTGTTATAGAAGGAAAGTTATGCAGAGAAGAGGGTTCTCTCTCCATTGCTAAGGTGTCTCGCCTCGGTCGGCGAAACCGCGTCTTTGAGGACGTTCGTATGAAAGGTGTTTGTGGAAGTCACCGGGCGCTCGTTCCATAGCGAAGAAGGCCTCGGGCGGCTACTATTGCCCGGACCATGGGCGAGGATGCGAAGCTTCGTTGAAGTGCGAAATGCGAGTGCACATTGCGTGTCGCGTTGCACCTTCCACCGAGAATACAAAGTGCGGTCTCGCCTTGGCGTTATTCGCACGGTGGGGCATGAATCTTCTAGGCGTTCCCTGCTCCCGAGCCCGAGTTCAAGTTCTTGATAAAGTGGCGGTGGAATTGCTCAGCTAGTGGATCGGCGGCTACGCGAGCAATCACATCGGCCAAAATCGATATCAGTTCTGCGGGCCCGGTGTGTGCTGCCCGATTTTAGGATCCCTGACCGGTGATAACCGTTCAGCGGCACGGTTCACGGACAAGAGATTCGGAGAAATGTTGGCGACTTAGGGGTGAAACAGCGTTTCACCTCGGTCAGGCTACCACCTGAACTAACGGCCAGGGTGACAAGCGGCCCAGCGGGTGATCTGCGTGGTTTGAAGCGGCCCGGATGAAAGCGAAGAGGCTGGGTCGAAGAGATTGCGATCGGATTACGTGAGACCTACGGGCGACCCCACTCATCGGCCAGGAGTCACCGCCCAGTTGGTGTCACGGGAGCGTCTTTGTGATACCCGTAGAGATGGGCGAGCTGAATTGGAGGACTTGACCCCCTGCGTGGTTGACAGCCAGGGCTATCAGAAAAAATTTGGACTTAATTGAAGAAGCGCGCACCTAATGCCGCTAAGAGAAGCAATTGATCAAGCGAGAAGATCGCGCAGCCGAATTATAGCTATTCGAGTTCAAAGAGGAATTCTGCGGTCAGGGCGGCTCGTTCTAAGGCGGGCCGGCGTGGGAAACAAGAATGCACGCCCGAGGAAGGCGGGTGGGAAGGTCGTCTGCAGCAGTCATCACGAAGGCGGCAAGGGGGCATACGACTTGAACCATGAATGGGATTATCCCCGAACATGGAATGCGAAAGCTTAGGAAGTATTACGTTTGAATGTAATCAGAATTTGAATGTAATAACAGCCGATCTATTAATGAAAGCGGCGGGCGCTCTTTTTCCCGCTGGGTTTTTACGAGGCGACCTTTAAAAACATGATGTATTCTTTACTTTCGCGAGAATGTATGACTGCGTAAGCTTCAAGATTGCGAGGCAAAGGAGGCGATCGAAGACTTATCAAAGCCACGAGATCGTCGAAGCGATCTAAATCGGCGGCCGTCGAAGCGGTCCCAGCCGAGTGCCATCGAAATGGCGAAGGGTTAAAACCCGCATAAACCTTAGATCGTCGAGCGATCTGAGATCGGCGACCGTCGAGGCGGCCGCATGGTCAGCGACCGTCCGAAGCGGTCCCAACCGAGTGCCATCGAAATGGCCCCGAGGGTTAAAACCGCAAACCTTAGATCGTCAGGCGATGCGAGATCGGCGGCCGTCGAGGCGGTCATAACCAACGCCATCGAAAATGGCCCAACGGCGCTAGGTCGTCGAAGCGATCTACATCGAGTGCCATCGAAAATGGCCCAAAGGTTAAGTAATAACCGCCGAGGTAGGCGTCGAAACAGACTCTACCTTAAACGCCATCGTAAGGGCTCGATGAAGTCGTAGAAGCGTCCGAGGCTCCTGTTGGGATATTAACTTATCAAAGAATAGATGCTTTCGAAGTAAGCGCGGTGGCGCACCGAGCGGTCTTAAAGCTCCAAGACACGCTAAGAAAAGCCACAAAGCAGCGCTATCAGTAGCGCGGAACCAGCCATAAGCGACCACAAATTCAAAATGAACAAAGCGAATAAATGCAAGAAATGCGCAGAAATTGCAACATAAATTCAAGCGGGCATAAATGAAAAAGCGGATAAAGATTGTGGGTTACAAATATGGGGCGCCCGGCGAAAGCCAGCGCCTACGAATTAAAAGCGCGGCGAGAAATTATCGAGCAGAAGGCAAGTTAAAGTTACAAAATTACACCGCTCGCGAGCGGGCAGAATAATAGTGGTAAGGCGGATAGCGTTGCCACCTTTCGTCATATTACTGCGAGCAACATAATCTTGTTATTTTCAACATAGTCGCGTGGAAGCTTGATCATCTTGTCGCCGAAGTTGACTGCTGAGTCGGTATTCAACACCGCGCTTTGGCCAAGGCGTTGTAAATTGCTCGATCGCGACCTCTGACCGGCCTTGGCCACCACGTTTGAATCTTCTCCTGCTCGCTCGGCGTTTACGGCCTCCAATCGGCGCTTCTCTTCTCGACGGATTCAAAGGTCGGTTTTCAAGCTATTCACTGGCCGGCAAGCTCCTTGTTCTCTTTGTGATTTGGCCCGGTCTTCATCCCCGCTTGAGGGCCTCCGCTTCGGGATGGAGGAGTTTGTCATATTCTGCTGCGCCTCGAGTCAAAGCCTTGCCCTTCACTGCTTGAAATTCAGTCGAAGTTTGGTTAGTTGGTCGAGAACAAGGTAAGATAAAGATGACAAGACTAAGAAAGTAAAGTTACCATCAGATTCGGCCACCGGCTCGGGCCATGACTTTCGACCCCGTATTCACAGAGAGAAAGCGCGAGGCGCCATTGAAGCTTCGCCGGTACTCTCCGGATCGGCCGCGCTTCGAGCTTTCGAGTGCGGATGATGGGAACCTCCTCCAATTGCGGGAGCCGGGACCGACAATCACGTTTGGGCCCAGGTGAGCGTCGGCCAGCGGGAGGAAGGCGGCCAGAGGCTGCTGCCGGCCGGCTTTAGCTTCACTTGGCTCTTAGGGGTGTGGGGCACTCGGAGGAAGGTTGTGGATTATCCCCGGCCGGAGAAAAACGAGGTCCGCCAGCCTCTCCGGGCCGGGGCCGCGAAGCGGCGAGTTCAGTTTTGCAGACATCCGCTACGCAAAATAACGAGCTAGGGTTAGAATAAAAAGTTCCACGAGGCCTACAATGAGAATATAAAGAAAAAGTGCAAAGCGGAGACCAATCTCGGCCTCGGTTTTACGCGCCGTACATAAGACGGCAAGAGATTCGTGAGTATGTCAGCACTTTAGGATCACGGGACGATCATGCTCACACGGCGCCTTAATCATCTCCAAAGACTCGGATCGGCCTCCCCCGGATCGTTGGCCGAGTAGATGTAGTCGCCGACCTCTACGAAGAAGTGGGGCCGTTCCACATGATTGGAAAGAATGGGACCGAGCATCCCGTCCGGTGAATCTCGAAATGGCCATCCGGCCTCGCCTGGTCGAACGACCCGAAGTAGTGGCCTCTCGGTGACGCAGAAGCGACCTCTTGGAAAGCCTTGAAGAATCGATGATGAGTCTTACGCATTTTGAAGGAGACTGCTCCTCTTCTCTTTGTTTGCTTTCTCCACCGAGCGGCTTAGCTCGAAGAGAGTGAAGAAAAGCATGATGCGACGCCGGCCGTAGCAGTGGGTTAACAAGACTTCAAAGGTTTTGAGAAACGCCCATGCGTTCGGATGAAGGCCCGAGAGAGGCGACCGTTATGGCGCGAGGCGTCCCGTTGGAACTTCGGTGAAAGGAGGAGCGATCTTCATTTTCTCGACCACGATCCGATACATGGTGAATTCCCCCGAACCGGGAGTAGGTGGCGATATCTTGGCCGAGTCTTTCATACCCTCACTCTCGACTGGTGGTCGTCAGAAACAACGCTCCAATGTCGAGCGCGGCGTAATGATCGGCCGTCGGCATACTCTGTCATGCGCCCGAAGAGTGTCGGAGACCCAGAAGACATATCGAGAGGGTCTCGGGCTATATCGAGAGTTGAACATCGGCGCTTCTTCATTCGACCTCGCCGTTGTTGGCCTCACGGCTCAGAAACTAGCGGCCGGGTGGGCGATCTCTTCATTAGCCGCTTCGTCTCGGCGATCTCGGCATCGGGCATAACCTCGTCCTCGACACGGGCGTCTGCGGTTCCTCATCATCATCCGGGTCGATCACCTCGACATACTGCGTCTTGTTGGCCGGCGAAGTGTATCGGCCGATGGTGGTGTAGAGACACTCGGCCAGGACAACAGAGTGAGCGGAAGAGTGGGAGGAGCTAGAGTTGGGCTGCTCGTAGAAGCACGCTTTCGAAGAATCGGCATTTTTGTCACCCAAGGCGACTTGGAGTCGCCGAGGGTATTGGGCTCGCCCGGCCTCGACATGTATGTGGCGAAGGGTGAGGCGACTTCAGGGATCTGAGCGATTAATTTTGTCAGTGGCATACACAAACACTGTGATAAAGGGATCGAGTCAGTCGATCGGCGAAGCACTCATGAGAGAAGCGGTGGCCGTCCACTCGACGACACCCCTATCACGAGGCGTGGAAAAGCACAAAATACTTTGAAGAAAAACTAAAGTCTAAAAAGAGTAAAGAGAGCGTCGACTCGTACCTTAGCGAGTGTTGAAGATCGGTCGCGCATGCGATTGCAAACGACTACTGAGGATGCGAGTCGGCCCGATGAGCAGTCGATCGTGGCGAGCTAAATCGAGGAAAGTGTGAGATATGAACTCAAATGCGAAGGGGTATTTATAGTGAAGACCCGTGGCGCGGCGAGGGGCCAGGGAGGCGAAAGCGTCGCAGCGTTTTCATCTTACAGCCAATGGTTGTCTCGAGACAACCTCGGAAACACCAAGCGTCGCGTCTTCAATGTCGGAAAGACCGGCCAGTTCGCGGCGGCCGTAAGCGGTTGGAGAAGCGTCGACACGCCCCTACGAAAAAGCAAGCGGCGCGTCCGTTTCATCGAGGAACCACTCACGGGGACATCGATTCAAGCCTCGGCCGCTCTTGGCGACTGTAGGCTTGGGGCGTGTTCTGGGTGTATCAGCAATTATGAGGAATTTGCCACGGCGATTGGACTGCGGCCCGACCCATCACGATCGGCCCAACCGCGGCTTGGAGCGCGATTCTCGCCGTAGAAATTCTCGCATAGCCAGCGATCGGACATCATCAGCGTATATATCGCCATTCGCACGTGGCATCCAGTCACGTTCTCTAACGCAGCATGCTATCTGCCCGGCGACCTCTCACTAGATCGTCGGAGTGTCTTTGCGAGTACCACCCGAGGTGCTCAGCCCAGCGTGAAGCGGGCCAGGTCCTTTCAATCCTCTCGGCGACCGCCTATCGGGCGAAGCAACAAACACTTCACCTCTTCATTGATCAAGGTGCGATCATCTACCAAATAGATAAATCGGATGGCTAAAATTAACACAACGTATTTATCTATTTTTAGGTAAATCTGTTTGTTCCAAAAAAATAAAAGACTAATTACCATTAACACAAATGATTTACATTGTTTTTTTGAACGAAATTATATGTACTTGAATTATATGTACTTCCCGATCGTACCTTGATCAATGAAGAGGTGAAGTGTTTGTTGCTTCGTCGTCGATAGGCCGGTCGTTGAGAGGATTGAAAGGGCCAGGTCCACGGCTTCACGCGTTGAGCACCTCGGGTGGTACCGCGAAGACACTTTCCGACGATCTAGTGAGAGGTCGCCGCAGATAGCCACAAGGTTAGAGAACGTGCACCGATGCCGTGTGCGAATGGCGATATATATCAAGTGATGTCGAGCCGCTATGCGAGAATTTCGGCCGGCGAGAATTGCGCTCCAAGCGTGTTGGGCCGATCGTGATGGGTCGGGCCACAGGTCCAATTCTTTGTTGGCGATCCTCATAATTGCGATACACCCAGAACAGTTGCCCTGCTTGGGTCGCTAAGAGCGGCCGAGGCGAATCGATGTCCGTGGAGTGTAGTTCCCTTGATGAAACGACGCGCCGCTTGTTTGCTTTTCGTGGGCGGTGTCGGTCAGCTCTCCAACCGTCGCACCGTGCCGCGACGGCTGGTCTTTCCCGACATTGAAGACGCGACGTTTGGTGTTTCCGAGGTTGTCCGGAGACAACCATTGGCTAGAAGATGAAACGCTGCGACGACGCCTCTCGGCCCCTTCGCGCTTTACATGGGTCTTCACTATAAATACCCTTCGCACGAAGTTCATATCTCACACTTCTCGATTTGCTCGCCGACGATCGACTCGTCTGCCGCCGACTCGCATCTGTAGTCGCTTCAATCTCCGCTGGCACCGATCTTCAACACTGCTAAGGTACGAGTCGATCGCTTCTCTTTTACTCTTTTAGACTTTAGTTTTTTCTTCAAAGTATTTTGTGCTTTTCCCGCGCCGTGATAGGGGTCGTCGAGTAGAGGATGGCCGCTTCGCCTCTCATGAGTGCTTAGCTCGATCGATTTCGACTCGATCCCTTTATCACAGTGTTTGTGGTATGCCACTGACAAAATTAATCGCCCAGATCCTCTAAAGCCGCCCCATCTTCTCGCCACATACATGTCGAGGTCGGCGAGCCCAATACCCCGGCGGACTCCAAGTCGTCTTCGGGTGACAAAATGTCGATTCTTCGAAAGCAAGCTTCTACGAGCAGCTCCAACTCTAGCTCCCACTCTTCCGCTCACTGTTGTCCGGCCGAGTGTCTACACCACCATCGGCCGATACCCCGTCACGAACAAGACGCAGTATGTCGAGGTGATCGACCGGATGATGATGAGGAACCAAGAGACGCCCGTGTCGAGGACGCGAGGTTATGCCCGATGCCGAGACGGCCGAGATGGCGGTTAATGAAGAGATCGCCCGGCCCGCCGCTAGTTTTCTCGAGGCGAGGCCAACAACGGCGAGAGGTCGAATGAAGAAGCGCCGATGTTCAACCTCGATATAGCCCGAGACCCTCTCGATATGTCTTGGGTCTCCGACACTTTCTCGGCGCACGGGGAGTATCTGCGCCGACGGCCGATCATTACGCCCCGCTCGACATTGAAGCGTTGTTTGGCAGACTCACCAGCCGAGAGAGTGAGGGGTATGAAGAGACGCCAAGATATCGCCACCTACTCCGGTTTTCGAAATTCACCATGTATCGGATCGTGGTCGAAAATGAAGATCGCTCCTCCTTTCACCGAGTTCCAACGGACGCCCTGCGGCTATATCGTCGGTCGCCTCTCTCGACTTCATCCGAACGCATGGGCGCTTTCTCAAAACCTTGAAGTCTTGTTAACCCAAACTTTGGTCACGGTCGATCATGCTTTTCTTCACTCTCTTTGAGCTGGCCGCTCGTGGAGAAAGCAAACAAAGAGAAGAGGCAGGGTCTCCTTCAAAATGCGTAAGACTCATCATCGATTCTTCAAGGCTTTCCAAAAGTCGCTTCGCCATGCGCTGGAGAGGCCTATACTACTGGTCGTTCGACCAAGGAGGCCAGGATGGCCATTTCGAGATTCACGGATGGGATGCCGCTCGGCCCCATTCTTTCCAATCATGTGGAACGTAAGCCCACTTCTTCAGAGGAGGCGACTACATCTACTCTGGCCAACGATCCCGGGAGGCCGATCCGAGTCTTTGGAGATGATTAAGGCGCATTCGAGCATGATGCGTCGGATCCAAAAGCGCATATATATGCCGACCCTTCGTCTTGTCAGACGGCGCGAAAAACCGAGGCCGAGATTGGTCCGCTTTGCACTTTTTCTTTATATTCTTCTTTGTAGGCCTCGTGAACTTTTTATTCTAACCCTAGCTCGTTATTTTGCGTAAAGGATGTCCGCAAAATCGAACTCGCCGCTTCGCCCCGAAGCCCGGGAGGGCTAAGGGACCTCGCTCTTTTCTCGGCCGGGGATAATCCGAACCTTCCTCCGTGAGTGCCCCACACCCCAAGAGCAAGTGAAGAAAACGGTGGCCGGCAGCCCTCCGCCGCTCCTCCCAAAGGCCGATCGCTTCACCTGGCGGGCTAAACGTGATTGTCGGGTCCGGCTCCGCAACGGAGGAGGTTCCCATCATCCGGCCGAAAGCTTGAGTGCGGCCGATCCGGAGAGTGCCGGCGGAAGCCGATGGCGCTCGCGCTTCTCTCAGTATGGGGTCGAGAAAGTCATGGCCGAGCCGTGGTGGCCGAATCGATGGTAACTTTACTTTCTTAGTCTTGTCATCTTTATCTTACCTTTGTTCGACCGACTAACCAAACTTCGCTTTGAATTTCGCGAGAAGGGCAAGGCTTTGATCGAGGCGCAGCAAATATGACAAACTCCTCCAATCGAAGAAGGAGGCCTGGCGGGGATGAAGATCGCCAAATCACAAAGAGAACAAGGAGCTTGCCGGCCAGTGAAGCGGTTGAAAACCAGACCTTGAATCTGCCGAAAGAGAGGCGCGATTGGAGGCCAGAAACGCCGAGCCTGCGAGGAGAAGATCCAAATGGTGGCCAAGGCGGTCGGAGAGGCCGCGATCGAGCAATTTTACAACGCTCTTGGCCAGCGCGGGTGTTGAATACCGATCGCAGTCAACTTCGATGACAAGATGATCAAGCCCACGACTATGTTGAAAATAACAAGATTATGTTGCTCGCAGAATATGACGGCGGTGGCAACGCCATCCGCCGCCACTATTATCTTTTGAAGCCCGCTGCGGAAGGTGTAATTTTGTAACTTTAACTTGCCTTCGGGCGACAATTTCTACTCGCTTCGTGCGCTTCTTTTGTCGTGGCGCGCTCGGCCGTGGCGGCCCCATATTTGTAATCGACAATCTTTATCTGCTTTTCATTTATGCCCGTTTGAATTTATGTTGCAATTTCTGCGCATTTCTTGCATTTATTCGCCTTGTTCATTTTGAATTTGTGGTCGTTTATGCCATCGTTGCGTACTTGCCGATAGCGCTGCGTTTTGGTCGCCAGCGGCGTGTCTTGGAGCTTTAAGGCGGTTCGGTCGTCACTTCGCGCTTACTTCAAAGCATCTATTCTTTGATAAGTTAATATCCCAACAGAGGCCTTGGATCGCTTCGGCGACCTTCTATCGTGCCCTTTCGATGGCGTTTAAGGTAGGTCGTTTTCGACGGCTACCTCGGCGGTTATTACTTAACCTTTGGGCCATTTTCGATGGCACTCGATGTAGATCGCTTCGACGACCTAGCGCTGTTGGGCCATTTTCGATGGCGTTTCGGTTGCGACCGTCTCGACGATCGCCTTCGATTCTGCATCGCCGACGATCTAAGGTTTCGCATGGTTTTAACCCTCAGGCCATTTCGATGGCACTTTCGGTTGGGACCGCTTTCGACGGTGATCGCTCGGCTGCGGCCGCCTCGACGGTCGCCGATTCGATCGCTTCGACGATCTAAGGTTTGCGGTTTTAACCTTGGGCCATTTCGATGGCACTCGGTTGGGACCGCTTCGACGATCGCTTCGATTTAGATCGTTCGGCGATCTCGGTGGCTTTGATAAGTCTTCGATCGCTCCTTTGCCTCGGGCAATCTTGAAGCGGCGGTCATACATTCTCGCGAAAGTAAAGAATACATCATGTTTTTAAAGGTCGAGCCTCTGTAAAAAACCCGATGGGAAAAAGAGCGCTGCCGCTTTCATTAATAGATCGGCCGTTATTACATTCAAATTCTTGATTACATTCAAACGTAATACTTCCTAAGCTTTTCGCATTCCATGTTCGGGGATAGTCGCCCATTCATGGTTTGAAGCTCGTATGCCCCCTTGCGTCTTTCGTGATGACTCGATGCGGACGCTGACCTTCGGCGCCCGCGCCTTCCCTTGGCGTGCATTCTTGTTTCCCACGCCGCCCGTCTTAACGAAAGTGCCGCCCGACCGAGAATTCCCTCTTTTGAACTCGGCGTTATACTGGCTGCGACCTTCTCCGCTTGATCAATTGCTCTTTAGCGAAGCTTGGGTGCGCTTGATTCTTCAATTAAGTCCAGCTCTTCTCGGATAGCGATGCGTTGTCAACAACGTAGGGGTTTGAAGTCCTCCACCCACTCGCCCATCTCTATGGGTATCACAAAGATCGATTCGGTACACCAATCCGAAGGGTGACTCCGGCCGATGAGTGGGGTCGCCCCGTGAGGCCTGACGCGGTACCGCAACTCTTCGACCCAGTTCCCCTGCTTCATCCGATCTTCGCTTCAAACCACGCAGAATCACCACGTTGGCCGCCTACCTTGGCCGTTAGTCACGAGGGTGTTCGGCCGAGGTGAAACGCTTATTTCACCCCTAAGTCGACCAACATTTCTCCGAATCTCTCGTCTGCGTGAACTGGTGCCGTTGTGCGTTATCAATTCGGCGGGGATCCCAAAAGCGGGCTAGCACACACCGTCCAAGAACTTACCGACTTTGCCGATGTGATTGTTGCAGCGGCTCGGCCTCGATCCACTTAGTGAAGTAATCTCATCGCCACGATCAAGAACTTGAACGGCCTCGAGCAGTGGAAGCGGGCCTAGAAGATCCATGCCCCACGGTGAACGGCCAAGGTGAGACCGGACTTTGTAATTTCGAGGAAGGTGCAATGTGGACATCGGCGATGCACTTGGCATTTCTTGCACTTCGAACGAGTTTCTTGGCATCCTCGTCCATGGTCCGCCGATAGTAGCCGGCCCCGAGGGCCTTCTTCGCTATGGAGCGAGCGTACCGGTGACTTCCACAAACACCTTCATGAATGTCCTCAAGACGTGGTGGGCCGACCGAGGTGAGACACCTTAGCAATGGAGAGGAGAACCTCTTACGCATAACTTTCCTTCTATAAGTGAGTATTTGGTCGCCCAGGCGACCCGACTTAACTTTGCTTTCGGTCGCTCGGTTCCTCGCCTTCCACGATGTACCTTAGGATAGGGGCGATCAATCGAATCGAATCGACACAAAGAACGGCCAATGGATTGGGTTGGCTTAGTCGACACACTCGGTAGATTTAAAGTTTCTTGAATTACACTTCGATGATTCCCCGGAGTCTTGGTGCTTGCAAGCTTTGATAGGATATCTGCCGAACATTTTCGGTCCCGAGGCACATGTACCACTTCACTCGGCCGAATCGCTGAAAGCTGAAGATTCTTCACTCTTGCTAGATAACTTTTCAAAGACGTCATCTTTGGCATCATATAATTCTTTGATCTGCGAGACTACGAGCAAGGAATCGATCCGAGTTCAACTTCGGCCAACATTGAAGTCTCTGGCGAGCCGGCAGGTCGGCTATACACGCCTCATATTCGGCACGATTATTGGGCGTATGGAAAGCGAAAGTCAAAGACACCTCCACGGCGGGCCTTGAATTTTTCGAGTGGCGGCTCCACTTCCTTTACTATTAGACGACCCATCTACGTGCAAGATCCGTGTCGTTCCACTTGATCTTCCGGAGTAGGAGTCATTTACGCGCTATAAAGTCGACGCCAACACCGAGCTTTTGCGCCGATCCGATTCGAATTTGATACCAAACTCATCGAGTTCTACCGCCCACTTTATCATTCTTCCCTTGGTGTGGCCGATGAAGGACTTGCTCGATAGGTGGTCGGTCCTTACCACGACACGGTGGGCCACAAAGTAGGGTCTCAACCTTCTAGCGGCTATTAGGAGTGCAAGGGCAAACTTCTCATCTTACGGTATCTCACTCGGGCCTCGAGTACTTTGCTTATGAAATAGACCGGATTCTGCTTTAGATCGTTTTCTCTAACTAGCACAGCACTGAGAACTTCTTCTGTTATGGCTAAGTACAGATATAACGTCTCGCCTCGTAACGGCTTGGTCATGATCGGCGGGCTAATCAAGGCTTGTTTTAACTCATCCAATGCTCGTGGCATTGCTCGGCCCACTCAAAATCCACTTCCTTCTTGATTCTAAGCGGTTGGAAGCGATTTGCAGGCCGCTTTGGGGATGAATCTGGATAGAGCGGCCACCATACCATTTAATTGTTGTATTTCTTTTTTCGACGTGGGCGGCCTCATATCGGCGACCGCCCTACACTTTTCAGGGTTTGCTTCTATCCTCTTTCATCGGTGAAAACCAAGAATCGGCCTACTCACTCCAAAGGTACATTTTCGAGATTAAGTCTAAGCGAGTTCCTTCTAGCTTCTTCAAATATTTCTCCGAGGTCGCTCGAGTGATCCGGTCGGATTACGCTTTTAATGATCATGTCGCCCGGATACACCTCCGAGATGCGACCGATCTGTCTTTTAAAAATCTTGTTCATCATCCCATTTGGTAGGTCGCTCAAGCGTTCTTGACCAGAATGGCATCACCTTGTATCGAAAATTTCCCGATCGGCCATGAAGGCCGTCTCAGCCGCCGTCGGGCGGATACATCGTGATCTCGATTGTATCGAGTAAGCGCCCGAGAAAAGACGTAGTTGTAGCCCGAGGCACCATCGACCCGGCTTGTCAATGTTGGGCACGGAAAGGCATCGCCGGGCATGCCCCATTTAGATCGGTATAGTCTACGCACATCCTCCATTTTCCATTCTTCTTTTAACCAAAGACGACGTTGGATAGCCGTGTCGTGTATTTGATTTCTTCTATAAAATTGGCCTTTATGAGGTCCTCAGCGGCCTTGGCGCGCTTGAGATTTTTCCTCATTCCGAGCACGTCTTCTTTGAGCGGCCGAAGCGGCTCCTTCATCGACGGAAAGTTGATGGCGAGCCACTTCTATAGGGATCTGGGCATGTCGATGCCGCCATGCAAAGCAGTCGGATAGTCTCTTGCTAATCGCATACAAGATCTTGCTTCACTTGCTCACGGTAGGTCGCTCACCGAAGAGCTTCACCGCTTTGGATGGGTCGCCACCCGGTTGAACGTCTTCCAACTCTCCATGAGGCTCTGGTCTTATCAGCCTGTGCTTCAGTTCTCGAGCCAAATCGCCATCATTGTCTTCCGGGTCGCTGTCTGGATCATACCGAGCATCCAAATCAGCGACATTGACTTGATGGCCTTCACTAGTGCTTTGAACATTCGGGCCACGATCTACCTCGTCACATATTTCTTGGTATAGAGCGTGGCTTCTTCTTCAGCGATTCAAGGTCGGGCCGCGAGTGGTAACTACTTGGTCGTCCTTGCTATAGAATTTCATTTTTAGATGCACCGTCGATGTAACGGCCTCTAGCTTACCCAAAGTCGGCCTACCAATAATACATTGATAGCAGGATTTGAGGGGGAGTACAAGGAACGTCGTCCTGACCGTCCCGCATGCAGTACTATCCCGGTGTCGTCACCACCAAACGTGACCATCACTCGATCGTTCCCAGCGGATAGGTCGTCACCCCATTGAACCTGTTAGAGGAGTAGGCTCGGCACGGGAATTATCTCGCTCCGATCAACCTTTATCTTGTCGATCAAGCCTTCAAACATTATATCACCGAGCTACCTTGATCGACAGATTCTCTCAGACTTCGTGTTTGCCATAACCATACGATTACGGTGGAACATAGCTATTAGGGTTTGCCGTAAATGCAGTCGCTATCATCGAACGAGATGGGAGGAGTGCGCCGAGACCTGGTGGTGGTCTTTGAGGTGGATGCAACCATTAATAATTCGCCCCACTTCCTCTTAGTGGCTTTATTAGATTCCCTGCGATCCGGGGTTTCCACCATGGATAACCATCGCAACATTACGACCTGCGGATCGCCGAGTGTCACGATCTTGGTCGATCCTTGTTTTGTGTGCCTTCTATGGCGCCCCTTTCCTCTGTCGGATCGGCTTCTTTTGGCTTTCTGAGAGGTCGGTCGCCTTCCTCCGACCTCGCATACTTTCCCAACTTACCTTTCAGATCGCCTCTTCAATATCATCTTTGAGGCCATGCGGTCATTAGTATCATGACCCTTGCTTTTGTGGTAACGGCAATATCTTTTGGTCTGGTCGTGCCCTTCTTGAGCACGCAGTGGTTCAGCCGCTTAACTCCCACAAACTCATTATTCGCACTCATTTGTAGATCTGCGCAATGGAGGTGTTGAGTCGAGTGCGATGATCGAACTTTTTGTCTCGAAAGTCGGGCCGATTGTCGCGGCGACCTTCATGCCCTCAGCCGCCGCTTTGCTTTCTTCTTTAGGTCGTGACGCGGACGCCTTCCTTAACTGCCGGGGGTTTCTTCATACCGCATGTGGGCGTTAGCCTTGTTAGGAAGTGGTGAGATCTCGGTAATGATTCAACGTAAATTCTTGACGAACCGGTGGTCCGGTCGAATACCACGCCGAGATATTTCAACTTGTCCTTATCTCGACAAGTCACGAGCGCAGACTTCGGCCGATGTTAAACCGGTCGATATATCGCCTCAACGTCTCGTTCTCACTTTGAACGACCGAGTCCAAGTATTCCTCGTATCGGTATTGGCACCGTTGGCGATATAGTGAGACAAGAATATTCTAATCGTGTCGCCCCACGAGAGATGGTATTGGGCGCAAAGACTCCCACCATTCCAACGCTCGGCCCAACGATCGGGGAAAAAGCACGCATTTCATGGTCGGTCCCACCCTGTAGCGGCGGTAATTATTGAAGTAACGGAGGTGCTTATGCGGATCACCTCGTACGTCAAACTTGTTGAGATTGGGCGGCTTGCGGAGATCTCTCGGAATCTTATAACGCCGATCTCCCGGAGAGCGGGCGTGTTCATTCCGAATGCCGTTCGACCCGATGGGGTTGCATTGCGAGGCATGCCTCGCGTTCCCGGCATTCCATAGAATCCTCCGGATGGGCGGTTGGCGGTAGGCGAGGAGGCCTTACGGGCCGCCGCTGACTCTCCTAGGCCGATGCGGCGCCCCTAATTCTTCCATTTACGTACTCTTCCGGCTCTTCACGAGAATCCCAAGATGCGCGCCGACCGAGCGTGACCCGGACGACTCGTTAGAGGAGTATCGGTGGGCGAGCGGCCGTGTCGGGGCGGTATTTGGAATCTTCATAGTCATCGGACATTGAGCGGCGTCTACGCGCGTTCTGCTCGAGGCGACTATGCGCGCTCGCTTCTTCCGCCGGAGAACGATGAGTAGTGCTCTCTCGGCGTGAAATGCTCCTGCGAGGTGGGAGCGGTGTCTTCGCGCCACGGCCGGCGGCGCGAAGGTTCTCCGTCTTCGCGCAGCGCGGCGACCGAATTGAACCTCTTTCATCTTTGGGAGATGAGTGCATCTCGATGCGCAATCACACGATTCTTGTTTTGCAAGATCTCGCAAAGCGGCTTGAGTAACATGGTCGCAGAGGTTCTCGGATGCCCGCTTCAATCGGCTCGGGCGGTAGATCTCCGAGCGGCCGGGTGGATCTCTGGCTGGATGGCCAGGCCCACGCACCGCTGTTGTGCAGAAGGTTCTTGTCGTGGGAGTCCTTGAGATTCGTGGGATCGTAACGGCCACGCCCTCAGAAGTCTGCTCTCTTTGGTTCGCCGGAGGATTGAGTCGAGAAGTGGCCAGCGTCGGGGCGGTCGCGTGGAGCCATGAGATAGGCGGGGACGGCGCTCGGGCCTCCCATCGTGGTCGCCGATTGATCGTACCTTGATCAATGAAGAGGTGAAGTGTTTGTTGCTTCGCCCGATAGGCGGTCGTTGAGAGGATTGAAAGGACCGGTCCTCGCTTCACGCGTTGAGCACCTCGGGTGGTACCGCAAAGACACTCGGACGATCTAGTGAGAGGTCGCTCGGGCGGATAGCACAAGAGTTAGAGAACGCACACGATGCCGTATGCGAATGGCGTATATATCTGATGATGTCCGGATCATTATGCGAGAATTTCGCCGGCGCGAATTGCGCTCCAAGCGTGTTGGGCGATCGTGATGGGTTGGGCGCAGTCCAATTCCGCATTGGCGATCCTCATAATTGCCGATACACCCAGGAACACTTCCGTTTTGTTAAACTATAACAACGTATGTATGTTTATTTACATAGTTCCGTGTCAAAAAAAATTATCCAAAATGAATTTACCTACTAAATAGATAAATCCATTGTGGTAATTTTAGACAATGAATTTATCTATTTAATAAGTAAATCCGTTTTGGAAAAAAATGAAAGGTAAAATTGGAAGAAAAATGTTGTGTGGGGAGTATTTGGTATCATAGTGGGGGTGAAAAAAATACCCAATATTATATAGGAAAGACCTTACAAAATTGCTTGCCGAGGCATGGGGCTTCTAGGGCTAGATAGGCTCTACACCCACCATCAAACCACCCAATCTTATTGGTCCATGCTTCGTACAAACACCCCCCCCCACGCTACTCACTAGAACTCCCTTTTTGGTGTGAAATGACCAAAAGCCCTTACTGAATTTTGGTTTTTATTTTTTTTAAAGATTATGCACGGTTCGGCGCACGGTTGATCGAAGTTGATCGAATCTCGCTGCGTCGAACCAGTCAAAATTTACTCAGATACCCCAAATTATGTTTTGACTAGGTTCGATCAAGCGTGTGCCGATCGATTAGTCGTGCGCCGAACCCTCTCCACTGTCTAGTCAACGGCTAAATTTTTGAATTCTCCCCAACAGTTATAAGTTTAACGGTTTCGATTGTTTTAAATCAACGGCTCACGTTCGATCACACCTATTATAGATAAGTGCAACAAGTCATACAAACCGAAAAAGTCTAAAAAAATAAATCGTGCAATGAATAAATCGAATCGTTAAAAATCAGTTAAAATTAAACAACTAGTGTTAGTAAAGAATAAATCGAATCGTTAAGAATCAGTTAAAATTAAACAACTAATGTTAACCATTAGTGTTAGTAAAGAATAAATCGAATCGTTAAAAATCAGTTAAAATTAAACAACACAACATCCAATAACAATCAGGGAGGTTCGACCCTGCCAAGTGCGAACCGGTTCGATGCACGCTTGGTCGAAACCTTAACGAGTTCACAGAGCGCGCGTGGCGAGAACCGTAGTTAATGTTTTAAAAAAATGATTTAAATTCAAGGATATTTTGAGAATAAAAGGTGGTATGGGGGTTCTAGTGAGTAGCTAGGGGGTTCTGAGAACCCTGTGCCATCTTATTTGTTTGGATTATTGTCTTTGGAATACCTTGTTCGTGGAATATTAGTTGTTATGATTTGTAGTAATACACCTTGTAGTTAAGAGCAACTCGTCCGTTTAAGGAATGATTTTAGATTTTGCTCTGAGTTATGTACGTTGTCCTAATAGTGTTTTGGTGACCTTTTTCCCTATATGAATGACATATCTCATGCGTGACAAAAAAATAACGTAAACATTGCTCTTTCCAAATTTCAATAATCGATTTTCCCATTAAATTTTGAATCAAATACATCAACTTTACTTATATTCTATAACAGAGGAAGAATGTTAATTTTGGACTTTGAATATTTGTCGGGTCCACCAGACATATAAAATGACAATTTTGCAATTTCCTCCAAAAATATGGTCAACATTTCAACAAATATTAATTTTCAATAATTGATTTTCCCATTAAATTTTGAATCAAATACATCAACTTTACTTATATTCTGTAACGTAGGAAGAATGTTAATTTTGGACTTTGAATATTTGTCGGCTCCACCAGACGACAATTTTGCAATTTCCTGCAAAAATATGGTCAACGTTTGAACAAATATTCTTTGTTTTGTTTGTTATTAACATTTTAACCTGAAGAATTCATAACCTTTTTTTGTCTGAAGAATTGACAACTTAAATGAGCACCATTAATGACGATAAAGTAACAGATAGTTCACCATGAAAAGAGAAAGAGTTATGATTAATATACTTCTTAGAATCAAATTACTAATGATGTTATGAATTATGATATAATAACAGGGGTTCTTGAACCGGTATTATACAGATATGTCATTAACCAATCTTGAAAAAATTTACATCAAAGAATTGACAATTAATAGAGTTACAGAGACACCTAGGGAGGTGTCAAGGATTCAAGAGTTCTTGAACACAAAAAACTTGACCATATATTCCGTAGAAATCTTCTTATCTCATATTAGCAGCGGGACTCGAAGTTGCAGTTCCATTGAATATCTTCCGCCTCTCTTTTCTTTGTAGTACACGCAAATTTGGTGACCTTGGTTTTGTAACCTTACCAGACCTAATACAACAGTACAATGCAGTTTTATTTAAGTGTTTAAAATATTAAATAAAAAATAATGTTTGCCGGAGTTTAAACGCTTACTTTTGTGGACAAAACGGATGATCAAATTTTGGAACTGGTCTAGCATGAGGAACTAGCGTCCTTCTTAGCTGTTTAAGTGCTTTCTCCTCCTCTACCTGCATGTTTAAGTTTGCAATATCTCTGTCAATCATGCAGCTAAATTTAGGCACCGACAATAACAGTGGACATATATGTAATACTGTTCATACCATTCTTGCTGCTTCACTCTCCTCTCTATATCGTTTGTACATCTTTTCTTTCTCCTTTATCTGGTAAGGAAAGATATATTTGAGTACTGGTAAAACCATAAATACTTTCTCTATAACAGATTTACAACAGCTAACAGAATAGGGATTATTTCATTACCTTCTCGTCAAATTGTGCTCTATCCACGGCCCGATGGTTCAAATGTAAATCAAACTCTTGAACTTGTGTAAGGGGTCTGCGGACCTTCTCTGGTACTGGGATTGGGTCCCTGCAAGTGACGACATCCCATGAAAATAAGAATATGGTTCACTTTTATTTCTTTATCAAAGATAATAATAATGTACACTTGAAAAAAAAGTCTTGATTGTTGCTCACTCTTTTAATATTGGTTGTGCCTTAAATTCTCTCATCTCGGCCTCTTCTCTTTCCATTCTAAGTCTTTCTTCCAGTTCCCTTTGCATTTCTTCCTCGTGTCTCACTAGGCTCTCCAATTGGAATGGCTCTGGTTTTGTGCATTGTTTTGGTTCTGGCTTTGGTGGGACCTGCAGATAATCAATAGTTTTAATTTAATAATAATGTTGCCAAAGTTAGTAAATAGATAAGTGAACCACCAAATTGACAAAATTCTGTACCACAGGGTAGTCAGTGGTATAAGGATATGGATTAGCCTTCGGAACCCTTGCAGCTTCCTCTTCCAATTGTTTCTGCAGAAGGTCCATGAATAGTTTCTTTTCTTTCTCAGCACCTCTTTCCTGTCACGATTAAGAATGTTGGGATCAGCATAACTGGATCAATCAATGTATTGCAGTAACCCCCTTTCAACAAAAGGAAAGTAATGAACCTCTGTGTGGAGATGAAATGGATTTGGAGTAGTGATTCTTGGAATTGGGTTGTGGTTACGTGAAGGTTCAGACTTCAAAGAAAGCTGCAAAATGGGGAAAAATGATTTAGAAGCATAGAAAACCATTTTAAGGCTACCAGAAAAAAAACGATTACAGAATTTACATACAATCTTTTATTATATTCTACAATTAACTAAATTTTGGGGAGCAGATTATGCATTTTATCTAGACTACCTTGTCAAATAAATCCGCCACAGAAGCAGGTGGTGGAAACCTCTCATTTGTTGCAAAGTGAAATTCTTGAGGTTCAGTAACATGCTTCTTGGTATTGCAGAATATTCCAATATCACCTTTGCTTTCAAATATCTGAAAGAAGGATACTACTTGATTAGCTAAATGATAGAATGAAATTCTTCGGGTTGGGGAACATCTTAGTTGTTACCTTCTTATTTAGAGGTTTTGCCTTGAATTTAGGGATCTTTTCAATTTCCTCTTTCTCTAATTCTACCGAGCTTTTCACCTTCGGTGGGCGGGCCCTTAATGTTGTTTGGAGTACTGGAGTTTTAGGTTCTGTAAGGTGAGGTTTCCATGTACTCTCCTGTTACAAAAAGTATATTAACAATGGATCGAAATAAATGAAAAAGACTAATGGATTCTTCTGTTGTTGCTGAAAGGTACCTTATGAGACACCTCTGTTGAAGCTGTTGAAGCTGAATCTGAATTCTGATGAGCCCTAGCCAAGGTTTCCAGATGAAATTCCTGAAGAAAATGAAAAATGTTAGATTGACACTTCTATATAGTTGTAAATTGTAAAATTGTAATAAGTCTTCTATTATTTGGTGCTTGGCTTACCTTAAATTCTGGTGGATGAGGTGTACTTCTCGGCAAGGGAGGCAAAGTTGGAGTTTGCAGAATCTATAACGACAAAAATAAACAACTTTCAGCTCTAAAAGAACATGAATTGGCAACATAACTTTCAGCACTAAAAGAACATACATTGGCTACAGGAAAGTAATAAAAGGAGTACCTTCTTATTCAGTGGCCGAGCCTTGAATTTTGGCATTTTAGCCATCATTTCTTCCTCAAGCTCAGCAGTACTCTTCACTCTTGCTGGACGAGCCCGCTGATTTGTCTCAAATTCAGGTTCCTTAGGCCTGGTCAATGTGAGTTTCGGTTTTGTCTGCATCAATGAAATGCCATTATGAAAAATTAGTCAAGAAGTATTCAAACATCCATCTATGGTGTAATAAAAAGATGATGAGGAGTAGCATTAAACAAGAGAATGCAGCAGATCCATGTATTACATGAGAAAGAGCGCCGTGCAATGGCAGGTCTCTGGTACTGGACTGGAATCTTTTCATCATTTCAGCCATTGATACAAATGGTGCAGATGGTGTTGTCGGTGTTTCACGAACATAAACCTTTACATACAAAGTTAAATATAAATTAAAATGAACAATAAGTTAAAAGGTGAAAAGGAGTTGATTTGATATAAAACATAAATGAGACAAAAAACAAACCTTTCTGTCCTCTTTGCAAGTTTTACTAGTACTTGAAGAGGCATTGGAACTGCTAGTTAAACCCAGTTTTGACTTATTATGAGGGAAAGTTTGGGGTTTGACATTCAGAATCTGGAAAGTTAAAAACAAGATACGTGTAAGAATCTATTTCGATTAACACCAGAAAACAGAAAGATCTTTTAACAGTTACCTGTCTAGTTTTTCCTCCTTCCAACTTTTGCTTCTTAATAGCTTGATTCTCTTGGGCCAAGTGGGGAGTCCCAGCAGTGGTCTTCTTGGCTGCTGACTGCGACTTAGTTTTGGTTTTGGTGGCTACCTTGTTAGTACTCCGTTGCTTCTTGGAAGTCGTGGAAGTGGTGGTGACCTTTTTCTGCAATGCTGGATTTGGTGTGCAAGCATCTTCTTGACAAGTTTTTATGTTGGATAAAGTTACAGCACTACTCACCCCATGAGAACTGGTTGAATTATTTTCTTCTTTGGCTTCAGGAGCATCATTTTTCTTGACCTGAAACATAGATGATTTATGAGTATATAGAAACAAAGCAGGAGCAAAATAGTTATGTAAATTCAAAAAGTACACCACTAATTACCACGTCAGAAGCAGCTATACTAATTTCTTCCTTGGCAATGCAAGGTGCATGGTCTTGTTTTATTGTGCCAGTAATGTACCGCGGTTGTGTATTTGTTTCCAAAACACTATCAACATTTGATGAAGTCTATAAAACAATGGATAAACAATCAGCAAAATGAACAAAGTTTTAGGTGCATATCATAAAAATTATATGACTCAAAAAAACATAAAAATTGTCGTAACAGTACCTTAGGCATATCGTCAGCCTCACTAAAGTCACATAAGGTATCCACTGTTATCGATCTACTAGCCTTGATTTTAGGCATAAATGCTGCAACAATTTGAAAACCCAAGAAGGATCAACCAAATAAATCTATCGTACAAGATACAAAGTTTACAAACAATTAAAACATGGTCTAAAAAGCTTGAGTAAGGCTCTGGTTAGCAAAGTTCTCGACCGAAAGATATAGAAAAATCTCGGTAGTTATGAGGCTGCTAAAAGGCCTAAAAGTAATACATTCCCCTACGTTTAGAAAAAGGTGCAACTCCACAAGAGGACATGACACAAGCCCCCTTCTCCTAAAGAACCTAACTAAATAGTGTTGGCGCAACATATTTGAAATTTGATTTCCTATGAAATGAATTATATACTTGGAAGCCCAATCACCAGACAAAAATGCTTAAGCAAATAACACAGAACCATAAAGCAACTAAAAAGTCAAAAAGCTATTGAAAACAAAGCCATCCCCGCCATACAATATAGACTGTAGAATAAACCGAATTATCAACGAAACAACAATTCACATCATAAGAGCATCAAATGTGTCAGTGTCAAGGTGATGGCAGATTAATTTCACATAAATCAATCAAGAAGGAAACCCTAATTCCTTCACTCTGCCTATTTCAAGACTTCATTCTGCCAAAAAAATCCCCAACCCTATCTAACTCCAAGAAAACAATTCCAATTAGATTTCCAATGAAGGAACCAAACTCGAAGAGAAAGAAGAAACTCTATCTTTTCTTTCAATTCTAATAATGTGTAATAGACAATTTCTCTAAAATCCCTATATTGTTAGGGCAGAAAACCCTAGCTCACAATCTCAAACACTCACGAAGAGAGGAGATGCAGAACAGAGAAGAGGGAAAATGAATTCTGTTAATGATAATCTGAAATTGATTACAGAAACAAACTATTTATACATGCAGCAAGTGTTACTGAATCTAACAAACTTACAACAGAAACGAAACTAATCTGATGCTTAAATTAATCACAACATATATATCGCTGACAATGGAATGTAATGGATTAATGGTAAGAAGAAGAAAAGGTTGCTTACGAGAAGGAGCGTAAGCGAGAGCGGTGCGAAACCAGAGCTCGGCCCTGAGGACGTCCTCCTTGGTTTCCTCTTTGGAGAAATCAAAGAAGCGCGGTGCAGAGAATTCGTATGTCTCGTCGATGATAGTTCCACCGCCGGTTCCCTCCGCCACCGACATTTTGTGTTCCGAATAGGGTTTTTGGGGTGAAATTGGCTATGATGATTAATAATAAGAGAAGCGAGGAAGAGAATAGAGAGTGTTTGGATTGCTACTAAAACGAATAATGATTGAATGGGGGAGGTGAGCGAAGTGAAGTGGTAAGAGAGATCTTACAAACAAGTCACAAAGATCAGAGGGGAGTGTCTCAGTCTCTGTAATGTCATCGAAGTGTAACGGTAAGTTCTCTAACGGTCCAAAAACTTTTTAAACAGTATATCAAATAACCCGACTATTCCTGTTTCTATCCAACGGCTATTTTTCTCGTCCTAGCTAGGTGCGTGCGTAGCACTAATTTTTTTTTTTTTTTTTTTGACAATCTTGTTATGAGTCCTTCTCCCCCGTGAGAACAAATCAAATTCCCCACCGGTGAACTATTAAAATTGACTGTAGAATTTAGTATAAAGATTCATCAACAATTGAGATTTAATACTAGAAGCACCCTTTAATATTTAGACAGTGTTTAAATATGCTTTTACCCCCTGCAAATATGAGGTGTTTTGCTTTTACCCCTACAAATTTTTTATTTTTAAAAAACCCCTTGCAAAATCAAATTTTTTGGTTTTAGTCATTCTGTTAGATGGACGTTAAAAAAAGTCTATGTGGCATTTTTAAATACGCTTTTACCCCCTGCAAATAGAGGGTGTTTTGCTTTTACCCCCTGCAAAATTTTCCATTATCCTCTCCCCCACCTCACGTTTCATTCATCTCTTCCACGAATTCCTTCATTATCCTCTCTCCCCCACCTCATCTCATCTCTATCTCTCACTTCTTATCACTATATTATTCTCCATTCAACTCTTACTTCCACAATCAAATCCCTAATATTCAACAGAACAAAATGGTCCAAACCTCAAACTTCATCTCTCTCTCGTTCTTCACCACCTTTATTAAACCCATAAAACCTTGATTTTGAGATGAAGAACAATCCATAAACAACAATCCATAAAACTTGAAACAAACCCTAAAATCAGAATCGCAATAAAAGTTAATTACATGTTATGCTCATGGTTTGCTGGTTCTGTGTGTGTGTGTGTGAGAAAGAGAGAGAGAGAGACAAAGAAGATGAGAAGATGGGTTATGGTTTGATATGGAAACATTGGTTTGTGTTGGAGATGAAAAGTTGATATGAGGTTGGGTGGGTGCTGAGGAAGAAGAAGGGGATTTAGATTTTTTTTGCAGGGGGTAAAAGCAAAACACCACCTATTTGCAGGGGGTAAAAACGTATTTAAAAATGCTACATTGACGTTTTTTGTAACGTCCATCTAACAGAAGGACTAAAACCAAAAAAGTTGATTTTGCAAGGGGTTTTTTAAAAAACAATATTTTGCAGGGGGTAAAAGCAAAACACCCCCTATTTAGAGGGGGTTAAAACGTATTTAAGCCTTTAGACAATTTTTTTTGGTACATTATTTTGATAATTTTTTACTATCTTGCTAGGGAGTGCTTCTAGGGTGAAGGAGCAAATGAAATCTTTCACTAGTGAATAACTGAAGTTGATCGTAGATATTGTGTAAAATACTATGAGTGATTAAGATTGAATCAACTAGTATTAAATCTTAACCATCGATGAATTTTTATACTATATCCTACGATCATATTTAATGGTTAACCGGTGAGAAATTTGACATTATTTTTTATTTATTTATAGAATGTTTTATGAATTTAATTTATATACATAAAAAGTGTATAAATATTTTATACTATCGACGAATTATAAGTTGACATGTCATTAAAAAAAGTTAGTCAATTAGTAACCACCTTATATGTAAAGTGTCAACCATACCATGAATTATTATTGGTTGTGGTTGTAAACAAATTTATGTATGTGTACAACAATTAAGCCCAAATTTTTTTTCCTTTTTTATATTTTTTCTCCATGTTATTTATTTTTAACATTCAATTTTTTTTACCAAATTTTTAACATGCAACAAAGATACTAAAACTGTTTATTATATTTGGTTTTATTTTATGAATTTAATTTAATTTATATACAAAATAGGTCTATAAGTGTTTTACATCACCTACCAACTACAAATTGACACGCCATAAAAGAAGTTAGTCAATTAGTAGCCACCTTATATGTCAATCATATCATAAATTGTTATTGATTATGATTATAAAGAGATTTACGTCGATAGTGCGTAGCAATTAAACTCATATTTTATTATTCAGTTATTACTAGCCAGTTATATTATACATTTATGTTCTTTTGACAAATATTATATTTTTTTTAAGGAATATTTTTTTTGGATCAATTTGAAGGAATATTATTATAAATTTATGTTAATCACAATTTTATCTTTTTTACAGTAAACTTAATTTAGGTTTTATAGGTGAATTTAATGTATACACACTATCATTCAATAGAACCAAAAAATTGAACCAAACCGAACAAACTTAAACTTAAATGAATCAAACTTTTTGTCAAAAGTTCTGAATTGAACTGCCTTTATCAAACACAGTTCACGAACCGAATTGAACCAAACGAACTGATAGTTCAAAAGTGAACTGTTAACTGCTCATTTATTTGCGTACAGTGTGCTGCAAACCAATTTAGATATGAACCTTAAACTGCTCATCATTTGCATGTATATTATCGTAAACTACTGCGGAACAGAAAACTGCGATTCATTGATCAACATTGATCTTTCTCGACATTCTTCTTCTTTCTTGCAGTTTACAGAAATCCAGACCAACAAGTTCATTGAACCATAAATCCCTTAATCGGTTATGTGTGTGAGTCAAAGTCATACACCCTCCATAATCACGATCAAGGAACTGATCAAAGTCACTGGGAAATAATCACTTATCGAAGTCATTGGGAAATAATCACCGACCAATGAACTAATTAGGAATTTAGGCACCATTTTTTTAATTCACATTTTACAAGTGAAATTGTTCCAGACTGGGCCAAAGCCCACTCCGTTGAAGAATCATTCTCTACCGAGCTGGACCTAGCCTCTGCTGTTATGGATTGGGCCTGACCCATTCCTGTTTGGAGCTAGGCGTCCCAAATAGGTGTTGGAACCAGCCCAAGAGCCAGCCTCAAAGGCGGAGGTAAGATGGACGGTCCGGATCAACGCGGCTCCATCCAACGGGTCCACGATCTTCCCTGCGTCTACAAATAGACCCTCACCCCTCTCAAATCAAGGACGTTCTCATTCAAATCTCATCTCTCACTTATGCTTCCTGACTTAAACATCAGAGCGCTTGCAGGTACCACCAGCACAACGACTCTAACCTCGAAGGACCAACTCAACCTCGGACCGCCATCAACCTCAGGTGAGCCACCACTCACTTTACCTCGGATCAGGCTACCGACCTAGGTAAGAACAGAAATAATCATGATTATTGTTTAATTATGAGGTAGGAGCCAGTAGATCTAGTCTCTGTTTTGTAGTTTTAATTTAAATTAAATTGTTTAATCTCTATTTTGGATGTGGTAGAATCAATTATTTTTTTTTTTTTTTTACAATATTGGAGTTTCTTTCTATTCATACATTACTAGGACACACACTCGTGCCTACACACGGGGCGACGTGAATAATTTGTTAGCCATACAAATTAGTAATTTGTTACTCTGATCTATGTTATATATTTTGCCCTCTTACACTAAGTTCTCCAATATGTGTAGGCCTAGAATGTTATTTGTTACAAGCTATGACCTATAAATATGAAGATAAATATGACTTACTATTTTTGAAGCTTCTGAGAGGAAATCATATCTAGATAAATACGATGCGAAATGTACTGAAAATCGTATCTATCTCCTGGAAGGTAAATACGACGAGATTTAAAATATTTATGGTCAAATCATATGTAAGTGAGAAATGGTCAATATTCTGTAAATTTGTAATTTTTTACGGGTATTTTAGTCTTTTCACCGTATGCGTGGGGGTATGGAGTCAAATGGTGGGCCCCCCAAAAAATCCTTTATTTTTATGAGAATGGTTGAGCCCATATAACATAACCGTTGGTTAGTTAATATCTATAAGAAAATTTTACGACCATTTTTTTTAACCAATAGTACACACATCTATTTTTTTGTGAACTATATTGCCATCATTATTGTTAAAGAGTTTTTTTATCAACGTTTTTATGAATTAAGTTTCTCACATTCAAAATCACCACCCCGCATTGGTACGTATCTTCGGAAATATATCATATATAAACACAACCCTGTTAACATAAAAATCTCATTCTATGTTTGGTTGTAAATTATCAATTCGTATATATCAACCACTAACTTTGCAATACATAATTTTTTAACATTTTTTACAGAATTTCTTATAACAATGTCTTGTGCATCGCACATGTGTACGTCCTAGTGATAATGAAAGGAGTGAGTTTATTAAATAATAAAGAGGAGAGAATAAAAATGATGAAGCGTGAGATTCTTAATATCGTGGGGTTAATTCAATCAACTCCAATTCACTTGACCCAAAAAAAAGTAAGTTGTTCTCTAGTAGTTGCTGAAACAATGTCAGAGTACTGTGTTGATTGGGCATTTGAGCCATGTGATTGTGTCGTATAAATTACTCCAAGATTCCCACATCGGACGTGATATGACCTAAAAAAGAGTTTATAAATAGGAGACATCCCTCACCTTACAAGCCAATTTTTTGGGGTTGAGTTAGGCCCAAACCACATTCTAAGACATTCTTAATCTACGGTATTTGCCTATTACAAACATAAATCATATTGGTTCAATTTTTGTCAAGGGTATGTCTGTCCAAAAATATAGAGTGGGGGTATATTGGTAAACAGTCGGGGTACCAAAAAACCCAAAAAAAAGTGTTGGACAAAAAAAACAATGAGTGGGGTCTTAATGTTTACTAGATTAATAATGGACATAAAGTTTGCATTATTTACATTTTTGGCATAAATTTTTTTTCCCACTAAAATCCCTCTATAAAGTCGATATGCTTATTATAAAGATGGATTTCTATTTTTCAGTTTTCATTTCATTAATGATAGTTTAATTGTTCAAATAATTTAATATTGTCTGAAAAAGTTTGTGATCGTTCAATAGTTCAGCTCAAATTTTTGATTTATAGTATCTTTTTGCAAAGTTCGGTTATGCTGAATCGAATTATTAAGAAAGTTAAGTTCAGCTCGTGTGAACTGCAAACATAGTTTGGTTTGGTCGAACTGTTTAAACAATTTAATTTAATTTGGTGCAGTTTTCCTTGTAAACTGAACCATAAATAAGTCTGTGACTTTATTTCAATTTTCTTAAAATTCAATCATATTATTATTTTTGTTTAGCTGATGGTGTCAAATTCTTTACGACAATAGTGTATTGCGGTCTAACTTTTTATAGGTCAAAACTGTGTGAATGTATCTTTATATTATTAATCGTGACTGATAAATGAAAGTGATTCACCAACCCTTAATAAAATTAAATAATGTAACATTTAAAGTATAAGTGAAATAAATAATGTACCGCAGGTCTCTATAATCACATTTTTGCTAGCTTTCCATTTATTGATGAAAAAATATATTAATATATTGTATTTACTTTCACTCCTTGTGACGATCCAAAAACCACATGTCCTGATTAGGGATGGCAATGGGGCGTGGCGTGGCGGGGCGAGAATCTTCCCATTCTTCGCCCCGCCGCAAATCGCCCCCCATCCCCATCGCTTTCGCGCTTTTACATTTCTCCCCATCCCCATCCCCACATGTTCCCCACGGTCCCCGCGCGGACCGCACAAGTTTATTAAAATTTAGTAAAAATATAAAATAAAATATAATAAAATTAGAAAAATATATAAAAAGTAGGACTAAAATTCAAAAGTTTAACATTTTAATATAAAAAAGGCTTAAATATCATTTACCCCCCTGCAAATATCATCATAATCCATTTACCCCCTTGCAAAAAAAAAAACTCTTAAAACAAACCTTGCAAATATTAAGTGTTTTTATTTACCCCCCTGCCGTTAAATTTCTGTTAAAAAAAGCTGAGTTGGCTGTCAAAGATGATGTCAGCAATGGCATCAATGCCACGTGTCATCATTTAATTAGTCCTCTGATCCACATGGCATGACATGCCACATCATCATCCAAGTCACCATGGACACATCAGTCCCCCTGCAAAAAAAAAAAAAAAAATCTGAAACATCATCAGTCCTTTCATCTTCTTCCTCATATCTTCCATTTTAGTTTCTTATTTCTTATATCTTCAACAACAACCCAGATCTTTAATTAACAACAACAACCCATCGAAACATTTTTATATTAACAACATCAACAACCCATAGAAACGAAGCACCATATTTTTTAAAAAATGGAACCAAGCTGCAGCAGAATGGAAAACGAAATTAGAGAAGATGAACGAAAAATGGAACCAAGCAGGAACAAAATTAGAAATGGAAAAGCGAAAATGGAAACAAAATTAATTTGGATTTAAATTTCGTTTTTCATGATGAACGAAAATGTGGGTTTCCATTTTGAGAATATGAATCACCATTAAAACGAGATGAAGAAGATTAAGATCTGGAAATGCCATTAAAACGAAATGAACCATTTCAGATCTGAAGAAGATTTTGATTCTTTCCATTTTTGTTTTTCTCATGTTTCCATCGTTTCCATTTTCTTTTCTTTGACTGTTACCATTTTCGTTTTCATATCTGCGTTATTTCGTTTTCAGATCTCCATTTTCGTGTTAATGGCGGTGTTTGTTGAGGAAGATGAAGATCTGCCTTTTTTTTGTTTTAATCGAATTATGTGTTATATACTATTTGTTGGCTTAATTTATCCAACTGATTTAGTGGCTCAGTGGTATTTGGATGCCCTATTAATTTCAAGGTCAAGAGTTCAACACCCATCTCAATCAAAAGTTTCATTTTTTTTAGTAACAAAGGTACCCCACATTGCTATGTGAGTGCCATGTGGTAGCCTACTATTGGTTGCTGACGTGGCACTGATGACAAGTGATGATGACATGGCGTGATAGTGCCAACTCAGCTTTTTTTAACAGAAATTTAACGGCAGAGGGGTAAATAAAAACACTTAATATTTGCAAGGTTTGTTTTAAGAGTTTTTTTTTGCAAGGGGGTAAATGGATTATGATGATATTTGCAGGGGGGTAAATGATATTTAAGCCTATAAAAAATATAAATGTTAGTCTTACTTTTATATTTTAATATTTAGAAAGTATATAGTTAGAACAATTTAATATTTTGTTAATATTTTAAATTAAAAACACTTATAAAAAGACTAAAAAAATTAGTTACTTATAACATAATATATATCTATAATAAGAATATTTATGTAATATATTTGATGTATGAAGATGATCCCCGTCCCCATCTGATTTTGATCATGGATTTTCTCCCCATGTCCATCCCCATGTGGAAAAATTTACCCACGGTACTCATTCGGAGCAGATCATGATGATCCCCACTGCGGTGAAAATGCCACCCCTAGTTGTGACTGGCACACACACGTTAGGCCTCTAGTCTGGTAAGCCTAATAATAAAACTAAAACTCTTGAACAACATATAGATTTTTAAAATAAAAATAAAATTTAATTTCATAAATCTATTGAAATTTCGATAGAGTTTTCTTTGTATTTATAGTACCTTCAAAATACAAACATTCAACTAATAAAAGATATAATCAGACAGAATTTCAAAACGACAATTACATCTCTAAATGGAGTTTAGCGATCTACATCCCAAAATACAGTTTCACTAGACTATATATCAAAACTACAAAGAACCAAAAACGTAATGTCATCAATCTTACAGGCCTACTAAAAAGATCAACACTGAAGGCTGTTATTTTTCGTACCCCCCTAATCATCTATGACACCCCCATAATATACGTTTTGGACAAAAATGCCCCTAGGAATATATAAAATTCGGAATTACCTGAGTGAATTGGTAATTCCGGAAGGAGATAAAAAGATTTCGGAATTACCAAAAATTGAGGTAATTCGGTTCAAAATAATGAACCGGAATTACCTCAATTTTTGGTAATTCGAAATCTTTTAACTCTACGGAATTACCTAGTTTTGAAGGTATTTAAAAAAAAATATTTAATTAAAAACAAATTAAAATTAATTAAAGACGCGTTTTCGATCACGAAACGATACAATACATGAAATTGATGAAAAAAATAACATAACGCAACAACAAACGAAATAAAAACACGGTACAAACTAGTGAGATGGTGGTTGGAGACGTCGAAGGATCTCAAAGAACGGTCCTTACGGTTTCGACATCTGGTGAATAGGACTCGTGATCGAAATATGTCAAAAGTGTCCATCATCACTCGAGCGTCATCGTTGTTCTTCACATCCATGGTGGACCATCGAACACGATTATTATCGCCCATAGTCGGGTAGCGATAAATGATCCGGGTGACTTCTCGCTCGTCACCCTCCAGCTGCACCTTCGTTGTTATTTTTTCTTTCAGAGCTTCAAAGGTGATGTCGTCCTTAAGCCTGCATAAAATGGGGTTTGGACTCTCGAAATAGACACCATTTTCTCTGTTTGTGATTGTGCCCTGATGGTGAAGGGCAGTGAGTGCAGAATCACGAGAGTATTGTGTATTCAGAGTATCCATGAGAGTGTTGTGTGTGTGTGAAATAAGTGAAATGGAAGGGTGTATTTATAGGGAAAAATGAAACCCTTGAATGAATTTCCACCGTTGATGAAAAGTGGTCGGCAAAATTTGGACCCTTTAAAGTGTCGGCAAAATCTAGATCGTTAAAAGTTGTCGGCAAGATCTAGGCCGTTAATTAGTAATGAAATAAAAAAATGTTTTATTACTTTAAAAAAATGAGTTTTTAACTATGTTCAGTTTTTACCATGCGTAATTTTTTTTAAATTTTTTTAAAAAATTACAAACTTGTAGAAAAAGTATAATACTACGATATTGAGGTTAAAAAAATGAGATACAAAATTATTTACGACCTGTAATTGTACACCAAAGTGGCCTAAAAAACATGTTTTTTAGTGTTAAAAATGACTTTTTGACACTTGTTTATTATTTCTATCCGTTACTCGATTTTTTTGACACGTGGACATATTTGTTTTTCGTCGATTAAATTTCTTTGACACTTGTGGATTATTTCTATCGTTACTCGATTTTTTTGACACGTGGACATATTTAAATATTCTACGATCGTTGCGTGTACAAAAAAACCAACAAATAATAATGTGAAATTATATAAACAATCAAGATGTGATATCTACATAATCATATGGTGTCATTGGAACATAATCTGGAACAAAAGAAGACCATAACTGCATGCGTCCAACGTATGGATATTGCCACGATCTAGCTTCATCTGAGACGTATCGACCCCAAGAAGGATGTGCAGGAGTGATAGGGCTAGTGTGGTTCAACTTGACAAGAATCCAATGATTCCTATGGATGAACCCAACACAAACCAACCGACTACATTTGGAAACACAATCTCCCTCAAAGGGAAGAATGTCCATTCTCTTGAGGCGACAACATAACCACGGGTCTCACGATATCTAGTAGCTATGACATGTCACGTATGCGGCATGGTCATCCACTTCTCAATAGGTTGTTTCTGTCTGTTTGGGATAGAAACTAATGAATCTCTAATGTTCGAACATTGTCACCCATCAATTGTGTGTGTCTTGAAACCGGTTGTCATCCATCTCACTAATTAAATCATTCGAACGGTTGATGCCCACACCATCCATCATGTTATCAAACTCCGGCAATATGATTCAACGCCTCAATAGACACCAAACCGTGTAGATTCTTGTAGAATGGAATGTTGTGTTGGGCATCTATACGGTTGATGCTCTTTTGAAAAGAATCCACAATTTTATTAATTTGTGCATTGATCATCCCATTAATTGACTCGACTTTTGCATAAATCACCACCACTAGAACCCAATGATCTCTTCAATGCCCAATGGGCAGCCTCAACCCTATGGCACGTAAGGCAAAATTAAAACAAAGAAACCACAATCATATACTTAAGGCACATAAGAAAAAAAATTGCGTACTATTAGTCGTGGTATTTCCATAGTGTCTTACTTTATCCGATCCACTGCCACAAAATCTTTCCTTGTGAGGATACAACCATTGTCTGTTCACATATGCAATAAGTAGGGGTATGTCGGTGAGCGATTGCTCAAAATCATGCAAAGCCTCACTAAACTCATCATCAAATGTAGCATCAACTACATGATGCCAAAGTGTCATCGGTGAATCCACTCTATCTCCCTTCACCAACTTCTTAATTTGAGCATGAACATTTTTGTTGATATGATATCGACAAAGCAAATTCACGACCTCGGAAACACAACCTTGATAGCGATCATCAAAGCCTTCTCACAATCGGTGAGGATAACACGAGAAACACAATTCACACGTTCTATTAGAAATGGAAAAAAAAAAAAAACAGGTTATGTAATGGCAAAAACTAAAGTCGGTTAGCATTGACTTACTTGAGGAAGTGCAATATCACAAACATCAAATCTCGTAGGCTCTGCGGCACCCACGTGTAGTCATCATAACGCTCATGAGAGCGGATATGCAAGCGCAACAGAAATGTCAACTCGGTGGAAGTGACACCAATAATCTCCAGCAGAGGCAATGCATACTTGTTGGTCTTAAAGTGCTGATCCATAATCAAAACAAATGGGAAACATCCTCAATAACTTAATACTATCGAGGATGTGACCACATGATCTCCTCAACAATATCACTACCTTTAAGTCGTCTCGCCCAACACAAGTAATGGTTGGCTTTGAATCGATGTCATAAGGCTCGCGATCTCGATCATATTACCTCTCTTTCCCTTCCGAATATTGGCGCGGGTTCTATACAAATGAGTAATGTTGCTCAAGTTGTTCTTAAATTTGTTCTTTAATGCTTCAAGACTTTTGGATGCTTTCACTCCCAGAGACGGATGCTCCACAACAATTGATCGCTCGTCCTTGCTAAACTTACCAAATATAATTTGCGCCCAAACAAAGTCTTATGAGGCTCATGATTGTGAATCCCATCCACCACTCTCACCATCCAATCGTAATTAGGAGGTAACATTGGTTTAGCTTTCAATCGAAACCTACAACCACATCTTTTCGAACTCTTGTGTCTACCAAAAGTAGAACACCCAACATCTACTGATTGTATGTGCCCCGCCTCTCACGACCATAAACAACCTTGTTCTTTTTCCTTTCCCATTCTCCGTCGTCTCTCGATCGAACAATAACCACAATGACTCGTTCGCTTTCCCGAGTATCTCTAACCCAACGTGTCATTGCATCACGAGTGGGAAATATCTCGGATGTAGTAAAGGCATAGGTTAAATCGTAATAACCATCTATTTAAAAAAATTAAAATGTTAAAAAAAAATTTGAAATCGGTTCACATTTTGTGAACCGAAATTACCTCTGAAAAAGGTATTTCAGAAAATAATTTAATTTAAAAATACAAAATTTGAATTACCTTTTGGAGATAATTAGGTTCAAAAATTGTGAACCAGGAAATACCAATTTTCGCGCATATTAATTAGGAAATATCACCTCCAAAATTTCGGAAATACCTCTTTTTTTTGCTAATTCCGGAATTTTTTTTTTATGTAGGCCCGGTTCGTTTTTATTTTAAATGCCAGGGGCATTTTAGACATTTTGGTACTTATGGGGGTGTCGTAGATGATTAGGGGGGTACGAAAAATAACAGCCAACACCGAATATTCTAAACCTGCTAGTAGTCTCTTACTCAAGTCTTCGGGAATCTGAAAAAAAAATAAAGAGAGACAAAGAATAGGGTAAGTCACAGAGACTCAATGAGGAGACAACAAATAATGTATGACATTGACATGAGTGTTTTAACAACATTCTTGGAGAGGGTTCCGTTTCTTTAAAAAAATATTGTAGTTTTTATTAATGAGACAACGCGCTTCACTTCTCTTCAAGTTTTTAAATTTTTTCTTAAAGAGATAAAAAAAGAAATAAATGATTATTTTGCTTTTAAGTTGCAATTTTTATAAATGTCCTCATTTTTATAAATGGTTATTTTACTTTTGAATCTCGATAGGAAAAATACATGAATTTCATTAAGACATACAAATTAATTTTACGATTTGAATTCATTTCCATAATCATTTATAACAAGATACACGTCATAACCCGTGATACGCACAATGGCACAATTTTACTGCTAGTATCTTTATCTTTATCTTTATTATATTTAAATAAGAGTTTTTCAAAAAGCCACATCATCCGTTAAAAAAGCCACATCACATTTAAAAAAAGCCACATCATCAGTTAAAAAATATGTGGCAGCCACCTCATCAAAATTTAATTAATAATTAATAAATTAATGTTGACTGACGAAATTAATGTATTAAATAGTTAAAAACAAGCAACGTTATAAAACATAAATGACGTGTTAAATGTGGTTAATTATGGATCCAAAAAAATAGCACTTCCCATCTCTACGAAATGTTGAAATCCGAAAATAACTAATTAATTAACTAAAATCAATCAACATTTATAACTGATTCCCTTTAAACTTAGATCCAAAAAAATCGCAGGGATTTAAATTTCGGGTGTGATTTAAATTTCGTAACTGTCGTGTTTAATTGTTTTAATTGTAGATCCTATAAATTAGCCCTACCAGGTACCTGTTATAGTCCAATAGTCCAATACATTATTCATGTCTTAATGGTCTTTTATTTACTCATTAATGATTTTAAATTTTGTCGGGTCCAAATGCCCCACAAAACGCTTGTTAAGGATGAAGAATACTACTGAAAGCTTTCACGTTCGTACACGCCCTCTTTGAGAGGCATAAGATAGCACCGAGGTTGAGTTTCCTTCCAAATGTTTTTAAACCAATCTTATCGCATTTTTTTGGTCTTCTTTTTCCTAACGCTACACACTTCTTCCTCTAATTGTTTTCATTGTTGAAGTTTTCGCAGGGCTTAGTTATGGCTGTCCCCCGTTCATATTTTGATGACTTTTTCCAACAATCTCATTGTGTCAACATCGCGTATTTGAAAACCAGTTACATGCCCGAGGTAATGTGACCAACCTTATATATTGAAAATCCCCTAGCTTTCTGTAGGAAATTCTTAATTTATCCATGCAAACCAATGCTATAATCCACGGCATATAATGTGTAGGAAATTCTTGATTTAACCATACTAATGGTATTGATTCGAGTTTATAGGGAAATTATTAATTTGTCCGGTAAGATTTAGATATCCTGTCAGTGTAATGATAATCTTCTGTTCTTTATGCTGGTTTACAAAACATTGGATTTGGGCAATAAAGTCAATGTTTAGCTGGACTGAGATTAGAATAGGAATGAGATTAGATTTGCTTATATTGTTTAGAGATATAAATAGGTTGTGGTAGATTGAAGTAAGGCATGTAAATTGGATTTATAAATGCAAATTCAAAATCAGATAAAACTGAGTTTTAATACACCTAGCAGTTCTTATTTGTTCAGTTGTGTCGTTTGAAGAAATCGAATAAATTGAGACGGCGAACTCTACAGTCCTTCTTAGTTTATAATGGATGTTCACCACATACAACAATTCAAATAGAAATTTCCATTAAAAATTCCAGTATATCATCACATCAACTTATTGATAGTCATTAGAAATTTTATATAAAAATTCAAATACATGTTGAGCACTTTTAAGTTGAGCAGATATACCCTAATTTACCTGTTCGGTGGACCTCAACCGAATATATTCGGTTGCCCATCCCCGAATCGGTGAAAACATGCACTCTACTTAAGGGTATTTTTGAAATATTTGGAGTTAAGAGGTGTGAAATAGTAGGAGGGGGTGTGGGAAAAACAAACGCCAAATAGTTTTCACATTGAACAACCTTTTTGAAGTCGTCTCTCCTCATGATAGCCTATAGAATATATCTAGGTAATCCGTCTAACTCAAAATGTTTGTTTTTGCAATGTCTTTTTCTCCAAGTCTACCAAAATCACATGAATGAAGATCTTTGTATTGTAAATGATCCCTATATGTGTTGTTGTCCAATATTGGCTCCCACATTTTTCAAAAAACTTAGATATAAATAAACTATATTTTGAGTTTTATTTCAACATTGTCTCTTTTATGTTTGTTGACAAAGTAGAAAATTGGACATTTAGACAATAGAGATGGTTTTGTACGTTTAAATTAATTTGTCTATAGTAATTCTGTATGTATCTAAAAGTAGCAACTTTTTAAACTATTCTAAATTCAGATTAACCAATCAATGATGCTCTGTTCAGGTAAAATGTATTCCCGTTTATAATTTCCGTTTCACTTTAATGAGCAATAATGCAGTGGTTCTCATTGTAAATTTGAATCACACAAACTCGATCCAATATGTTTGTTTTAAATCTCAATCCAATATTTCTGGAACCCATTAAACGTAACTAATTTTGAATTACATAAACTCAATCTCAATTCAATATTTCGGTCCAACCTTCGATTAACATAAATAAAATGATATATTATTTACATGAATTATTTATATCATCTTCGTCGTGAAAATACAATAGTCTACTATATAACCTATTTCCAGTATTTCACACAATATGGAGATTTGATCCCTGTCTGTGTTTTTGTCCAATATTGGACCTCCTAATTTTCTAATGACATAGATATAAGTAAACTATATTTCAGTTTTATTTCAATATTGTCCCCTTTATATTTGTTGACAAAGTATAAAATTTGACCTTTGGACAACGCAGATTGTCATTTGTACGTTCTAAGTTGTCTATAATAATTCTGAATGTATATACAATTAGCGACTTTTTAAACCACACGAATTTCATTACCCTATTATATTCTAAAGTGGGAGTAAAGACGCCATTATTTCAGTTTTATTTCAATATTGTCCCCTTTATATTTGTTGACAAAGTATAAAATTTGACCTTTGGACAACGCAGATTGTCATTTGTACGTTCTAAGTTGTCTATAATAATTCTGAATGTATATACAATTAGCGACTTTTTAAACCACACGAATTTCATTACCCTATTATATTCTAAAGTGGGAGTAAAGACGCCATTTTTTTGAAAAACACGTGTGCATCAAATGAAACGACTAATGACGGCAACCAAAAATTTGTTAACGACACAATTAACCACTCAATGACGCTATGTTCACATAAAATGTATTCCTGTGCTGGCACGGGTGTACATACTAGTATTTAAAAAGTAAATGTTTTCTAAGGTTTTTGGTTACTCTATATTGACAGAAACCTCAGGGTGTTTTACAGTTAAAAGTTTTTCAATGTATGTAATTAACCAATTAAACTCTGGAGAATAATAGTGTAGTTGTTACCACTTATCATATATAGGCTTCATTCATCCCCAATATAGTTTGTCTTGGCAATTTCAGTAACATGGGACGTTGGCTCTCGATTCGAACTTGAGAGTGAGCAGTGGCAGTGTATGTAGTGTTTTATAAGTAGCATGACTTTTTGGACCGAAACAGAAACTGCATTAAAGAGAAGTTATATTCTTGTAGTACTGATTGAATTGGCAAGAGGCTTGTAAGTTGTAACAGTAACTGTTGCTGGCTCTGGAGCTGCTTGTTGTTTGTGAGAATGGAAAGGCAAGGCAACTATCAGTTAACATGTTTGAGTTTTTTGGTTAGAAGGACATATTTTGTTAATATGATTGATATATCCGTGTCTACATTAACTTAAAATGCATGGTGTTGTGATCTATGCTCTTATTTTGGCTTCAAATTAAAATGAACTTTTTTTGCATTTTTTTTACCTCTGTCATGGGTTAGTTATATTAGGCATAATTTGTTTACTTTCTGTTATAATAACAAATTGTAAGATACTAGTGTGACTTGGCAGATGATACGTGACACTAGGTAGTAAAGTAGGCTATAAATTTGTGTAGTGCAAAAATAAAACACACAATCATTTCAGTAGTTGTTTATCTAAAATATCTTGGGCTTTTTTTTACACCCCCCTCGTTATCACTCCCACCCCCATAAATACCGTTTTGGACAAAAGTGCCCCCAGCAATAGTGAAAATTTCGGAATTACCTTAGAGAAGAGGTAAATCTGGTAGGGGGGTTTGTGGTTTTCCGGAATTACCAAAAACTGAGGTAATTCCGGTTCACATTTTGTAAACCAGAATTACCTCGCTTTTTTGGTAATTAGGAAAACCACCAAACCAGGAGTTTTCGAAATTACCAAAAAGCGAGTAATTCCGGTTCACAAAATGTGAACCGAATTACCTCGATTTTTATAATTCGAAAACCCCAAACCCCTACCCGATTTACGTGGTTTTTACTGGTATTTTAGGAAAAAAATAAAATTAATTAAAAACAAATTAAAATTAATTGAAGGCGCGTTTTTGATGACGAAACGAAATAATACATGAAAGTTCTGAACGGAAACAACAAAACACAACAACAAAGAAAATGAAAAGACGATATAAATTAGTGAGATGGTGGTTGGAGACGTCGAATGACCTTAGCAACGGTCCTTCTGGTTTCGACATACAGCTGAATAGGACTCCGCATCTGAAATATGTCAAAACGGTCCATCATTACTCGAACGTCATCGTTGTTCTTCACATCTATGGTGGACCACTGAACACGATTATTATCGTCCATAGTGGGGTAGCGATAAATGATCCGGGTGACTTCTTGCTCGTCACCCTCTCCAACTGCACATTCGTTGTTATTTTTTCTTTCAGAGCTTCAAAGATGATGTCGTCGTTAAGCCTGCATAAAATGGGGTTTGAACTCTCGAAATGGACATCATTTTCTCTGTTTGTGATTGTGCCCTGATTGACGTATTGTTGTTTAAATCGTAAATCGTTCGTATCGTATTTTAAAAATAAAACGCATGCAAATCTTAATTTAATATACAAACTTTTTAAAAAATAAAAATTAAAAATTTCGGAATTACCTCTAAAAAAGGTAAATCCGGTTCAAAATAGGGGGTATTTCGTAAATTTTTAATTTTTAGAGGTAATTCCGAAATTTTTAATTTTTAATTTTTTTTTTATAAAAAAGCAGGGATATTTTTGGGTTTAATGGGGTTATGGGGGTGTAGGAGAGAAGGGGGGGGGTGCGAAAAAAAAGCCAAATATCTTTAGCCAAGTTTTTATTTATGTTCAATGCAACATAATGCTGTCTTTAAGGCTGCAATTTAACCAAACCAAGTCTTTGAGGTTATTATACTCACATAACCTCTCTTTTTTAATGGCTGTGCTGTCGGTGCAATCAAAGTAAGTTCACCCATTAGATGCAACCAACTTACAATCACGGCCATAAAACAATTTTGTTTGAAAATAGATGAGAAAAGAGATAGTCAGAAGTGGGGTAAATAGCTGTTTTGGTCTCTGAATGTGTGAGGTGTCGTCATTTTAGTCTCTAAATATATCAAAATTGCAAACAAATTCTTGAGTGTCTCTTTTTTAGTAAAGTTAGAGACTAAACTGACCAATAACAAACATATTTAAGGACCAAAAAATGATTAACAAAAAACCCCATTAATTTGAGACCAAAATGACTTATTAAAAGGACAAATGAAGATGTGTTTACAATTTCGATACATTCAGAGACTATAATGATAGTGACTCACACATTTAGCGACCAAAATACCTGTTTACCCACACACAATTGACTGCATAGAATCTAAATCCCTCTAGGTTTTTATATTCGTTTGAGTTGCAGTAAAACTAACCATCTCGTGAACTAAAGTGAACTCATACTTGGCCAATGGGGGAGGGAGGATCTTGGTCATAGATATATATCTTGGAAAGGAGTCATGCCTATATATGTTGGCGTGAAAACATTATCTGTGTCCGATTGGAGTTTTGGAGTCCAAATAAAACCCTTAGGCCTACTACTTTGAACTAACGAAATATCCCAAAAATGGTGCGACAGTAATTCATTCTACCTTTACTATGTCACCCTTCAACTGTATATATCATGACCTTGGGATTTGGGTGGAGTGGAATCAAAACTTCAAGATGAAGGGCAACTTCTGACTTTCTGGTATATATCCCTTTGCATGCAATTACCTAACCAAACCTTTACCTGTCTTTTATTTCACATGGATTTCACCAGCCAGTCCATCAGATATTGAACAACTGTCCTGCTTGTCCCTCCATTATTATGTTCATTCAATATTCTTTTCTTTCTAGGGAATAAAAAGTTTTTAAAGCAAAGGACAACAGTCCTAAAATGTTTGGGGTGTGTGTGTCATGTCATCAAAATGCTAACTAAGGATTAATTTCCTTTAACGGGCCTAACACTGTTAATCTTAAACGAAATCAATGGGCTTAGAGTTATTTTACTTGGCCCATGCTTCAGCCAACCCCCAACTACTCACCAGACACCCCAAATTTGGTTTAATCCCAAATTACTCTCACGTGAAAATCAGGTGACGGGCAAAAATGCACCGTTCGGCGCACGGTTAATCGAACCAGTTCGACTGGACCTCCATCGAACATTGAAAAATACACGGTTCGGCGCTACCAGATTCGATTAGGTTCGATCAACCGTGCGACGAACCGTATGTAATTTTTAAAAAAAATATAAAATTCAATTTTCAGTAAGGGTTTTTGGTCTTTTCACCACATAAAGAAGTGTCTAATGAGTAGCACGATGGTTGACCGAAGCATGAGCCTTTTACTTATCCTGATGATGTAACCGAAGACAAAAACTTTATCTTAATACTAGGTGAAACAAACAATGCTGTTAAACATGTCGGCAACTACCGACTATAAAAAAAATAGTCAGCATCATGCACAAGTTCTTTTTATAACTTTAGGCAACAAAGTATAACAAGCATTAACTATTAAGTAGTTACTTCTTATCCTAGCGTAAAATAAATAAATTCCTGTGAGGTGTTTAGAGTATCGGACCTAGATTCTCTGATGCCTCTGCACCAGATAAAAGAACCGTTGGATTTACTCTCTAAATTTAACGGTTTAACTGTCTGCTGCACCGTGCAGAGGTAGTAGAGGATCCAAACTATTAAGCATCTCCAATGCTATAGCTAAATTTGGGTTTTTATCTTTGTTTTAGTGAATGGCTTTGAAAAAAGCTCTATTTTAGTGAGCTTTGGTACATCATTTGAGATGTTTCTGCTAGTTTTCATTCCAATTATTATACAACTCAATTGAATTCTGAACTTCAAATTAATGGATCACAAATCTGAACTTTGAGTTAATGCGAAATAATCACTTATTACACACACAACCCCTCTTAAGAATTTGCATTGGAGATGGAGCCATACCAAATGACCAATTTTTGAAGGAGAATACTGATTTTATTGAAAGACTAATTTTGACTTGTATTTAGAACCAAATTTTACACCAACCAACACTGAACTTATCATCGTAAAAATCGAACTTAAAAACATCAAATCGACCTCATGTCCCAATATAGCTTTAGCCACTGTGGTCGGTCACTTGGTTAAACAAAAACAAAAAATAATCAAAGTATTGATCCTAATTTTCAATTTACAGCACTTTGAATAAGTTATATAGCCATGCGTAGCAGCATAAATAATCCATAATTAATGTTATGCTATGCCTATATAACATCACATCGCATCTTTTCTAGCTTCAACCATTTTCCTTCTTATTAGGCGAATCATTATTATTATCTTTTCAAAGAAGAAAAAACCATTTTTGCTGATCCCTTTTTGTCTTTATTTAGACCCATAATAACCACGCCTATTCTCTTTGCAAATATGAAATTGTTCCCGGTCGACCGTCCAGGAAGACTCGGATGTGCGACATTTACTAGCCGACTCGTCTGAGCTTAGGAGATGAAGACTGACTCACGAAGACCATTTTTCCCTCAGCGCCGAGATACTAGTCGGCTGTGCAGGACGACGGACCTCCCCTCGACCGAAAGGGCCGACGCCCCCGCAAGCTCGGCCTTAAGCGGAATCTAGCTAGATATATCAGGAATTAAAGTCCGAGAATCTCGCCTGAGATCTCGCTGCATTCATGTGGAATACTTATGAGCATTAATGACACATTGTAATATAAATATAAACCCCTGAGGCTAATAGAAGGGACTGATGTTATTCTAATCACCATATACTTCTCATTTACTTCATCGTGTTCTAGCTGAATCCTAGTCAATGAAACGGTTAGGAACAGAAATATTATAGCAAAACAAAACCAAAAATCCCTTAAAACTTCATTGAATATTTAACTGAGAACAATCTAACAAAACATTTTTTCAAAAACACATGTTGGGAGTCAAGGAAATCCAAAAGAAGAAAAGGATAAAGTAAAGTATAAGAAATGAAATGAAGCTAACTTTTTTTATTTTTCCACAAATTAAATAATTACCTCTAGAATATAATTTTGAGGGTGTGATGCCAAAACATGACAAAAAAAATACACTAGAGCATTTGGATGAGATAGTAGAAGTTTATTTCGACTTAACCAAAGTTTTGGGTTCGAATTCAGCTAGAATGCAACAGTATTGAATCTCTTAAGAGAGGGTTTTACCGACTATTATGGTCTCACTCAGATCGAGAGATTAGTCTCTACAATTGCGTCCAGAATATACCCGATTTATAATAAAAAATATGACCCAAAAATGAAGTAAAGACCCAAAAATTTGGCACACAACATTTCCACTCAACAAACAGATTTGCTGCAGCTCATTTAGACACATATAGGCAAATAATAGATGACACAGCAAGTAATTGTCAATGTGCCACATACCCCTTTTTGCATGCTCACACCAAATGCTATGCAGCCACGCCATTTCTCAACCCCATCCCTCTCACACTCTCTCTCCTCTCCTCCATAACCTGAAAGTTACCACCCTCCCTATATAACTCTCACTCACCCCTTCTTTTTCTCTACCTTCACATCACTACCCATTCATTCATTCCTTTTCTTTCACATTAATATTTAAATTTAAAAAATAATAATATGAGTAGTGTTTGTTCAGACCAACACAAGTTACTCCTATCTCTCAAAAAATCTCTCACTCTGAGGGACATTAACGACATTTCAGACATCGACATCCCACCAAGGAAGCTTCTCACTCGCCGAACAACCACCGCCGACATGTTTTCCGACGACGACCCTTACTCCTCCGACCACTTCCGTATGTTCGAGTTCAAGATCCGAAGATGCACTCGCAGCCGTAGCCACGACTGGACTGACTGTCCCTTCGCTCATCCCGGTGAGAAAGCACGCCGCCGTGACCCTCGCCGGTTTCAATACTCCGGTGAGGTGTGTCCTGAGTATCGCCGTGGAAACTGCTCACGTGGCGACGCGTGTGAGTTTTCTCATGGTGTTTTTGAATGCTATTTGCACCCCTCTAGGTATCGAACTGAAGCTTGTAAAGATGGAAAGAATTGTAAACGTAAAGTTTGTTTCTTTGCTCATACACCTCGTCAACTCAGAGTCTTACCTCCTCCTCCTTCTTCTCCTTCTCAGAACAAAATCAACAACAACCATTGTTGTTCGTTTTGTCATTGTTCTTCTAATTCTTCTTATTCAACTTGTTCACCAACTTCTACTTTGTTTGGTGTGTCTCATTTTACTAATTCACCTCCTATGTCACCTTCTTCACCTCCCACTCCTTCGAGGTTCTCGAAGGAAATGGGCGTGCATGTGCTGAACGAACTGATGTGTTCTTTGGAATTGGAGGCTCTGAATTCTCCTACTGTTTCTAGGAATTTTCCTTGGCCTGATGTTTCGGATTCTACTTCTGCTGCTTCTGCTTTTTCGTTTTCTCCGACCTTAAAGTTTTCGAATTCAATGAAGGAAGAGAGGAAAGTTGTTGTTGATGATGTCACGGTAGACCCAGATTTCGGATGGGTCAATGACTTGCTCATGAATTGATCTTCGTCATTTACCAACTGTGAATACATGCATGCTGAATTGCTGATGCTGTCTATTGCTATTGTTTCTACTTCATTATTACTTTCTCAATTTCAATATTCTGTAATTTTTATGTCCTTTTTTTTGATAAATTGTAATTTTTATGTCTATTATTAATTATTAATTAATAATTAGATTTGATCTTGTTGAATTTTATGGATTGTTCGTGCGTGCTTATGTATGTTAGTTGAGATTTTCATAGGACGACTATTTATAAGCGAAAAATCACTTTTTAGGTTCGTTGGAAAAACTAATATATTTGGGTATATTATACTGCAGATACATTGGCTTTTCAAATGAATCTAAAAAAAAGTTTTTGTTTATAAATAAGTGTAAAGTGAGAGTTTATATTTTTTGGGTTGTTTGTTTATTAGCTTTATCCTATTGCTATGTGTTGTTGTGAAACTATTGACTCAGAATTTGTTGTGATTCTGTTAGTAAGGCATATCATTACACCTGGCGACCATGCAAATGGAGGCCAAATTTAAGATAGCAACTTAGGAATTTTTTAGTTATATGGTTCGCTAGATATGTCCCCCCATTTTCTTATTCTAATTAACGGGGTTATCAAAACTGTAGAAGAAAAATACAAATAAAGAATCAAAAGAGAAACTCTTGGGTCAGTATATATTAATTACTTGACTTTGGCTAGCTACTGCAAATTTGTCGTAACATGCACAAAACTATAAATTGTCCTCTTCAGCAGGGAAAATAATTAGCTCTTGGAGCATGAGCCGAATATTTTTAATTTGAATTTAGAATCTTCATTTTGCATGTCCATTTTGCATGTGTGAGTCAATAGAATCACGATTTCACTGCAGTTACTTCTCACTACAGTTAAATGCAATTACAGTTAGTAGTTGTTGTTTGAGAGAGATCGACACAACACAGTAGTTGAATTATATGTCAGCTAAGGTCAAATTAACTTTAAAAAAATAATTCATAGTGTGTTTTTTACTTGAAAAAACAAATCGTACTAAAATAAATTAATATGTTCTGGTTTGTTGTACATATAATTAATATGTTTAGGGGTCATTTGGTAGAAGAAAATTAAGTGACTGTAATTTGAAGAGCTAAATGCATGTTGAGTCTCTATCACTGCAACAAACTCGGTACCAATCTTTATATTGTTGAAAGTTAATAATTAATGGAGTCATTTCATTTCATTTCTGTTATATATACAGATTATATTCTGAACAAATAGTTTTAATATACTTGTCTTTTTTCTGAGACATATCTAATAAAATTTGGAACCATATATAGACGTATCTATTCAAGTAATTAGATTATTTGTGTGGCAGAATTGTCCTTATAGATGAGCTTATGACAAAGTTCTATGCTCTGAGTTGGAGATCTCCATTGCTATCTGTTAAAGGAATCATATGTACTTGGACATTATTTTCTTTTTGACATGGGAATGTGTGGGAAATGGACCTTGCGTACAATACATTATTAACAACCTAAAATTCTGTCATTAAGCTTCAATAATCTAAATTATACCATTGATCAAACTTTAGCAGTAACTTTCTCAATGAACTAAAAACATTGAGTTTAGTCTTTATAACTTTCTCATGAACGAACAATGCAGTAAGAAGGCATGCATCATGTGTTTAATTTCACAAGTACGTACCTATTTGGATTTATTTAGATTCAAAATGGAGAGGGAGCTAAGCTAATATTAATAAAGAAGCGTGTTGCTATCCATTACTCATAAAAAGAAGGACATTAAATTTATATAGAGGAAAGTGGGATAAAGTAGATTTTGGTTGATAGTGTAATATTTGTTTCCTAGGAGGCAAAGTTATCTGAAAGACAGCTAAGTGTGGTGAAAGAATGACCCATATGGAATAAGCCCTTTGGTGGGGTTTTGTTGGTTTGGTGAGGTACTACTCTACTACTGAGTTAGGTATTCATTGCCATAAACTCACACCTAATGGTGTGGTATGAGGGAGCAACCCATGCTATAAAATCACCTATTTTGGGCTTTGAGGTCCCCCTCTCCTCTCTCACCTTTGTGTCACTATTTCATATTCTTTTGTTTATACAAGAAATTAAATAGCAACTTTTGTGGGACAAGTAACCCATAACTCTTATTATGTTAGTCATTTTCTTCACTTGTGAATGGGTACATTGTTTTTATGTCATGGGCATAATTGAATTGATGTATATACATTTCTGGATTCAGAATGCTGCTCATAGATTCACAATGCTTATGCACTTTAATATTATAGAAAATCACAACCTTGTTCAACTCCTTGCATGAATCACTGATGTTCCAGAATAGACAAGAGAATAAAACTGCCACGTGGATGGATTTAGACATCATTTTCGTTGATTTAATAGCTTTGCTATCAGCCAAAGCATTTTTCTTTTAAGGACCTAATGTGTAGTAGTACTGCTTGAGTTAAAGTCTGCTAATTTACAAATTCCATCCTAATAACTATTACTAGGTTGTGTATGCATATTTAACTCTAGTTACATAGTGTATAGATGTTTTTAACTATAGTTAGTAGTGTAGAGTTACGTAACTTTAGTTAGTTGCTTATGGTTGTGATACGGTACCGGTTAGTTAGTTAGTTAGGATCTAACTAGTTAGTTAGCTGAATCTCTCATTGTAATAAAACTCTTGTACGTTCATTTTACACAAGTTGAATGAGAAGATAATCTCAAAAAAAAAGTTGAATTATGTATTTTTCCATTTGTGCATTTCCCTTCTCTGGATTCTCGATGCTAACATGGTATCAGAGATCAATCTTTGAGCTTTGTGGTTCACCATCGATTAACCCTAATTCTTCGCACAAATCTCTCATCCTTCCATTCAATTTCCAATTTCCTTCAAATTTCCCTTTCGAAAACCCTAATTTTCAAACGCAACTCTCAATTTTTTACCGAGAATCTGCTTCATTCAACACCATGGTGAACCAGACACTTGAATCTTACTTTGATTTTGTGACGAATTCGTCAAATCGTTTCTATATTCATCCGAACGAGAACCCTGCGATGAATCTCGTTCAACCACAGCTTGAAGGAAGCAAGAATTTCCAGTCATGGCTATGATCGATGTGTGTTGCCCTAATTTCCAAGAACTAAATGAATTTTGTGGATGGAATGATTACAGTTCCAGAAACCACGCATTCATTGTATAGCCAACGGTTTCGATGCAACAATATGGTGCTCGCTTGGATTCAAAGATCGGTTAGTGCAAATGTGCTCAAATCGATCGCTTTCTTCGACAAAGGCTACGATGCTTGGAAAGATCTAAAAGATTGATTTTATCAAGGCAATATATTCAAGATCGCCGATCTAAAGGAAGATCTATGCAAGGTGACTAAGGTACTAGAGATATTTCAGATTACTACACCGAATTGAAGGCGTTATGGGACGAGTTGGACAATTACCGACCTCTACCATCATGTTCTTGCGCAACTCCCTGTGCATGTGCTGCGATTCAAAACACGAGGAAGATTCACGATCAAAATTACACTATAAAGTTTCTGAAAGGTCTGAATGAAGAATACTCAAACGTTCATAGTCCGATAATGATGATGGAACCCTTTCCACCGATCTCAAAGGCTTTTTCGCTCAATATTCAATAAGAAAGACACCTCCAAGTTGCTACTCCGGCAGTGACAGAAGCAAAAAATCAAATCAAGACACTCACAATTGCCAACAATGTTTCATTCACCCGTGGCTCCAACAACAATCGCGGGCGAGGAAGATTTTGTAGAAATAAAAATCTCTTTCCATGTTTTGATGATACAAACTTAAAGGAATGAGTTAAGTTTTCTAAACACTTACTATGATTAACAAGTTTTCAATCAAGTGTGTTAAAGAACAGGGAATAAGTTTCATAGCAAAATTCTTGGCCTTACAAAATAAACCAAGTGGTTTTCAAAGATAAAATGTGCCAAAAGAAGGTTACCTACAAAAGGGTACCTTACAGAAGGTTGAATACAGAAGGTTAACCCATCAGAAGGTTGACTACAGAAGCTTAAAAGATAAAGTAACTTTCTTCAGAAGGTTGACTGAAAGTCAAACAGAAGGTTGACTAAAAGTCAACACAAGGTTGACCAATAGGCAAGAAAGTTTGATTGAAGTCAACGAAGGTTGATTTACTCCTTAAAAAGGTTTGAAGGTTAAGTGTTCAAGAAGGTTAAAGAGGATTGAAGATTTCAAGCTTCATTTTTGGGAAACATGTTCATAACAGAAATCTTAATCTGAAATGCATCAAATAAGTATTCAAGGAATTAAAGTTTGAAATATTATCTTTTGTAAAGAAGAACTCTTTGATCTTTGTTTGTATTTTAAAAGCATGTTTGTTCATGTTAAAGGAGCTTGAAGCTTCAAAATTAAAGTATGTAAAATTGTATGAAGTACATGAGCAGGGTGAAGTGATAGAAATGATGAAAAAGGAAGTAAAGTCTTGACATGAAAAGATGTGAGCACAAGACAAAGCAAAAATGTTGCTTCGAAGGTTGAAGGCTACTACCTAAAGCTCAAAATTCATCATTACCTACCTACAAAGCTACAACAACTTCCAACGGCTCTTTTCTTCTTTCCAACAACCATATTTGATTCAAAGTCTATATGAAGGTCTGCTCTACTCAAATGCAAACCATGAGTTGATATTGGAACCTTCAAGTCAAGCTTCTAAACGAAATCCAACCTTCTCATCCACACTTCAAGCTACTACAAGTTGAGGTGGGAAATACTATCTTGAGTGTGTGCTTGCTTGTTATGCTCTTTGAAACACATTGTATTTATCTATCAACAAGCTCTTAAATCATCCCAAACCCAAACCCCATCTTGTAAGAAATATTGTGTAAGTTTCTCAACAAACTACCTAGTGAGAGGTGAGTGTTGTTGGTGATTCTAGTTGTAAGGTTCTCAACAAACTACCTAGTAAGAGGTGAGTGGTGTTGGTGATCCTAGTTGAAAGGTTCTCGTGAAACTACCTAGTGAAAAGTAAGTGTTGTTGGTGATCCTAAGGAAATACCTTTTGGAAACTAGAAGAGAGTTTTCTAGTAGGTTGAGACTGACTTGGTGAAGTGTGTGTAAGTTAGCACTTGTCTTTTGTGTGTGATCAAAAGTGAGTGGAGGTGAAAAGTCTTTGGCGATTGAAGCTAAAGCAAGTGTAAATCTATTTGGAGAATAGTGGAAACTCTCACGTGGACGTGGGGAGAGGAGTAGCCACAGTTTGGTGAACCTCTATAACTCTCTTGTGTCATTATACGCTTTTCTTATTAAGCGCTTTAAAGCTGTCTTACAATCACCTAAGTTTTCAACTACTTCATAAGGTTAAAAACACCAACCTTACGTAGTCAAGATCAGAATTTTAAATGAGATTTACTTTGATTATCTTGTGAAAACAACACTCTTTACGAAATCAAAGACATCTAAATTCATCAAAGTTAATTATCTTTCACTACTTTCATACTTGACTATTATGCGTGTTACTAACATTCAACCTTACGATATCCAAGTAATCTTGAGAAACAATACGTAAGGTTGCGGGTATTAAAAATTAAAAAGAGTGCACAATTCAATCCCCCTTTCTTGTGCAAATTAATCACTTCAATTGGTATCGAGCTCACCTCTGGGGTGAGCACACTTTGCGATGTGAGAGGAAAGATCTGGAAGAAGTGATGAGTCATCATTCCAACTCTGTGATGTTCCTTCCTGAAGGAGCTTCAAGAAATAGACCACCGAGGATTCACCGGTGAACATTACTATTATTGGAAAGATCAAATGAGATTGTTCCTAGAATCTCAAGACACTGACATTTGGGGCATTGTTGAAGATGGTCCTTTTGAACCTACTACAACTCTTGATGATGGGACCACTATGACTAAACCAAGAAACACCTGGACACCTGAAGATAAACGCATGGTACTTCTAAACTCTAAAGCCAAATTTTATCTAACATGTGCTTTAGGTAGAAGTGAATATGATAAAGTATTTGGGAAAGAAAGCGCAAAGAAATCGGGATACATTGAAGATCGCCCATGAAGGAACAAACCAAGTCAAAGAAGCAAAGATCAACCTTCTTATCCATAAATTTGAAACATTCAAAATGGAGGAGCAAGAAACAATTTCTGAAATGTTTAGCAGATTCACAACAATTACAAATGATTTGAACTCTCTGGGAAATACCTACTCAAATCAAGCCAAAGTGAGAAAACTCCTGAGATGCCTTCCAAAGGTATGGAGACCTAAAGTGATTGCTATAATGAAGCTAAAGATCTCTATTCTCAAAATAGAAGATCTACTTGGATCTCTAAAAGTGCATGAACAAGAAATCATGGATGAACTTCAACCCAAGAAGGTTAAAACTATTGCACTCAAAGCTTCTCAAAAATCTTCACAACCTTCTAAAGCTATGGCACTTAAAGCTCAAGAGGACACTCAAGAAGAAAGTGAAGATGATGAAAGTAACATTGATGATGAGGATGAAATGGCTCTAATCACGAGAAGGTTGAGAAGATGGGCATTTAGAAAGAAAAATAAATGAAGACCCTTCTTCAAGAAAGATCAACCTAAAGGAGAAGGAACAAAGCAAAATTGACCCTGTGTGTTATGAATGTAACAAACCTGGACACTTCAGAAATGAATGTCCAAAGTTGAAAGGAAGCAACAGAAAGTTCACACCTAAGAAAAAGGCTCTACTTGCAACATGAGATGACTCGAGAAGAGACCAACTCGGACCATGATGAAGAGGCGCAAATTTTTGTCTCATGGTGACTCACGAGGAACCCTCTCAAATATTTAGGCATCAAGTATGGAATCAATCAACTCATGCTTCAAGTAGGAGATCTTGACCTAGAAGAGGTAAGCACTTCTAAATCACTAACTTGTGCTTCATGCAAAGATCTGAACATGCTTTTGAAAACCTATTATCCGATTCAAACACTTTGGCCCAAAAATGTGTGATGTTCAAAAATCAACTTTTGAATCAAAAAGGGAGAATGAAGAGCTTCAAAAACAAAATGAATATTTGATAAGAAACAGTTCAAACTCTTCAACATTCTCACTTTAAACTTTCTCGAACAACACAAACTTTTGAAAGATAAGGTCTTAGAGCAACCAAACCTTATACACTACGATCTTGAAAAACAAAATAACCTTCTCAAAGAAAAAGTGTCTGCATTTTAACTAAAGAATTAGCTATGTCTATCTACAGAATACTTTTGAGCTACCTATAGAAAAACAAAGCGAGAAGAATTATAGGACTAGAAAGCCTAAGACAAAATGCACATATTGTAAACATTTTGGTCATGATATTTCTGTATGTTATAAAATGAAAAGAAGCTTCTACAGAAGAAAACTAACCATGAAGGACCCAAAAGATATTGGGTACCTAAATCATTACTAACATCTCGAAGCAGAATGCCTCTTAGCATCCATGAAAAAGTTGTGGTTCTTAGGCGGTGGATGTTCGAGGCAAATGACAGGAAAGAGATAAATTTCTCTCAATGGAGAGAATAGATGGAGGCTATGTCATCTTTGGCAATGATGATAAAGCTTGCATCAAAGGTATAGGTACTATAGGTAATTCTAAATCCCATAAAATTAAGAATGTTCAATATGTAGAAGGTTTAAAGCATAACTTGTTAAGTATTAGTCAACTATGTGATAGTGGTCATAAAGTTTCTTTCAAATCGATAAATGTTTTATTAAAGAAATCTCCTCTGGTAAGGTCTTGTTTCTTGCATCTAGAAATAAAAATCTATATAGCCTATGTCTTGATGAACTTTCTCAAGAAACTTGTCTTATGTCTTATGAAAATGACAAATGGATCGGCATAGAAGAAGCTGGTCACATAAGCATGCAAACCATTTCAAAGCTTTCCAAAAAGGAACTAGTCAGAGGACTACCAAAAATCAATTTTGAAAAAGATAGAGTGTGTGAAGCATGTGTTCATGGTAAACATGTCAAATCAAGTTTCAAACCTAAAAACATGATCACATCCCAAAGATCACTAGAAGCGCTTCACATAGACTTATTTGGTCCTACCAAAACTGCTAGCCTCAATGGAAAAAGATATGGTTTTGTAATTGTAGATGATTTCTCTAGATTCACATGGGTGCTATTCTTGAAAAACAAAGATGAAGCTTTTGAAGCATTCAAAGTGTTTCTAAAGAAAGTTCAAAATGAAAAAGGAACAAATGTTATTTCTGTAAGAAGTGATCATGGGGGAGAATTTGAAAACTTCTCTTTCCAAAACTTTTTTGATGAAAATGGAATTACTCACAATTTCTCTTGTCCTAGAACTCCACAACAAAATGGAGTTGTAGAAAGGAAAAATAGAACTTTGCAAGAAATGGCAAGAACACTTTTAGAAGACTCAAAAATTGAAAAATATTTTTGGGCAGAAGCTGTAAACACAGCCTGCTATATTTTGAATAGAGTTTCCATTAGAAAAATTGTTGAGAAAACCCCCTATGAAATTTGGAAAAATAGAAAACCAACCATTGCATACTTTCGTGTATTTGGTTGTGCTTGTTTCATTTTGAATAACAAAGACAATCTAGGAAAATTTGATTCTAAATCAGACAAAGGAATTTTTCTGGGATATTCAACATCATCAAAGGCTTATAGAGTATATAACCTTAGGACTCAAACTGTAGAGGAAAGCATGCATATTGTATTTAATGAAACTAACGAGTTCAAATGAAGTAATTGATGTTGATGAGACCAATCGGAACAAAAGAAGGTGTGAGAACATGAAAGCAGGGTGAGAAGGATGAACCGGAAGCTTACGTTCAACCTTCTCAACAATCAAATGAAGCTACTCAAGCTTACGATGAACCTTCTCAATTACCAAGAAGTTGGAGAATGGTGGTACATCATCCACAAGATCAAATTATTGGTAGCACTTGAGATCTGTTAGAACTAGAACTTCATTTAGAGACAATCTTTCTTTGGAATGGCCTTAATCTCGAAATAGAACCTAAGTCAATCAATGAGGCCATACAAGATCAATCATGGATAGAAGCAATGGTGAAGAACTCTCTCAATTTGAAAAGAATGAGGTATGGAACTTAGTGATACCTCCAAAAATCGATCTATTATAGGAACCAAATGGGTGTTGAAACAAGCTAGATGAAAATGGTAAGGTGGTGAGAAACAAGGCAAGACTTGTTGCTCAAGGGTATAACCAACAGGAAGGTATTGACTATGATGAAACTTTTGCTCCTGTAGCAAGGTTAGAAGCTATTAGAATCTTACTTGCATTTGCTGCACACAAAAATTTCAAATTATTTCAAATGGATGTTAAAAGTGCTTTTCTAAATGGCTTTTTAAATGAAGAAGTTTATGTCAATCAACCTCCTGGTTTTGTTGATCAAAAGAAACCAAACCATGTTTTTAAACTCACCAAAGCTCTATATGGGCTTAAGCAAGCTCCTAGAGCTTGGTTTGAAAGGTTAAGTAACTTCTTGATCAAAAACAAATTTACAAGAGGAAAAATTGATACTACATTATTTAAGAAAACTCTTGATAAAGATTTGTTGATTGTTCAAATTTATGTTGATGATATCATTTTTGGATCAACAAATGAAAAATTATGCAAAGATTTTGGGAAACTTATGAAAAGTGAATTTGAAATGAGTATGATGGGAGAATTAAGTTTCTTTCTAGGACTTCAAATTAAACAACTTGATGAAGGTATCTTTATTAGTCAAGAAAAATACATCAAAGATCTCCTCAAGAAATATAAGATGAATGAAGCTAAAGCCATGGCAACTCCTATGCATCATACGTACAAATTGAGAAGGATGAAGAAGGAAAACCAATTTACGAAAAAGAATACGGGGGTATGATAGGTTCTTTGTTATATTTAAGCGCTAGTAGACTGACATTTGTGTTTTCGGTTGGCCTATGTGCTAGATTTCAAGTTTCTCCAAAAGAATCTCATCTCACTGTGATCAAAAGAATATTCAGATACTTAGTGGGAACAACCAATCTTGGTCTATGGTATAAAAAGAATACTCATTTTGACCTAATTAGCTCTTGTGATCTTGACTATCTTTGGTGATAGAATTGTGAGAAAAAGTACTAGTGGATCATGTCAAATTTTGGGGAATCCTTAATCTCTTGGTCTTGTAGAAAACATAATTCAATTGCATTATCAACTCATCAAGCGAGAATATGTATCTGCTGCTTTGGTTCTTTATTCACAAATTCTATGGATTAAGAATCAATTGGAGGACTACTCTATAAGGTACACATGCACTCCCATTTATTGTGACAATACTAGTGCTATCAATTTATCAAAAAATCCCATCCAACACTCTAGGTCTAAACATATTGATATTAAACATCATTTTATCAGAGATCATGTTCAAAAGAAGGATGTGGAACTTATTTTTATTGACACCAAGCATCAATTAGCTGATATATTTACCAAGCCTTTGTTAGAAGAAAGTTTCAATTTTATTAAAAAGGCTTTGCACATTTTAAAATGTCCTTAGGAGAAAAATATGTCAAAAACCCCAACCTTCTAATGTCTTTAGAAGGTTCGCTTGGAAAGGATCAAATTCAGAAGGTTGAATTTGAGAAGGATAAATTAAAGACATCATTGGGGACAATTACTAAAGTAATAGAAACTGTCTTCTATGACAGTTATGTCATGTCATAACTGCGCCTATCAAGTCACAACGGCTAGTGCTTATCTCTCTCTCTCTTCCACGCACGCTAAACCATCTGAAACTCATCTTCTCTCTAAACCGATTCTCTTTTCCTCTTCCTTCTCTCTTCACGAAAAACATTTTCTCTCTAAAAATGGTGAGAACAAAAATTCCATGTGTGAAGAAAGCGAGTACTCCCACAACCCATGACCTTCCACCTGCATTGTTAAGTGCTTCTAAACCTCCTCCCACTCAGATTAAGGCTCCATCTGAACAAAGATCTTCCAAATCTTCACCCACTCCCTCTCGAAGATCAACTAGAATCAAAACCAGTTCTCTCAAAGAAATACAGGTCTGGAACAAGGAAGAGTCAACCAATCACCCTCGATGATGATGACTGACTACTGCATGCTGAAATGATGGCGAGAATCAAAGCGAGGCGAAAAGGAAAGCCTCTCTTCAACCACAATCTTCTTCCAAAAGGCCAAAATTTAAGATTAAGTTTGGTGGAAGTAAAGGAAAAGAAAAGATTGATGAAGAACGAAATCTTGAAGTTGAAGAACAAGCCTTGCCTATACAAGTATTTGATAAGGAAAAATGGGGTAAAAGGAACGTTCTCATTGGAAGAATTTATACGTTGGAAGAAGCGAAAGCTTACGGTTGGAATATACAAGAACACATTGAGTATCAAGGTTGGCAAAACATTACATCCCAAGGAGAAATTATTTATCCCAACCTTATAAAAGAATTCTATGGATACATGAATGTGAGTGAAACTAAATCCTCTTTTACTACTCAAGTAAAAGGAACCACCATTAATGGTAACACCAACCATAATAGCTAATGCCCTGAAAATTCACGAGAATGAAGTATGTTTGTATGGGAAAGATTGGTATGATCAAACTGAAGTTACACAGGAGGAAGTTCTGAAGCTTCTGATGAAGAATCCTAGTGAAAAGCTTAAATCATCAACATTAAAGGACGAAGCACGTATCATGCACAATATGGTAGTCCACTCACGATTCCTAGAGCGGGAAGTTTTGAGCGAGTAAAACCTATTGATCTACTCTTAGTCTATCACATGATCACTAGGAATAAGATTAACCTTCCATACATTATCTTTCATTATATGATAGACATGTGCAAAACCATTAGGCAGATCTCATCCCTACCCTATGGTATGTTCTTGACCAAATTATTCAGATTTAAGAAAATCTTTGTGCCTAGAGAAGAATCTATACATGAAAAAACAACCTTACGGTCCAAGAGTGCTAAGCAGATGGGGATTGAAACCTTTTAGCAAGAAACTAGAAATATTTCCGAGAAACAAAACACATTTCATGATGAACCTATCCTAGAACCAAGTCCCGATAAAAATGCACCTCTGTCAACCCCTCGTGGGGAGCCACTAGAATCGAGAATCATTATCGAATCGAACCCATAAATTTAGCCCCACCAAAATCCACATTTGAAAATTTAGTTGAATCGGAACCATCTCAAGAATGGAGAGAAATTTTTGAAAATACCTTAAACTTGAATGACACTCCAATTGAAAAGACCAACTGAACAAATGGAAGAAGAAGCACGATGAGAACCTCAAACATGGACCTAGGAAAGCCTTTGAAACACGAGAATCAAGCACGAAACTATCCTTCGCTATAGAATCTCTACCTTACGATAGAGCTATCTATTACCCATTCTCTCAGGGAGTCATTTATCCGCCATATACCACCTCTCATGAGGGTCTAGCTCGGGGAGCTAAATGAAAATCAATCCCAAGAGAATGAGGAGCAGAAAAATGAACAAACACGACCACTATCTCCTATCACTCAATTTGTTCATGAGATAGTTAGGGACATTGAAGACAAGCTACACTGAAAACCCTCGAGAATCAAGCCACTAGCCCACGAAATCATAGCTTCTATTGCTCTCTTTGAATTACTCCACACTCCCGATCCTCAATTGGTCCAAATACACAATCAACTCCTGCTCCTCTTCATCATGACATTCAAGGATCGACTGAACAAATAGCAAATTTATTTTCCCAATGGCGTGAAAATCCTAGAACTTCACCTGGTAACACTCTTGCTTTTGAAAACATTCTGATTCATGTTCTCTCCTATGTATGACTCTTACGCACCAAAGGTACACGAAGGTTCGGGACCTTCTAAACTACCTTACGATCTGCCAAAACAATTTGGATCTCTTGGATCCTTCTGTCACAAACTATGAATGCACCTCTCTCATCATCGACAAGGCACACAGTAGCAAAGCAAACCTTCGAGAAAACAAGGAAGATTCATTCACATATCTTGACAAGAAGGAAGTATTGGAGGCAATGAAGAAGATGAGAGCACACCATGAGAAACAAATGAAGAAGATGAAGTGCAGAACAACAAGCTTCGATGAGCATTGGAATACTTGGCAGGAGAATAGGTGGAAGCACCACGAAACTATGCCTACCAACAATGGGTGATGGAGAACATAGTACCTACTATGGTTCCTAATGTTGCGAGTTCTGACTTCCTCCTCCTCAACCCTTCCAGGACATTCCTCAACCCGCTTCATCCTCAAACTCTTGGATGATTCTTCTCCAACAAAGTAGCAAGCTAATTTCCCTTTCTTCCCTCCTTTTTCTTTGTTGACAAAGGGGAGAATGGAGATTATTAGCTACTTAGTTTATAAGTGATATATTTTGGGGTTTCATTGACATTTTAATTATCTTTTGGACATATTTATTTTGTGCTATGTTATGGTTTGTAATTTGATAATTATCAAAACTATGCATGCTTGTTGTTTCTTTGCACTTGTTATTCTTTGAAATTATACATGATAATTATCCTTTTGCTATGAATATGTTAAATGCATTTACTGTGTATTGAAATGTCTATTCCTGAGAAACAGAAAACTTAAAACATACTCTCAAGTTTGTCATCACCAAAAGGGGAGATTGTAGAAATAAAAATCTCTTTCCATGTTTTGATGATACAAACTTAAAGGAATGAGTTAAGTTTTCTAAACACTTACTATGATTAACAAGTTTTCAATCAAGTGTGTTAAAGAACAGGGAATAAGTTTCATAGCAAAATTCTTGGCCTTACAAAATAAACCAAGTGGTTTTCAAAGATAAAATGTGCCAAAAGAAGGTTACCTACAAAAAAAGGGTACCTTACTGAAGGTTGAATACGGAAGGTTAACCCATCGGAAGGTTGACTACGAAGCTTAAAAGATAAAGTAACTTTCTTGAGAAGGTTGGTGAAAGTCAAGCAGAAGGTTGACTAAAAGTCAACACAAGGTTGACCAATAGTCACGAAAGTTTGATTGAAGTCAGAGAAGGTTGATTTACTCCTTAAAAAGGTTCGGAAGGTTAAGTGTTCAAGAAGGTTAAAAGAGGATTGAAGATTTCAAGCTTACATTTACGGGAAACATGTTCATAACCAAATCTTAATCTGAAATGCATCAAATAAGTATTCAAGGAATTAAAGTTTGAAATATTATCTTTTGTAAAGAAGAACTCCTTGATCTTTGTTTGTATTTTAAAAGCATGTTTGTTCATGTTAAAGGAGCTTGAAGCTTCAAAATTAAAGTATGTAAAATTGTATGAAGTACATGAGCAGGGTGAAGTGATAGAAATGATGGAAAAGGAAGTAAAGTGCTGACATGAAAAGATGTGAGCACAAGACAAAGCAAAAATGTTGCTTCAGAAGGTTGAAGGCTACTACCTAAAGCTCAAAATTCATCATTACCTACCTACAAAGCTACAACAACTTCCAACGGCTCTTTTCTTCTTTCCAATGACCATATTTGATTCAAAGTCTATATAGAGGGCTGCTCTACTCAAATGCAAACCATGAGTTGATATTGGAACCTTCAAGTCAAGCTTCTAAACGAAATCCAACCTTCTCATCCACACTTCAAGCTACTACAAGTTCAGAATTGGGAAATACTATCTTGAGTGTGTGCTTGCTTGTTATGCTCTTTGAAACACATTGTATTTATCTATCAACAAGCTCTTAAATCATCCCAAACCCAAAACCCCTTACTGTAAGAAATATTGTGTAAGTTTCTCAACAAACTACCTAGTGAGAGGTGAGTGTTGTTGGTGATTCTAGTTGTAAGGTTCTCAACAAACTACCTAGTAAGAGGTGAGTGGTGTTGGTGATCCTAGTTGAAAGGTTCTCAAAGAAACTACCTAGTGAAAAGTAAGTGTTGTTTGTGATCCTAAGGAAATACCTTTAGGAAACTAGAAGAGAGTTTTCTAGTAGGTTGAGACAGACTTGGTGAAAGTGTAAGTTAGCACTTGTCTTTTGTGTGTGATCAAAAGTGAGTGGAGGTGAAAAGTCTTTGGCGGTTGAAGCTAAAGCAAGTGTAAATCTATTTGGAGAATAGTGGAAACTCTCACGTGGGCGTGGGGAGAGGAGTAGCCACAGTTTGGTGAACCTCTATAACTCTCTTGTGTCATTATCCGCTTTTCTTATTAAGCGCTTTAAAGCTGTCTTACAATCACTTAAGTTTTCAACTACTTGGAAGGTTAAAAACACCAACCTTACGTAGTCAAGATCAGAATTTTAAATGAGATTTACTTTGATTATCTTGTGAAAACAACACTCTTTACGAAATCAAAGACATCTAAATTCATCAAAGTTAATTATCTTTCACTACTTTCATACTTGACTATTATTCGTGTTACTAACATTCAACCTTCCGATATCCAAGTAATCTTGAGAAACAATACGAAGGTTGCGGTATTAAAAATTAAAAAGAGTGCACAATTCAATCCCCCTTTCTTGTGCAAATTAATCACTTCAATTGGTATCGAGCTCACCTCTCAGAAGTGAGCACACTTTGCGATGTGAGAGGAAAGATCTGGAAGAAGTGATGAGTCATCATTCCAACTCGTGATGTTCCTTCCCGAAGGAGCTTCAACAAATAGACCACGAGGATTCTTTGGTGAACATTACTATTATTGGAAAGATCAAATGAGATTGTTCCTAGAATCTCAAGACAACGACATTTGGGGCATTGTTGAAGATGGTCCTTTTGAACCTACTACAACTCTTGATGATGGGACCACTATGACTAAACCAAGAAACACTGGACACACGAAGATAAACGCATGGTACTTCTAAACTCTAAAGCCAAATTTTATCTAACATGTGCTTTAGGTAGAAGTGAATATGATAAAGTAGTGGGAAAGAAAGCGCCAAAGAAATCTGGGATACATTCAAGATCGCCCATGAAGAGCAGGACCAAGTCAAAGAAGCAAAGATCAACCTTCTTATCCATAAATTTGAAACATTCAAAATGGAGGAGCAAGAAACAATTTCTGAAATGTTTAGCAGATTCACAACAATTACAAATGATTTGAACTCTGCGGGAAATACCTACTCAAATCAAGCCAAAGTGAGAAAACTCTGAGATGCCTTCCAAAGGTATGGAGACCTAAAGTGGCTGCTATAATGAAGCTAAAGATCTCTCTATTCTCAAAATAGAAGATCTACTTGGATCTCTAAAAGTGCATGAACAAGAAATCATGGATGAACTTCAACCCAAGAAGGTTAAAACTATTGCACTCAAAGCTTCTCAAAAATCTTCACAACCTTCTAAAGCTATGGCACTTAAAGCTCAAGAGGACACTCAAGAAGAAAGTGAAGATGATGAAAGTAACATTGATGATGAGGATGAAATGGCTCTAATCACGAGAAGGTTGAGAAGATGGGCATTTAGAAAGAAAAATAATGAAGACCCTTCTTCAAGAAAGATCAACCTAAAGGAGAAGGAACCAAACAAAATTGACCTCGTGTGTTATGAATGTAACAAACACGGACACTTGAAATGAATGTCCAAAGTTGAAAGGAAGCAACAGAAAGTTCACACCTAAGAAAAAGGCTCTACTTGCAACATGGGATGACTCGGAAGAGACCAACTCGGACCATGATGAAGAGGCGCAAATTTTTGTCTCATGGTCGACTACGAGGAACCTCTCAAATATTTCCGGCATCAAGTATGGAATCAATCAACTCATGCTTTGTAGGAGATATTGACCTAGAAGAGGTAAGCACTTCTAAATCACTAACTTGTGCTTCATGCAAAGATCATCTTGAACATGCTTTTGAAAACCTATTATCCGATTCAAACACTTTGGCCCAAAATGTGTGATGTTCAAAAATCAACTTTTGAATTCAAAAAGGGAGAATGAAGAGCTTCAAAAACAAAATGAATATTTGATAAGAACAGTTCAAACTCTTCAACATTCTCACTTTAAACTTTCTGAACAACACAAACTTTTGAAAGATAAGGTCTTAGAGCAACCAAACCTTATACACTCCGATCTTGAAAAACAAAATAACCTTTCTCAAAGAAAAAGTGTCTGTTTTAACTAAAGAATTAGCTATGTCTATACAGAATACTTTTGAGCTACCTATAGAAAAACAAACTGAGAAGAATTATAGGACTAGAAAGCCTAAGACAAAATGCACATATTGTAAACATTTTGGTCATGATATTTCTGTATGTTATAAAATGAAAAGAAGCTTCTACAGGAAGAAAACTAACCATGAAGGACCCAAAAGATATTGGGTACCTAAATCATTACTAACATCTGAAACAGGAATGCCTCTTAGCATCCAAGAAAAAGCTGTGGTTCTTAGACAGTGGATGTTCGAGGCACATGTGGGGAAAGAGATAAATTTCTCTCAATGGAGAGAATAGATGGAGGCTATGTCATCTTTGGCAATGATGATAAAGCTTGCATCAAAGGTATAGGTACTATAGGTAATTCTAAATCCCCTAAAATTAAGAATGTTCAATATGTAGAAGGTTTAAAGCATAACTTGTTAAGTATTAGTCAACTATGTGATAGTGGTCATAAAGTTTCTTTCAAATCTGATAAATGTTTTATTAAAGAAATCTCCTCAGTAAGGTCTTGTTCTTTTGCATCTAGAAATAAAAATCTATATAGCCTATGTCTTGATGAACTTTCTCAAGAAACTTGTCTTATGTCTTATGAAAATGACAAATGGATCGGCATAGAAGAAGCTGGTCACATAAGCATGCAAACCATTTCAAAGCTTTCAAAAAGGAACTAGTCGAGAGGACTACCAAAAATCAATTTTGAAAAAGATAGAGTGTGTGAAGCATGTGTTCATGGTAAACATGTCAAATCAAGTTTCAAACCTAAAAACATGATCACATCCCAAAGATCACTAGAAGCGCTTCACATAGACTTATTTGGTCCTACCAAAAGCGCTAGCCTCAATGGAAAAAGATATGGTTTTGTAATTGTAGATGATTTCTCTAGATTCACATGGGTGCTATTCTTGAAAAACAAAGATGAAGCTTTTGAAGCATTCAAAGTGTTTCTAAAGAAAGTTCAAAATGAAAAAGGAACAAATGTTATTTCGTAAGAAGTGATCATGGGGAGAATTTGAAAACTTCTCTTTCCAAAACTTTTTTGATGAAAATGGAATTACTCACAATTTGTCCTAGAACTCCACAACAAAATGGAGTTGTAGAAAGGAAAAATAGAACTTTGCAAGAAATGGCAAGAACACTTTTAGAAGACTCAAAATTGAAAAATATTTTTGAAGCGGAAGTGTTAAAAACTGACTGCTATATTTTGAATAGAGTTTCCATTAGAAAAATTGTTGAGAAAACCCCTATGAAATTTGGAAAAATAGAAAACCAACCATTGCATACTTTTCGTGTATTTGGTTGTGCTTGTTTCATTTTGAATAACAAAGACAATCTAGGAAAATTTGATTCTAAATCAGACAAAGGAATTTTTCTGGGATATTCAACATCATCAAAGGCTTATAGAGTATATAACCTTAGGACTCAAACTGTAGAGGAAAGCATGCATATTGTATTTAATGAAACTAACAGTTCAAATGAAGTAATTGATGTTGATGAGACCAATCGGAACAAAGAAGAAGGTGCAGAACATGAAAGCGAGGGTGGAGAAGGATGAACCGGAAGCTTGCATTCAACCTTCTCAACAATCAAATGAAGCTACTCAAGCTTACGATGAACCTTCTCAATTACCAAGAAGTTGGAGAATGGTGGTACATCATCCACAAGATCAAATTATTGGTAGTACTTGAGATCTGTTAGAACTAGAACTTCATTTAGAGACAATCTTCTTTGGAATGGCCTTAATCTCTCGAAATAGAACCTAAGTCAATCAATGAGGCCATACAAGATCAATCATGGATAGAAGCAATGACTGAAGAACTCTCTCAATTTGAAAAGAATGAGGTATGGAACTTAGTGATACCTCCAAAAATCGATCTATTATAGGAACCAAATGGGTGTTGAAACAAGCTAGATGAAAATGGTAAGGTGGTGAGAAACAAGGCAAGACTTGTTGCTCAAGGGTATAACCAACATGAAGGTATTGACTATGATGAAACTTTTGCTCTGTAGCAAGGTTAGAAGCTATTAGAATCTTACTTGCATTTCTTTGCACACAAAAATTTCAAATTATTTCAAATGGATGTTAAAAGTGCTTTTCTAAATGGCTTTTTAAATGAAGAAGTTTATGTCAATCAACCTCCTGGTTTTGTTGATCAAAAGAAACCAAACCATGTTTTTAAACTCACCAAAGCTCTATATGGGCTTAAGCAAGCTCCTAGAGCTTGGTATGAAAGGTTAAGTAACTTCTTGATCAAAAACAAATTTACAAGAGGAAAAATTGATACTACATTATTTAAGAAAACTCTTGATAAAGATTTGTTGATTGTTCAAATTTATGTTGATGATATCATTTTGGATCAACAAATGAAAAATTATGCAAAGATTTTGGGAAACTTATGAAAAGTGAATTTGAAATGAGTATGATGGGAGAATTAAGTTTCTTTCTAGGACTTCAAATTAAACAACTTGATGAAGGTATCTTTATTAGTCAAGAAAAATACATCAAAGATCTCCTCAAGAAATATAAGATGAATGAAGCTAAAGCCATGGCAACTCCTATGCATCCTTCGTACAAATTGAGAAGGATGAAGAAGGAAAACCAATTTAAAAAAAGAATACGGGGTATGATAGGTTCATCTGTTATATTTAGCTGCTAGTAGAGACGACATTGTGTTTTCGGTTGGCCTATGTGCTAGATTTCAAGTTTCTCCAAAAGAATCTCATCTCACTGTGATCAAAAGAATATTCGGATACTTAGTGGGAACAACCAATCTTGGTCTATGGTATAAAAAGAATACTCATTTTGACCTAATTAGCTCTTGTGATCTCGACTATCTTTGGTGATAGAATTGTGAGAAAAAGTACTAGTGGATCATGTCAAATTTTGGGGAATCCTTAATCTCTTGGTCTTGTAGAAAGCAGAATTCAATTGCATTATCAACTCACCAAGCAGAATATGTATCATTCTTTGGTTCTTTGTTCACAAATTCTATGGATTAAGAATCAATTGGAGGACTACTCTATAAGGTACACATGCACTCCCATTTATTGTGACAATACTAGTGCTATCAATTTATCAAAAATCCCATCCAACACTCTAGGTCTAAACATATTGATATTAAACATCATTTTATCGGAGATCATGTTCAAAAGAAGGATGTGGAACTTATTTTTATTGACACCAAGCATCAATTAGCTGATATATTTACCAAGCCTTTGTTAGAAGAAAGTTTCAATTTTATTAAAAAGGCTTTGCACATTTTAAAATGTCCTTAGGAGAAAAATATGTCAAAAACCCCAACCTTCTAATGTCTTTAGAAGGTTAAACAGAAAGGATCAAATTCGAAGGTTGAATTTGAGAAGGATAAATTAAAGACATCATTGGGGACAAGATTACTAAAGTAATAGAAAGCGTCTTCTATGACAGTTATGTCATGTCATAACTGCGTCTATCAAGTCACAACGGCTAGTGCTTATCTCTCTCTCTCTTCCACGCACGCTAAACCATCTGAAACTCATCTTCTCTCTAAACCGATTCTCTTTTCCTCTTCCTTCTCTCTTCACGAAAAACATTTTCTCTCTAAAAATGGTGAGAACAAAAATTCCATGTGTGAAGAAAGCGAGTACTCCCACAACCCATGACCTTCCACTGCATTGTTAAGTGCTTCTAAACCTCCTCCCACTCAGTTAAGGCTCCATCCGAACAAAGATCTTCCAAATCTTCACCCACTCCTCTCGAAGATCAACTAGAATCAAAACCAGGTTCTCTCAAAGAAATACTGTGGTCTGGAACAAGGAAGAGTCAACCAATCACCTCGATGATGATGACTCTACTGCATCTGAAATGATGGCGAGAATCAAATCGAATCGAAAAGGAAAGCCTCTCTTCAACCACAATCTTCTTCCAAAAGGCCAAAATTTAAGATTAAGTTTGGTGGAAGTAAAGGAAAAGAAAAGATTGATGAAGAACGAAATCTTGAAGTTGAAGAACAAGCCTTTACTGCACAAGTAGTTGATAAGGAAAAATGGGGGTAAAAGGAACGTTCTCATTGGAAGAATTTATACATTGGAAGAACTGAAAGCTTACGTTGGAATATACAAGAACACATTGAGTATCAAGGTTGTCAAAACATTTACATCCCAAGGAGAAATTATTTATCCCAACCTTATAAAAGAATTCTATGGATACATGAATGTGAGTGAAACTAAATCCTCTTTTACTACTCAAGTAAAAGGAACCACCATTGTGGTAACACCAACCATAATAGCTAATGCCCTGAAAATTCCTGAGAATGAAGTATGTTTGTATGGGAAAGATTGGTATGATCAAACTGAAGTTACACAGGAGGAAGTTCTGAAGCTTCTGATGAAGAATCCTAGTGAAAAGCTTAAATCATCAACATTAAAGGACGAAGCACGTATCATGCACAATATGGTAGTCCACTCTCTGATTCCTAGAGCAGGAAGTTTTGAGCAGGTAAAACCTATTGATCTACTCTTAGTCTATCACATGATCACTAGGAATAAGATTAACCTTCCATACATTATCTTTCATTATATGATAGACATGTGCAAAACCATTAGGCAGATCTCATCCCTACCCTATGGTATGTTCTTGACCAAATTATTCAGATTTAAGAAAATCTCTGTGCCTAGAGAAGAATCTATACATGAAAAAACAACCTTCTGGTCCAAGAGTGCTAAACAGATGGGACTGAAACCTTTTAGCAAGAAACTAGAAATATTTCCAGAAACAAAACCTGTTCATGATGAACCTATCCTAGAACCAAGTCCTGATAAAAATGCACCTCTGTCAACCCCTCAGGGGGAGCCACTAGAATCGAATCATTATCGAATCGAACCCATAAATTTAGCCCCACCAAAATCCACATTTGAAAATTTAGTTGAATCAGAACCATCTCAAGAATGGAGAGAAATTTTTGAAAATACCTTAAACTTGAATGACACTCCAATTGAAAAAGACCAACCTGAACAAATGGAAGAAGAAGCTTCTGATGAGAACCTCAAAGCACAGACCTAGGAAAGCCTTTGAAACACGAGAATCAAGCTTTCAAACTATCCCTTCGCTATAGAATCTCTACCTTCCGATAGAGCTATCTATTACCCATTCTCTCGTGGAGTCATTTGTCCGCCATATACCACCTCTCATGAGGGTCTAGCTCAGGGGGAGCTAAATGAAAATCAATCCCAAGAGAATGAGGAACAGAAAAATGAACAAACACGACCACTATCTCCTATCACTCAAGCTGTTCATGAGATAGTTAGGGACATTGAAGACCAAGCTACACCTGAAAACCCTCGAATCAAGCCACTAGCCACGAAATCATAGCTTCTATTGCTCTCCTTTGAATTACTCCACACTCTCGATCCTCAATTGGTCCAAATACACAATCAACTCCCGCTCCTCTTCATCATGACATTCAAGGATCGTGAACAAATAGCAAATTTATTTTCCCAATGGCGTGAAAATCCTAGAACTTCACTGGTAACACTCTTGCTTTTGAAAACATTCATGATTCATGTTCTCTCCTATGTATGACTCTTTCGCACTAAAGGTACACTGAAGGTTCGGGACCTTCTAAACTACCTTACGATCTGCCAAAACAATTTGGATCTCTTGGATCCTTACAGCCAAACTATGAATGCACCTCTCTCATCATCGAATGAGGCACACAGTAGCAAGCAAACCTTCGAGAAAACAAGGAAGATTCATTCACATATCTTGACAAGAAGGAAGTATTGGAGGCAATGAAGAAGATGAGAGCACACCATGAGAAACAAATGAAGAAGATGAAGTGCAGAACAACAAGCTTCGATGAGCATTGGAATACTTCAAATAGGAGAATAGGTGGAAGCACACGAAACTATGCCTACCAACAATGGGTGATGGAGAACATAGTACCTACTATGGTTCCTAATGTTGCGATTCGACTTCCCCTCCTCCTCAACCCTTCCAGGACATTCCTCAACCTGCTTCATCCTCAAACTCTTCAGATGATTCTTCTCCAACAAAGTAGCAAGCTAATTTCCCTTTCTTCCCTCCTTTTTGCTGTTGACAAAGGGGGAGAATGGAGATTATTAGCTACTTAGTTTATAAGTGATATATTTTGGGGTTTCTGTTGACATTTTAATTATCTTTTGGACATATTTATTTTGTGCTATGTTATGGTTTGTAATTTGATAATTATCAAAACTATGCATGCTTGTTGTTTGCTGCACTTGTTATTGCTGAAATTATACATGATAATTATCCTTTTGCTATGAATATGTTAAATGCATTTACTGTGTATTGAAATGTCTATTCCTGAGAAACAGAAAACTTAAAACATACTCTCAAGTTTGTCATCACCAAAAAGGGGGAGATTGTAGAAATAAAAATCTCTTTCCATGTTTTGATGATACAAACTTAAAGGAATGAGTTAAGTTTTCTAAACACTTACTATGATTAACAAGTTTTCAATCAAGTGTGTTAAAGAACAGGGAATAAGTTTCATAGCAAAATTCTTGGCCTTACAAAATAAACCAAGTGGTTTTCAAAGATAAAATGTGCCAAAAGAAGGTTACCTACAAAAGGGTACCTTACAGAAGGTTGAATACTGAAGGTTAACCCATCGGAAGGTTGACTACTGAAGCTTAAAAGATAAAGTAACTTTCTTGAAGGTTGGTGAAAGTCAAGCGAAGGTTGACTAAAAGTCAACACAAGGTTGACCAATAGTCAACAGAAAGTTTGATTGAAGTCAACGAAGGTTGATTTACTCCTTAAAAAGGTTCGATGAAGGTTAAGTGTTCAAGAAGGTTAAAAGAGGATTGAAGATTTCAAGCTTCATTTTCAGGAAACATGTTCATAACCAAATCTTAATCGAAATGCATCAAATAAGTATTCAAGGAATTAAAGTTTGAAATATTATCTTTTGTAAAGAAGAACTCCTTGATCTTTGTTTGTATTTTAAAAGCATGTTTGTTCATGTTAAAGGAGCTTGAAGCTTCAAAATTAAAGTATGTAAAATTGTATGAAGTACATGAAGCAGGACTGAAGTGATAGAAATGATGAAAAAGGAAGTAAAAAGTCTTGACATGAAAAGATGTGAGCACAAGACAAAGCAAAAATGTTGCTTCAGAAGGTTGAAGGCTACTACCTAAAGCTCAAAATTCATCATTACCTACCTACAAAGCTACAACAACTTCCAACGGCTCTTTTCTTCTTTCCAACAGCCATATTTCAGATTCAAAGTCTATATAGAGGGCTGCTCTACTCAAATGCAAACCATGAGTTGATATTGGAACCTTCAAGTCAAGCTTCTAAACGAAATCCAACCTTCTCATCCACACTTCAAGCTACTACAAGTTCAGAATTGGGAAATACTATCTTGAGTGTGTGCTTGCTTGTTATGCTCTTTGAAACACATTGTATTTATCTATCAACAAGCTCTTAAATCATCCCAAACCCAAACCCCTTACTGTAAGAAATATTGTGTAAGTTTCTCAACAAACTACCTAGTGAGAGGTGAGTGTTGTTGGTGATTCTAGTTGTAAGGTTCTCAGCAAACTACCTAGTGAAAAGTAAGTGTTGTTGGTGATCCTAAGGAAATACCTTTAGGAAACTAGAAGAGAGTTTTCTAGTAGGTTGAGACAGCTTGGTGAAGTTGTGTAAGTTAGCACTTGTCTTTTGTGTGTGATCAAAAGTGAGTGGAGGTGAAAAGTCTTTGGCAGTTGAAGCTAAAGCAAGTGTAAATCTATTTGGAGAATAGTGGAAACTCTCACGTGGACGTGGGGAGAGGAGTAGCCACAGTTTGGTGAACCTCTATAACTCTCTTGTGTCATTATCCGCTTTTCTTATTAAGCGCTTTAAAACTGTCTTACAATCACCTAAGTTTTCAACTACTTCAGAAGGTTAAAAACACCAACCTTCTGTAGTCAAGATCAGAATTTTAAACGAGATTTACTTTGATTGTCTTGTGAAAACAACACTCTTTACGAAATCAAAGACATCTAAATTCATCAAAGTTAATTATCTTTCACTACTTTCATACTTGACTATTGTCTGTGTTACTAACATTCAACCTTCTGATATCCAAGTAATCTTGAGAAACAATACAGAAGGTTGCAGGTATTAAAAATTAAAAAGAGTGCACAATTCAATCCCCCCCTTTCTTGTGCAAATTAATCACTTCAGATTTGGGCGTGGATACGGATGTGGTCAAGAAATGACTCGATTGTGCACTCACTGTGGAAAGACCAACCACACAGTAGATTCCTGTTATTTTCTTCACGGCTTTCCACAAAATTAATGATATAGTATGGGTTGGTTCGGTTTTACGGGTTTGTTTTTAAAATCTGTTGTCCGATCCAAACGATTGTGGTTTGGTTCGGGTTGGTCCAAGATTGGCCCAAACGCAAAAAATGTCCAAACCAAACATATCAATTTTGCATTGAATTGTGGGTTGGTTTGGATTTGCCCGAGCCACTAAACACCCCTAGTGATAGGAGTAGTTAATCCATAGTGCAACCACTGAACCGCATATTCCTAGTGATAGGAGTAGTTACTATTACTGTTATATTTTTTGGTGCGCAATTTCCACCAACTTTGTCGATAACTAATCTACGCTGGGGAATCTGGCTGGCCACGAGTATCAGTCTTTGCCGGCCCGTTTGGTTCTCCCCTACCAATAGAGTTTTTGCCACACCCAATATTCGAATCAAAGACCTTGAGGTAAGATCCAATTACAGTTACCACTTACCTTTGTTGGTAAATTAATTCGAAGTACTATGTATGAATGATAATTTGCCACTCAACTAAAAAAAATTGGTGCCCTCTAATTCTCTATCCCTTTAACGTCCCCGCCAATTTGGGTTTGGTGTCACTGATATGCTAAAACAATTTATAAAAGGCTTTTCCTTTTCCCACACCCCCTCCTACTCATCGCACGCCCCTAAATTTATTTTTTCCAAAAATGACCTCGCGTGGGACACTCGTGTAGCACGGTTTAAGTGACTGTTCGAACGACGTTGTGCGAACAGGTTCGAACGATGTTGTCCGTGTTAAGGAATTTTTGTTGTTAGAACGACATCGTTCGAACCTGTTCGAAAGAACTCGTGCGTGTTAAGGAATATTGCCAACTGATGGTGTGATGGTGTGTTATTGCTGCCTCGAATGGCTTTATTCGAACTTGTTCGAAGGAGAGCGTTCGAACATGCGTTCGAATGGTTGCATACGAACGAGTGTTGTGCAGAAACAGAAACTTAATAAACCAGAAACACAGTTTTGGTCATTTCAAAATATGTCAGTCAAGAGTTATACAACATTGTGTACCAAAATTTTAAAATCTAACTTAACATTGACTACCTTCACTATCTTTACTTAAATCTACACAAGGAAGGGGATGAGGGGGTTGTGATTGTATGAGCAAAAACTTCCACTTTTCCATGCGACTAATAAAAAGCGAGTCCCAACCCTTTGTTATGGGTGCCCTATTAGTATTCCATATCAAATCTGGCAGGGGCATTGGACTTCCAGGCTTCATAAAGATCTTCAAAAAGACAACAAAAAACATAATGTTATGTAATGTTTTGGAATGACTACACTGAATCTAAATAGAAGACACTTTACCTGTACAAAGTGTTTGTGTTCTGGAACCAAAAGGATGTTGAACTGTCGGGCACTTCAGAATGGCGCAACATTGAAGGGAAAAATTGTGTGACAACAATTAGGTGACCAACAAGTCAGGACGACTTTGTACTTATTCGCGATTAGATACCCCATATATCCGGTATAGTCATCCAATTATCTTCAACATTGTTCCCATGATGTGCCCTCAACAACGCCTTCATCAAAAATGTGACCTTACCAATACCACCATACAGTCGAGTGTAGAAGTCATTGTATTGGTTAAGCTCCTCCATCAGATCTGTTCTGACTGACTGCCAAGCCTCCTCACCCCTTCCAAGAAATGCTGCAATACACCGGTATCCACAGTCGTTAAACAGACCCAACTCATAATCATACTCTTCTGTAGTCTTCGCATGCACAACAGATTGAAATGCACCCATAATGTCATTAACAATAGCTTGGTATTTCACAATGAGCCTTGCTTTGGCCCTCACATTTTTCTTAATGTGAAATTGGCACAACAAGTTAGCAGATGTTGGAAATATTGCTGCCAGAGCATTCATCATACATGTGTCTCTGTCAGTAAGTATGACTTGTGGAAGTTCATCCTGTTTCCTAAATAAACCCCTCAATTTCTTAAGAACCCATGCAAAGTTATCCATCCTCTCCCAATTGACATAAGCAAATGCAGCAGAGTAAGTCTTCTCAGTTGAGGTTACACCAACGATCTCAACCAATGGATACCTGTACCGGTTGGTTTTATATGTGAAATCAATCAACAAAACAATTGGGAAGGTGTTTAGAAGCTCAATAGAATCAGGATGGGAAAAGATGTCTTTCACAACCGTAGTTCCTTCTGCAAGTCGAGTCCGATAAACATAATTATCGCGTTGCAAATAAAACATCGATTGTTGGAGCTCGATCCTACCCTCACGCATAGCCGATCGTTGCCTTTGACGGCACGGTTGTATATTTGTTTCACAACCGTATAGTTATCATCGGAGCTTCATCAATTTGACTCATTAAGGATCAATTTAGGCGAGTATGATTCCTAGTCATTCTAGCCACTAGTTCCTTCTCTTACGAAGTTAACCTACCAATATGCGGACGTCCATCATGATAAGTAGTCATACCATGGTTATGAGTTCCATTCATAACCCTCAAAATCCATCCTCCAAGCTTCTTAATAAATTTCCCTTTCGATGCAAGGGACAACAACATTTTCTAGTGTTTGTGCCTTCCTCAACATTTGTCTTATATGATCCGGCTTTATCACAAATCAACATGCGTATTGTTTACCCGATCGTAAATGCGGTGTCGAGATCTTCCTATAACAATCACCATCTCAAGAGATTTTCCAACCGCACGCACCGAAGTCAGCAGCTCCTCACGACTAGGAAATAACTGAAATTCAATTACTAAGTGTCAGTTACATAATTTAAATAGTTCGCTAAAATTAAAACAACTAATTCATTCTTACCGTATCCATTTTGAACGAACTAGTAAAGTCTTGGGATTCGACGACGTCAGTTGACATGTCAACTGCGACAGTTGACATCTCAGCTGCTAAAGTTGACAACTCAACTGCTCCAGATGCGCCCTCATTTTCATCCATTTAACCAACAAAACACGCACAGAACCTCGCAACTTATCGATTCTTTGTCATACGCCTGTTCGAACGGCCTCATGCGAACAGATTCGAATGAGGGTATTCGAACAAATCAAATTCAAATCCCATTTAACACCCGTTCGAACACGTTCATACGAACATGTTCGAACGACCCTGTTCGAACTGAGCGCATTTGCAGAAAAAAATCGCGTAAAAAACTCAAAACAGAACCAAAATGAAAAAAGTTTGGTAGGGTTATTACCTTGAGCTAGTTGCCAATGTTGGGTAGTTGAATGGGAGTGAATGATGAAGGTGAGGATGGGTGGGTTTTGGAGTGAGAGAGGGGAGGTTTGGGGTTTTTAGAGGAGTGTGTTGTGTTGTAGGAGAAGAAGAGGAGAGGGGTAGAGGGGAATTCAATTGTAAGTGGGGTTAGTTTGGTAAATGTGTAGGGTGAGGGAGTGTGTTTTGAGTAGGAGGGGGTGTGGGAAAAGTAAAAGCCTTTATAAAATGGGGTGGATGTAGTATACTTGAAGTTGACATTTTTTAGCATATGTACTATGTGTTATTTTCAAGCGCTAGCAGCCTAGCATGTTCCAGTTAATCATTTATGACAACTACATCCCTTTTTTTTTATTTAGCTAGCACCCTTAGCTAGCACCCTAATTTATTATAAGTTAGACATTAGAATTAAAAGAATTTTATGAAAATTATTTGCGCTTAAAAGGACAGCTCATGCTCACTTGTAAAAAAAAAAAATTGTGTCTTTGATCAATGAACTAAAACATCCAATTTTGTCTGCTGCTTACAGTAAAGCAAAGTTACAAACCGATGTTCTAACTAAAAACAAATTGTGGCCCAAAACAAATAAAAGACCTAGAGTATATATTACAAACATGTTCAGTAGTGCTACTGCTACATATCTAGCGAGGCCACTTTTATCTATTTATCTATCAATGATGTGGGCAAGATAATTCACCTAAAAATAGATGTATGTATTATTGGTGTTACAACATAGAAGAAGAAAGAAGGAAGAAGAATTGGCTGCGATTTTTATTTCTGGAGTGGCGGAGATGGTTTCCGGCGCGGTGGTTGTCGGAGGAAGGTAATTGGTTATAAATTTTTTAGGGGTTTTAATGTGGACAATGAGGGAATTCCAAATGTCATGTTAGTTTTCTGGTTGGAAGTTGTTCTGTACCGTATCTAAGGGTCAGTCGATCCTAGATAGTAGGTAGGAGATGAGATTGATCGATGCGGTTTTGGTGAGGTTGATGTTAGGAGCTTGAAGGAGGCCGATCTTGAAGTGGCCGATCTTGAAGTGGCCGAATTTGGAAGTGGCCGAATTTGGAAGTGGCCGAAATTTGGAAGTGGCGAGAAATTTGGAAGTGGCCGAGGTGAGGTGGGGTGTACCGCAAAGTCACTTCAATGCTAAAGTCGTCGCTTTGGAGAGTTAAAATGCAAGTATTAAAGGGTAATCAATCTGTCCTTTTATTTGGTTATTAATGCCATATTTATAGAGTCAAAGTGTGCTTGAGTGAAGGGATCCGGGTATCCATTGAGGAGGTGTATTGTGAGCCTTTGATGAATGGGCTTGGGCCTTGGTGTGTTTGGTAGCCCAATAACTTTGTTTTTGAGAGAGGGGTGTAAATAACAAGAATACTTTTACTCCATATGATTTGCCCCCAAGCTAGGTCGCGCAAAGGGTGATCTTAGCTTGATTTTTGTGATGAGGTCCCGAGGTTATGATAGACCAACTTACTATGCTTTGGCCGATTTAGTTGACCCCGATCATTAAATTAAGAGGTTTGATAATGATGACGCGCCGTTCACGCGTTGGTCCAAGCGCGCCGTTGGTATTTTCGGGACAACAAACTTTGGTCTCGGTTTGTTTTTACCGATGTTGAATCATTGAATATTGTCTATCTTGCCGACGTGGAAGGTCCCGGGAGTTGACCAAGAGAGAAGACCGAGGCCGAGGTTGATCCGGAACTGGTGAAGATAAGTAGTCCGAGGCGGGGGTTGTTTCAAGTCGGTGAAGAAGATAAGATGAGTCGAGGTCGATCCGAAACCGCCGAGGATAATAATCTAAGGTAGGGGTTGATCCGAAGTTGGACCTCCTTTTATGGTGATCGAGATTTTAGTAGTCCCCATTTCTCTGTTAGCTCCGAGTCACGACATCCGAGTTGGGGCGTAGTGCGGATTGAGATCGGCATCTTAGTTTGATGTTCTTGAGTTTGCATCAAGAACCTTTGAACTTTGATCGAAATCACTATCTTCGTGTAGAACGCGTCGGACGACGACGGCGATTTCGCGTCTCATTTGTTGATCTTGCCGCAGCGTGAATGACGACAATGGATCTTACCACACGATCGTTGTTCCGGGCTTGACTCGGTTCGGATCAATCACGTAATAACCAAATTCTTGGGAGAATCTTGATTCTTGATGAAGAATAGATCGATTCTCATTGAATCAACCGGATGTGAACAATTTTGTGAAGAAGCATTTTGTGAATGTTCGGACGAATTGACCGTAATCGTATCATACCTCGGAATGCCCCCAAGTCGGGTTGCTCGAACGAGATGATCTAGACTTGATACCTATTTAAACTACCGAGATTAAGATGTCCGTCATTCATTTCGATCTTGGTGGGTGTTTCAGACGATCTTTGTTAAAGAGGTGGTAGGAGAATGCCGAACTCACTATAAGGCGCATGACGAAGAAGAGCTGCCGAATTGAGATCCCGATTGAAGTGCCGACTTCAAAACCGGTGGAAAGGGTGTTGAACTTGTGTCAATCATCTAGCTTGGTGTGAAGTCGGTTTTGAGTAATTCGGTGGAAATCACGGGTTCGGACCTAATCTTTTACCGAGAATTCACGTATGAAGTGATAGTAGAAGAGTTTAGAAGCGAGTGATGTCGACGTCGTCGTTGATGTAAAAAGGAAACCGAACTAAAGTTTCGATGCTTTCGAACTAAAGGAAGAAGGCGCATTGTATGGTGCCAAATTCTCACGACGAAGAAGTCGCCATGGTCGAACTTCGCGGGTTGGTGATGGAGGTTATTATTGAGTTTAGAACCGAGTTGCGTAACCCATTACTTGGTGAAGCAAGAGAATTTGATGAAGAATGAAGTCTGCGGATCCGAGGTTAGCATCCCGGTGTGGTGGGCATGTCGCCTCGGTGGTGAAAGATTGAGATCGACACATCTCGATGATGAAAACATGATTGGGGACAGAGGTAATTCCCGAGATAGTGAGTCTTGGATTGGATATTGGCACTGCATGAAATGGACTTGGAAGTTTACCAAGATTTATGCACGATTGAAGAAGTGACCTCTATGCGATACTCATTCAAGAACACCGATTTGCTTGCGGTTGTTGTTAACAAAAGCGCCAAACTAGTCTTTGAATGAAGCGAGTTGGCTCTCTCTGGTCGGACGATTATTTAGATCCGAGGAGAGTTTCTTTGCATTTTCTTCCGACATTGAAATATATTTGTGGGATTGTGCATAATTTCATAAGCTATTCTTTCCATGGTGAATCAAATGTCAAAACCAGAGATTGGCCTCCACGATGATTTCCACCAATCAAGCATAAGAAGATCTAGAATTTCCATTTTTCTTAAACGTATTGTGTTATTTTCCTTGAATCTCGATTTTGAAATAGATTCGGGGTTTATCTTGCCCCCTGTTTGATCTTATTGAAATAAATTTAAGTCGAGTCTATTTATACGAGATTCAATCATCGATTCGGAATAGGAAGCCTTTGAAAAACCTGGGTTTATTAATCAGTAATTTGACTATATAGGTTTAGTTGATATTTTTGTTTCTGAATAGAAAACCAGGTTGGCTATACCACCTTTGTTTGATCTCGCTTTTGACGATGTGGAATGCTTTGAAAAAGCTAAATCTAGTAAGCGAGATCAAATAACGACGTCGAATTTATAATTCTTTGAAAAAGCCGAGTCTATTGATAAGTGATCGAATCACGTAATACCAGAATAGACTGCCTTGAAAAAGCCGAGTCTATTGATAAGTGATCAAATCATGTCATATCGGAATAGATCGCCTTGAAAAAGTCGTGAGTCTATTGATAAGTGATCAAATCATGTCATATCGGAATAGACTGCCTTTAAAAAGCCGAGTCTATTGATAAGTGATCAAATCATGTCATATCGGAATAGACTGCCTTTAAAAAGCCGAGTCTATTGATAAGTGATGAAATCATGTCATATCGGAATAGACTGCCTTGAAAAAGCCGAAGTATCATCAATTGTACTCTACTGTACTCTGTGTTAACTCCTGTAAAAAAGAGACCAAACACAAACTCTAGAGAAACATGTTTGCTGTTTAGAGCATTCAGTGTGAGGTTAGCCAATAAATGAATATCAACGTGAGTGGGTACATTGTTCATCTTGTCATGTACCAAAAGAATGTCACAAGTAGTGTAGCGGTGCGCCATACAAAGAATATTAGCACCCAATATGGTAATAACAAAAGTAATATCGGTGAATGATTATGCGTCCATTATTCTAGTGTTTATTAAATGAAGAATAGAACCTGGATGTAGAATCTTTCATCGAGGTTGGATTAGCAATTGATTTCGGTCCGTGCATATGTTAACGCAGTGATCTCATACCGGAAACCTCCATGTCGTCTCTGGTGTGGTGAGTTGAACTAAAAGTTCGATGTCGGTTATCCTCTTAACTAAGGAATCACTCCTGCATTTGAAAACTCCAGGAATGTTCTTGGCGTGGTGAATTGTATCTGGACCTCAGCCTTGGTACCTTGGTTCCAAACTCCCCAAAACAAAACAGATTAGCATCAAGTGTAAATAGATTAATAATTGGATAATCAAGTGATTAAATTTCTTTGTGTTGGAAAAGAATTATGAGGAAATGGGCCTGTTGTGTTGTCGTCGCTCCTGAAGCCCAAAAGCATAACCCTCTGGCGATAGGAAATGAGCATCACTAGCCATTTGAAGAGTCGAGTACATCATAGTTTTGAAGCATTTGGCGTGGAGAAACGTCTTGAAGATCAAGACAAAGATTAGGAAAAGTCCTCAAGCATTTCGGCCGATGTTGGTGACGTCGGATGTGCGATTCACGAAATTGATTGTTTGAGTCCTTTCGAGATGCATCCGAAACTAACGACTTTGTAGAGGAGTCATGGATTCTAGCGTCACGAAACAAGCTCATCATGTTGTACTTTGATGAAGTTAACAAGTTCTTTGTTTTGAAGAGGATTTCTCAAGATTCTTTGAGAGGATTTCAATTATGTCGTTGATTAACGAACCGGGAAGAAATTAGGGGATCTTGACAATTAGAATTGTAAATCGATTTGGTTCGAATTAACTTCTCGATCGTTGTAGTCCGAGATTGAATTGAATCCGAGACCGAAGTTGTATTCGAGATAGAATCATTCTCACGTGGCTACCTTAGGTCCGAACGCTAAGCTTTATAGATGGGAGTCTTTGAATTCAAGATCCGGATGTCTCGCCGCTACGAGATTGATTTGGAAATGATGTCGATTAATATCTCGGTTAGCATCTGTCGCTAAACTTGAAGCTAAGTCTATATTGTAATATTATATTTGCCCAAGGTCGGATGTTAGAATGAGATGCCGAGGTGGAATGTGAAGTGGGCCTCACCACATTTCTTCTAACACAGCTTGAGGTCGGTCCTCTCCCACTTCGGTCCAAAGTGTTGAATTGGCCAAACTTCTAGCTTCAAGACTTGTGGACATCACAATGCCCATCTATCAAGGTTGGCTCTTTGATTTCTCCCAATTAGTGGTAAATGGATGCCCAGTACACAGTAGCAAAATGAACTCGTGTTACTTACACAAGATAAACGCCAACGCTACACTTTGCATCAGAAGAATTGGCACGCGGAACTTTGGCAAAGTCATGTTGTTGTTGGAACTGATATCGCAGCCGTTTGTTAGGTGAAGTGAATGATCGGCATTGCAGTTTCACCGGCGTGAAGATGAGGACGAAACCAGTTGAGCGAATCACAATATTGAACCCATTGCATATACTGAGAATTTTCTTATGTCGGCATTGAACCGAGGGACCGAGTATGACTAAATAGATAGAGAGCCTTGAGTCGACTTTTCTTTGGTCCATTTCTGGAGATATCGACTCGGATTTAGATGACACCGAGAGGTCGCTTTGTCCTTAGTGAAGACTGAAGAGGTCGCCATTTACCGATCAGAAAAGAAGGTGAAAGTAATTAAGTTCAAGTTACTCCCCATTGTGGTCGCCAATGTTCTCGCACCGTATCTAAGGCGGTCGATCGATCCTAGATAGTAGGTAGGAGATGAGATTGATCGAAGCGGTTTGGTGAGGTTGATGTTAGGAGCTTGAAGAGGAGGCCGATCTTGAAGTGGCCGATCTTGAAGTGGCCGATTTGGAAGTGGCCGAAATTTGGAAGTGGGTCGAAATTTGGAAGTGGCCGAGAAATTTGGAAGTGGCCGAGGTGAGGTGGGGTGTACTGCAAAGTCACTCCAATGCTAAAGTCAGGCTTTGGAGAGTTAAAATGCAAGTATTAAAGGGTAATCAATCTGTCCTTTTATTTGGTTATTAATGCCATATTTATAGAGTCAAAGTGTGCTTGAGTGAAGGGATCTGGACTGTCCATTGAGGAGGTGTATTGTGAGCCTTTGATGAATGGGCTTGGGCCTTGGTGTGTTTGGTAGCCCAATAACTTTGTTTTTGAGAGAGGGGGTGTAAATAACAAGAATACTTTTACTCCATAACAGAAGTCTATGGTGGCCGAAAAATGGGGAAGAAGTAGTGAATTCAAAGTTTTTCTATCTACTTTGTTTCGGAAAAAGGACGAGACTTTATTGTAGTGGAAAAAGAGACGAATAAAATGGTGATCTTGGTTGTGAGGGGATGACTGGAGTTGGCCGAATATCGAGACTAATGCGGTGGTCATTTTCCAAGATGATTCCTTTTTGAAAACTAATGAGATAGGAAGATAGAGGAGGGTGAGGAGGAGAAAAAAATGTAGTTGATTTTTGGAAAGGATAATGAAATCGGTCAAAGATGAGGGGAGAAGTTGAGGCAGCCATGGAAGAGGGGAATGAGAGAGAGAGAGAGAGAGAGAGAGAGAGAGAGAGAGAGGGAGAAAGAGAAATGAAGAAGAGGTAGGCGAAGGGGAAAGAAGATGAGGGAGAGTAGAGTGTGTAGTTTTTTTTTTTTGACAAGGAAGAGTGTGTAATTTTTGACATCTGGTGGATGAGAAAATTCATATTGCTTTATGGTTATTTACAAAGTTGTCATTTTTCCTGCTAAATGGGAAAAGTAGATCTAGGATTAATATAAGTAGATACCATTTACTCACTCCCAAAATACCAATTTTATCCTTTTTTTAACTAAATAATTAGAGGATATTAGGTCATTTCACTTTTTCACATTTTATTCTCTATCCCACATTTTATCAATTTTTCATTCTCACTCTCACATATACTTTTTCATTCACTCTCATACACTTTTTCACTCTCTTCTCATTTTTCTTCCTCTAATTCACTCATTTCTCTATTTTTAACAATATACCTATTTTAATTTCATCTATGTCTCATTTATTTTTCTCTTTTACTATTTTAAATTTTCAAATTTTGAAAAAAAATTAATATCCGTTTTTATATGTGAGATAATGTTTGAACTAATTAAATTTTGAATGAGTTCATATATGCACTATCTATATAAATCACCCACTACCAAAATACATGTCTCCTTCATTCTTCTTTTTTACTATTTAATTTTTTTTGGTATTTTGACAAAATTTTAATATTCTGTTTTTTTACAGAGGGAATGTTCAGGCTAATTAAATTTGTCTGAATTCATACATAAAAATAAAACGCCAGCACCCATGTGTAGGCATGGATATACCGCTACTAACAGGAAAAAAAACAGTAAAGTAAGCCACATATCTAGTTGTTACTCAGGTAAATGAATACGGTGACAGTTCGGGACCTTCCTTGAATTGGATATGAGGACACAACTTGGTTTTGTAATTCTTATGGTATTTAATGGGCTGAAACAGTTCCTCGGGATCATGTGCAAAACGACACAACTCTCCAAATCTACATTGGCGGGTCATCTTCCAGTTATCACACTCCCTCATTTTCAATTTTTGTTTTCGACCCTTAAAATAAATAGCTAAATTAATTTAGTAATTAATAAATTGTGAAAAAAATTATTTTAAAATTTTCATATATATTTTAACACCACTCAATTACTTCCTGATCACCCGCTTGTAAAATAGCTTTTACTACCGATTTAATATCTATGGAAACCCGATCAATCATATTCAAAAAAAGATTCAGTCGGCCTAAAATGCTAGACTCAGGGGCCAGAGTTGCTTGGCCGCCGGTGTTGGCGCCGGCTGCGGCGGCAATGTTGGGATGCCCAATGCTTGTAGCCGCCGATTCTCGTTGACGAGAAAATCGACCTCAGTAGACTTTGTAGAAACAAGTTTTTTGATGGCTGCTAACTGCGACAGGGAACCTGTCCTTACCAATTAAGTTCCCACGTGTCAGTATTATCCTTCGCCGCCATCTTGTGGCTACTGCCAAATCAATAAACATTAATCAATATACAAATTACTACTACTATTATTAAAGAATAAAGAAAATTGATTAACATATACACATTAATCAAAATATAACAATAAACATTAATTAATCAATAAAGATATGAACGTTATACAGATTGCTATACTAAAAAATAGGAGCTATTAATTAAGCAAAAAAAAGAAGTAGTCAAATAAGAATGAAAAAAGAATGAATAATAAAGAACATAATATTGAAATGGTAATAAAGAAGATAATATTGAAATGGTATAAACTGTCAAGTTATTATTCTTTGAAGCAATACTCATCTCGATAAGATTCTTATTTTTCAAACAAACTGAAAATGCTACTAAAAACAGCTTAGGTCATGATGAAATTATCCAACCGTATTTTAATAATAGCTCCCATTATGTTTTAAGAAGGATGGAATTTGATTGTTGGGTCGGTTGGAGTGTGCCTTCGAATGGAATATGGTTGTTGGTGCTTTCTTGGCAATGTTTTATGGGTGTTGCATATTTATTGGAAGGCAACGCTGGTCAGTATGTTCACTATAAATAAAGCTGGGATTAGCGAGAGACATTTCGGTGGCTAAGAGGCTCAATTCTGTCGCTAACTGCCATTAGTGAGGGACCAGTTTGGTCGCTAAAACGCTCCTCGCTAATTCCATTAGCGAGAGAAATGGAGATGCGTCGCTAATTACCCGGGGACACTTCCGTCGCTAATTCCCTCGCTAAGTCTGACATACACGCTTTCTTAGCTCCCTCGCAAACTCCGTCGCTAGAGTTAGATGTAGCGAGGGATCTAGTTTCCCTAGCTAACGTCCCTCGCTAATAACCATTTTTTTGTAGTGGTTGTTTATATTGTTTTCATATACATATATGTGTGATTATGGTAGGGAAGGTGCTTCATTGGATTGTTGTTGCTAGAAGCGGTTTGGAAGTGTCTCATGGATTTGGTGCTGTTTTACTTCCCATGCAATCAGATTGTATTTGCAAGCATATCTAACATGTAATTGTAATGTACAATAGCATGGGTCGACCCGATATTCTCGAATTCGATTCCTGCGGTGGATAAATTTAAAATTGGTCAATGCATAACTTGAACACGTACGTGTAGAGATTAGTCTTTCATTGAAAAAATTGTGACACTCTACAGGTAGACAACGATGATCCGAACAAAAAATGAACTATAGTCAAAAGAAATATAAAAAAATATTCTAAAGAATTAGGTGTTTTAAAGCTTGAGATGAAATAAATATAAACTTCTTTTTAAGTGTTTTAAAGCTTGAAGTTTTGTACCAAAAATAAAGCTTGAAGTTTTTACCATCACCTTAAAAAAAATTAAAAAATAAATCACATTTTAGTCCAAGTAGTTTTTTTAACTATAAATTCAAATAATGGACTATTTATTAATTATAAAAAATTTGGTCAACAAAATTATAAAAAATAAGTTAATGTAAAAGATGCATTGGTGTGGAAAAGAAAATGAGGAAATAACCAAATGGAAAGGGGAAAGGTGTTCTGGACTCGGCCAGCCATCAGGCCCAAACAATTAGTGGATCATCCCAACAGATCTATGGGCCTTCAAAATGAACGATCTGGATCACTCCACTCGAATCCGACAGCTCTCCCGAACCTCTCATCTACTATAAATAGCACTAAGTTAAGCACCAAGATACAAGGTACACAATCTATTCTAATTCTCCCTCTATATTATAGTAGTTCGACCTAGCTGACTTCAGCGTCTGAGTGTCCCCCGCGCGTCCAGACCTACCTCAACAGCACCAGGTCAGCATCAGACGACTAGTCCCTTAACCAACTCCACAGTCGACCTCAAGGTACTGACTCAAGGTACTCTCGAATTCAATGAAGGAAGAGAGGAAGGTTGTTGTTGATGATGTCATGGGAGACCCAGATTTCGGATGGGTCAATTACTTGCTCATGAATTGATCTTCGTCATTTACCAACTGTGAATACATGCATGCTGTCTATTGCTATTGTTTCTACTTCATCATTACTTTCTCAATTTCAATATACTGTAATTTTTATGTCCTTTTTTTTGATAAATTGTAATTTTTATGTCTATTATTAATTAATTAGCTTTTGATCTTGTTTAATTTTAAGGATTGTTCGTGCGTGCTTATGTATGTTAGTTGGTAATCAGGTATATATTTTTTGGGTTTTATCCTATAGCTCTGTGTTGTTGTGAAACTATTGACTCAGAATTTGTTGCGATTCTGTTAGTAAGGCATATCGTTACACCTGGCGACTATGAAATGGAGACCAAATTTAAGATAACAACTTAGGATTTTTTAGTTATAAGGTTCACTAGATATGTCCCCCTTTTTCTTATTCTAATCAACGGGGTTAGAAGAAAACTACAAATAAAGAATCAAAAGAGAAACTGCAGAAGAGAAACTCTTGGGTCAGTATATATTAATTACTTGACTTTGGCAAATTTGTCGTAACATGCACGGTACTATAAATATTGTTGTCCTCTTCAGCTGGGAAAATATGTTCTTGAAACATGAGCTGAATAGTATCTTTCTCAATGGGGAGAGCGATTCACTGCATTTACAGTTACTACAGTTGAATGCAATCCCAGCCGTAAAAAATTTAAACATGAGAGAGATAGACACAGTAGTTGAATGGAGAAGTAAAATTCGTCAAATAAAAAACTATGTTCATCACAACTCGTTTTTTCATATTACAGATTTAATGATCAAATAAGTCTTGATGAATTTCTTAACTTCTGTTATGTATATATAGATTATATCTGAACAAATAGTTTTAATAAACAGTGCATACTTTTTTTTTCTGAGACATATCTAATAAAATATGGAACCATAGACATATACATTCAAGTAATTAGATTATTTGTGTGGCAGAATTGTCCTTATAGATGAGCTTATGACAAAGTTCTATGCTCTGAGTTGGAGATCTCCATTGCTATCTGTTATTTTAATGCAGGACCTTGTTAAAGGAATCATATGTACTTCATTATTTCTCTTGACATGGAAATGTGTGGGAAGTGGACCTTGCGTACAATACATTATTAACAACCTAAAATTCTGTCATTAAGCTTCAATAATCTAAATTATATATAGTTTGTGATCATTGATCAAATTTTAGCAATATCTTTCTCAATCAACACATCAATGATCTGCACACCTTCATCCAACAATGCTAATGATTGATCCAAAATAGGTATTTCGGTTAGTGAAATTAAATAATCACAGAAGAGAGTCTGCACCAAATGAGTAAGAAGAAGAGTCTGGGGTCAAGTCCGGAACTAACATTTCCACCCCCACTAACAATTGTCTATCTAAAAATGCTAACAGTTGATATTAGCATGCATCAAAATGTGCACCAAACCAACATTTACCAATGAATATTACTTGCATGGTTATCCATCAAAATTGTTGCGTGAGTTTAAGGTAGTGAGGTGATGAGTCACTTGCCACGTTAATAAAACAATCCCTACGGCAAGTATTGATGTGGATCTCTGTTAGCCATGTCATTAAAAGTTACAGCAGACTATAAATGGAACCAATTTTGAAAACATGAAATTAAGGGAGGGCAAAAAGTTGAAGAAATTCTTTATACGAACTAAAATTTAAAACTCGATATTTGGATGGTTCTATCAACACCTCCCTTTTGGCTATTCCCCTTGATTTAAAAGAAATAAATGTAATGACATAAATATCCTTACTCTCACTACGCCAGATTTGTTTAAAAAGGCACTCTATATGGCGTTTTAAAAAAGCGGCAAGACATCGCGTAAACGCGTGAGCCTTACCAAAGTGTTTCTTTAAAAACACTCACGCATCACACATGCGTTCTCACCATATAACCAGCGTTTCTTTAAAAACGCTACGCATCACACATGCGTTCTCACCATATAACCAACATTTCTTTAAAAACGCTGCGCATCACACATGCGTTCTCACCATATAACCAGTGTTTCTTTAAAAACGCTACGCATCACACATGCGTTCTCACCATATAACCGGCGTTTCTTAAAAGCGCCACGCATCACGCAATGCGTTCTCACCATATCCAGCGTTTTGAAAACGCCACCCATTGCCTTAAATATTTCTACCAAATAAACTGTACCAAATTAAACCCTCCCTCTCACTCGGTTCTCTCTTCCCTCGCTCTCACTCTCACTCTCAGCAAGCTCTGCGCGCAGTTCTCACCCTACGTCTCTCTCTCTCGCTCACGTCTCTCTCTCTCTCTCTCTCGGTTTTCTTCTCTCCCTCACTCTCATTAGCTCTTCCTCTCTCGGCTCTCTCCTCACTCGTTCTCTCTAGCACCACCCCCAAACCCACAAACCCCCAAACCCACAATAACCCCCAAACCCACAATAACCCCAAACCCACAAACCCCCAAACCCCACAATAACCCCAAACCCACATTGCTTGTCTCAATCCTCTCCAGCACCCATAGTCCTCATTGGTTGTCCTCATCTTCTCTCAAAGGTTAGTTCTCTATTTTTGTTTTTGTTTTTAGGTTTTTATTAGGTTGGAGATGAATGTAGTTTGATTGGAATATGTTGAATGTGTGAAAAAAATATTTGATAGGAGAGGAATATGTTGAATGTAGTTGTATGTGTTTGATATGTGTAAAATTAGTTGAAGTGTTTAATTTATTGCTTGGTTTTGTTGAGATTTTGATTGTGAAATGATAGATTTTTTTAAGCAAGTGTGTGTCATCTATATATATATATATATATATATATATATATATATATATATATATATATATATATATATATATATATATATATATATATATATATATATATATATATATATATATTAGTAAAATCAAATATGCCTAAATCGAATATGCGAATTGTTTGTTAGGTTTTGGGAGTTTTTTTGTCTGAGCTTCGCGATCGTTGTTCGAGTTTGTCTGGTTCGAGAGTTCGTTGTAGTTTGAGTTCACAAATTGGTTGGAGATTTTGTCGGTGTTGCTTCCACTTGTTCAGTACTTTTTATGTTCTTTTGTTTATTTTATATGAAGAATTAATGACTATATAGAAGACATCAAAGTCTTTGATTTGTTTAGTTGAAACTACTAGCTAGTTGATCGAATGTCTTAGCATCAATAAAATTGTAAATTTTCTTATCCGAATTTATTATAGATATTGGGACATTATGGATAGAAAGTGGATGTCCGCCAATCGTCCGCCCAAGGAATATAGAGATGGAGTGGATTATTTTGTGACTCGCTATTTGTTCAACGTTTAGGAAGATCTAGTAATATGATATGTCCTGTTTACGTTGTTGCTATGTAAAATCGGTTAATGCGCAGGCGAGTTGACAGGACATTTAAAGGGTAATGGAATTGATCAAACTTACACTTGTTGGACAATGCATGGTGAGGAAAGAGTTGAATCTTCGAATATGGGTAATAGTACTGAGAGATGTGCACCGGTTGACACCGAAATACCTACGTTTGTTGGGGACGAATTTGAAGAGATGGCAAAGGCTTTTGAAGACGATCTTAATGACCGTCCTCAAATGTTTAAGAAGTTAATAACGGATGCAGAGACGCCGTTGTATGAAGGTTGTACTGAATTCACAAAATTATTGGTTGTGATAAAGTTGTATAACTTGAAAACTTGCCACGGATGGACGGATAAGAGCTTTACTAAATTACTCACACTATTGAAAGAAATGTTGCCGAAGGATAATGTGCTCCCTTCTCAGACGTATGATGCAAAACAAATGTTAGGGTTCATTGGCTTGAACTATGAGAAGATACACGCTTGTCCCAATGATTGCATTCTATTTGGAATGAACATGCATTATTAAAGTCGTGTCCTAAATGTAATGCATCGCGGTATAAAAAGAAAGAGGTGCGCTCCGAGAAAAGGTGTTGTGGTATTTTCCCATAATTCCTCGATTTAGGCGTATGTACCGTAGTTCGGAAGATGCAAAACACTTGACATGGCATGAGGATGAAAGGATTAAAGATGGCATGTTACGACACCCGCGGATTCTCCGCAATGGAAAAATTTGATATTGATTATCCCGATTCCGGGTTGGATCCAAGAAACCTACGACTTGCATTGTCTGCCGATGGTTTTAACCCATACGGTATTGAGTAGCTCTCGCGATACATGGCCCGTGATATTGGCGATTTATAACTTACCTCCATGGCTTTGCATGAAAGCGCAAATATATGATGTTGTTTTGTTAATTTACAGGCCCAAGCAACCGGAAATGATATTGATGCATACTTGGCTCCTTTAATTGAAGACTTGAAGCTAATGTGGGAGAATGGAGTAGAGGTGTATGATGGGTTGAGAGAAGAAAGTTTCAACTTGAGGGCTATGATTTTTGGCACAATTAATGACTTTCCAAAGATACGGCAATCTATCCGGGTGCGAAGTACGAAAGGTCAGTGTGATTGCTCTATATGTGAAGATAACACCGATTGGATGTGGTTGGAACATGGTAGGAAGAATATCTACCACGGTCATCGTAGATTTTTGCCATCTACTCATCAAGATCGATTGTTGAAAAAGGCATTCAATGGGAATACGAAACCCGTAAAGCTCCACGGCTTTGACGGGTGAACAATGTTTGAAAAGGTGAAAGATTTGAACATTAAATTTGGGAAGCCTTTTGCAGGAGAGGTTGCCAAACAGGGGTGGAAGAAAAAGTCGATTTTCTTTGACTTGCCATACTGGAAGTCATTATATGTAAGACACTTCATTGATGTGATGCATGTTGAAAAAAATGTCTTTGAAAGTGTCATTGGTACCTTACTCAATATGCCAGGAAAGACTAAAGATACCATCAACTCGAGGTTGGACTTGCTTAGTATGGGGTTGAGACCAGAATTGGGTCCGATAAAGAAGGGTACACATACATATCTACCTCCGTGACTCATACTCTATCTAAAAAGGAGAAAGACAGTGTTTTGTAAGTTTCTTCATGGAGTAAAAGTTCCGAGAGGGTATTCTTCAAATGTTACAAACCTTGTATCCATGAAAGACCTCAAGTTAAAGTCTTTAAAGTCTCATGATTGTCATGTTCTAATGGAGAATTTGCTCCCCATTGGTATACGATCCATTTTGCCTAAGAAAGTGCGCCAGACGCTAACCAAACTTTGTTACTTCTTTAAAGCGATTTGTAGTAGAGTGATTGACCCTAGAAAGTTGCCATCATTGCAAAGAGAAATTACTGTCACTTTGTGTGAGCTTGAGATGTATTTCCCACCTTCATTTTTTGACATAATGATTCATCTAATGATTCATTTGATTAGAGACACAATTGTGTGGCCCATGTTACATGAGATGGATGTATCCGTTTTAGCGTTACATGAAGATATTAAAAGGATATGTGAAAAACCGATCACGACCCGAGGGTTGTATTGTTGAGCGATACATAGTTGAAGAAGCTGTTGAGTTCTGCACCGCCTATCTATCTAGTCTTGAATATTCTGCGGGACTTCCAAGGTCTCGTCACTTAGGAAGCATTAGTAAAAAAGTGTCGGGATATAAAATAGTTATGGTGTCAAGGGAAGAACTACATCAAGCACACTTATATATTTTGCACAATGATAGTGAGGTTGCCAAGCACATGGACATACTTAAGAGTGATAACCCATATAAGAGTGAAGTTTGGTTAACAAAGGAACACAATCGGAGTTTCATAGTGTGGTTAAAAGACCACATTGATTTTGAGTTTGCTATGAATCCTACTTGATTTCAAAAAGATTGAGATGGTTACAAAAAGGTCCAAATATGCATGTTTTCTCTTACACCAGCCTATCTAATTACGCGGTTACACGTTCTATACAAAAACTCATGATGATCAGAGTAAAATGCAAAATAGTGGGGTGACTCTTGTTGCTCAAGCTATGCATACATCAAGTGCCAAAGACAGAAATCCCGTATACGCGAATATGTCATACTTCGGGGTCATTGAACAAATATGGGAGTTGGATTACACCATGTTTCAGAGTCCGTGTTCCAATGTAAGTGGGTTGACAATAATAATGGTTTCTGATTGATGAGTCGGGGTTCATGCGGGTGAATTTCAAGAAGTTGGGATATAAAGATGAGCCTTTTATTTTGGCATCTCAAGCTCAACAAGTGTTTTATGTCACCGATCCAATTGATATCAATTGGTCTATTGTTTTCTTGACACAAAAAATTAGTGAATTACATTTATGATCAAGAAACCAATGATGATGGTATCGAGGGCGACCCTTTCTTGGGGACATCACTAGTAAGAGGAAAGTACTTATAGAGAGGATGTTGTGTATGTTAGAAAGGATCATACTGATGGAATTACGATTCGTCAAAAACAAAGTACCAAGGAGCGAATTGCAAAAAAATTGTATCGAAGAAAAGGAAAAGGTAACCGACATAGATGTTATTTTATATACATGGATCTTATTTTCATATTCTTTGACTGATTATTTATTTTTTGTTGGATGTTTTTTTAATTGGATAAATATAACAAACAATTATTATGTTTTATTGCGAGGTAAGATGGCGGATCATAGTGATGGACATGATAGTGGTGAGGCGATGATCATGATGTTACAAACTATATCGAGAAGCGTGCTCCTCGTGGAATGAGTGATAAAAAGGATATCATCAACCGGATAAGTAAAGGAAAAGAAAAATTAAGTGTAAGTTACTAATTAATTTCTAATTAACTTCATTCAATACTAAGTTTTAATTGTTTGTGATCTAATTTACTATTTACATAATGCAGTCCAATGGAATGTTATGGTGCGCCAATTGAGAAAACAACACTCATTTGATTACTTTCCTTGGTAGTAAGGTAAAACAAATGATACCAATAACAATCACTACTTGGGTTCACACAAAAATCCCGTTTGAAGAAACAAAAACATGAGTTGTGGGTAACAATACGGGTATATAATTTTAGATCTTTTTGGTTATCTTATTTAGTAATTTTGTAGTCCCATATATATATATATATATATATATAAAAATTTATTTATATCATTTTCATTGAATGTGCATAGTTTGAAATATTTTGATGTGGATGATTCTAAAAAGGACTGGATAATGAAGGGAAATAGGAAAGTTACATAAAAATTTGAACGACATTAACAAAAACTTGGGTGAAAGATGGTAATGGAAACATCAATTGGAATCCTCCACCAATATATAGTGGGTTTATTTCAGAGGAGGATTGGCGGACATTTGTTAGGAGCATGATGAAGATCCAAACTTCTTGGTTAGTGCTACTATCTATTAAGTTATAACATAAAATATATTTGACAATTATCTATTATACATTAATGTATACTTATCTCTCTTAATAGAAAGCAAGTGAACAGAATCGAAAGTGTGCTTATGGCTGTGAGTATCCTTATAGAGGCGGTGCTACTCCATATCAACATATTAAAGAGAGATTGGTAAGGCACAATAAGCTTGATTTTTTTAGTTTCATGAAACTTTTTATAAATAGTTTCTTAATATTTGGTAAATTTAAATATAGTTGGTGGAGAGTGGGAAAGATCCTACTAAAGAAGGTGTTGAGCGACATGTTTTGTGGGTAGAGGCTCGACTAAACAAAGAAAAGGAGATTGTTGATCCTAAAACTAAGGAGGTGTCTGAAAGAATTGTAAGTATTTCCTAAATTCAAGCTCACTGATTTTAATTGTAACTTTTATGATTTTTATAATGTATTATACTTTTGTTTTGTGAATCAGAACCCATATCACGATCAAGTGTCACGGGGAGAGCTCACCGATTGCTCACGAAAAGGAAATCCTTACACGTGCCTTAGGTAAAGAAGAATACTCGGGTCGCACAAGGGGTCTTTGGATTTGGAGTAGCACCAACCGAGTACTTTGGACCAAAACAGAAAGTCTATGATGAGAATCATGACCGCCCACCACCGAGAAAGATGATGGCATTGTATGAAAGTTTGCAAGCTCAACTTAATGATATGCGATCGCTTTATGGCCATGTTATGCCACCAAAGACCACCACCGCTACATACATAGCAAGGTATACGAGATATTTGCACCATGCCGTCAACTAAGGTATTAATTGTTTTTATTATTTTGTGGTTTATAATTGATTTATTGTACATACATATATATATATATATATATATATATATATATATATATATATATATATATATATATATATATATATATATATATATATATATATATATATATATAACATCAAATAATGTCTTTATTATTTTGTGGTTTATAATTGATTTAGGACAACAATGAGTGTGAGTGTGAATTGTATATCTCAAACCCACATGAAATGGTTGCAATTGGCTTCACATGTAACAATTGGGTCCCTTGATGCACAATTTACCCCTACCTCCAAATCATGTTAGAGTCGAGTTGCGGTACCAATTAGGGAGGATGCACCATTGCCATTCCGATTGTGGTATTGATATATCTTGACGGTGTCACAAGCATTGGTACCTTTGTGGCATGGCCATCGGACCTTGTCGTTGTAAGTGACAATATATTTGTAACTAACTAATTATAGTTTTTTCATATAATTTGTGCTAACTAAGTAATTATTTTTGTTTATACATAGATGCGCCTAAAATGAAAAATCTAAGAAAGTGTCTACCAAGCAAGAAAAGGTCTCCTTTGAAAAGTGTTGGCAAGGAAATATCTATTGGCAAGAAAGTGTCTCGATCCACCCCTTCTACAAAAGTGTCTCAGTCCACCCCTTATGTAGAAGTTTCACACCGCCTCTCCTCCAAAAGTGGTGATCACCCTCCTCTTCTCGCCAAGTGACTCATCCCTCCCCTTCTCCAATTGTGTCTCACCCACCTCTTCCTCTTCCATTAGTGAAGCTTATATGAATATTGGTCAGGCCGACGCGTACGAGAAATACATGATGAAGGAGAAAGTCCTTATCATAAATTTTGATGAAGAAGTTTTTGGAGCTAGCGGTCCTCAAATAGTCGGACGTGAGGATATCCGTGTTGTATGTGATTCGGATGAGGCAACCGGTATTGTTATGAATATATATGTCAGGTACTATGTAATTTATTATTTGACATTGTCGATTTTATTTTATTATATCGTTAATTTAATTTTATATATATATATATATATATATATATATATATATATATATATATATATATATATATATTTATATATCTAAATGTAGGTACTTGTACGAGGACATTGTGGTCCCTTCCGAACAGACACATAGATATTTGTTCTTGTGTCCGGAAAGTACAACCTTTCATCAAGTGAATCCCAGCCTGCCAAATTATGAATCACTTGTGGAACAAAACCAGACTCTTGTTCAAACTTATGTCAATGAGCGCTTCAATGAAGCTCAAAATAGAAGTCATGATGCCTTACTTCTAGCACCGGTTAATTTAGGGTAAGAATTTTTACTCATTAATTCTTATATAACATGCATTTTTTTAATAGTAGTCAATTACTTATTCGTAAATTTATTTTGTAGGAGACATTGGGTTTTGTTTGCAATTAATCCTAGCAAAAAAAACCGTGTATTACCTTGACTCACTTCAAAATCATTACAAAAACCACTGGAGTTTGTGGAGCTTTTTAACAGTGTGTTTATTTTGTGTCATTCTGCATATTTCTTACTTTTACTTATATATGTATATATTGTTATTAATATAGTTATATGACATTCTATTCAATAGCTTTAAGGACATATTGGGGAGTGAATAAATTAACGGCCAAATGGTTAGCAATAATTGTAAGTTTCTAACTTATACATTACATTATTTTGTCAAAAAGCGTATTCAACTCAATTTAACAATTAACTAATCTTATGTTTTGTAGTGTCCTAAAAATTCAATAACATTGATTGTGGGTATTACGTCATGAAATATATGAATGATATTATTACCCAAAAGAAAACGACTATCCCCGTCGGTATCTACTTATAATATATTTTTATATGATTTCGATTTAATAGTGGTTCTTTCCAATATTTAACCATTTCAATTCTAATTTTATTTATTTATATAATTTCAAAGTATTTTAGCGATTGTCAAAGCCGGACATACTCTGTTGAGCGATTCTTGAGCTTAGGGAGAATGGTGCGATTATGTCTCCGCTTTTTTTAAAGTTTCATTTGGATACATATAAGTTAGCTAGCTAGTTTTTGGTTCATAATATTGTAACTTGCAATTGATAGCTTGTTTTGGATACATATGAATTAGATAATGAAACTTCTTAGCTATTTTGTTTTGGTTCCTCTTATGTAATTTGTTTTACATTATATGTAATTTGGTTCCTCTTAGCAATTTGATTCATTATGTATTGGATTGGATTGGTTGTACAGAAACTTGTAAATATAAAAAGGAAAACACACAAAACAGAAAAAATTAAAAAAATATTTAGGCAATATTCAGCCGCTTTTAATGAAGTATTTGGGTATTTAGTAACACACATAGGCAATATTCAGCGCTTTTCATGAAGCGCTGGGTATTTAGGAACACAAATAGGCAATATTAGTAGCGCTTTTAATGAAGCGGCTGCGTATATGGAGCAATATTCGGTGCTTTTTAAAAAGCGCTGCAGATCTGAGGAGGGCGGCAGGCAATATTCAGCGCTTTTTAAAAGCGCTGCATATTGGGAGGGCGTGTTTGGCAATGGGTGGCGCTTTTAGAGAGAGCGCCCATTGTTAGAGTGGAATAGCCAGCGCCACGTTCAGCAGCGCTCAAAAGCGCTGCCCATGGATAAAAAAAACGCTGCCCATCTACTAGATCTGTTGTAGTGTCTTTAAGTGAGTTCACTATAGTTATAATAAACTCAAGTGAGTTTACTATAGTTATTGTGAACTGAGTTCACTATCGTTATAGTAACTCAGTTTACTATGGTTGCTTTTACAAAATAGAACTCGTGAACTGAGTTAACCATAGTTATAGTAAATTGAGTTCATTATAATTATAGTGAGCTGCGTTTATATGGTTGCTTTTGACAAAATAACACTCGCGAACTTAATTTACTATAGTTGTAGTTAACCCATTTCACAAGTGCTCTTTTGTTAAGAAAAACCATACTACCGTAGTAAATTGAGTTCACTATAGCACTCGCGAACTTAGTTTACTAATACTATTTAGTTAAAAACAACCATAGTAAATTGAGCTCGTTATAGTTATAGTGAACTCAGTTCACTACAACACTAATGAACTGAGTTTACGATTATTATTTTTAGTAAGAGCAATTTAGTAAAAATGTAGGGAAAAGGAGTGTGGAAAGCCAGAAGGGGGTGGGGATAGAATCAACTTTGATATTTAATAGGGACTATAAACATATTTAACTCTTATCTTTTTCATTTAAATTTTTTCTCACAAAATTATTAAATCCAAATAATTTATTAGATTTGATGTAATTTTTATGTCTATTATTAATTAATTAATTAGATTTGATCTTGTTTAAATTTTATGTTATGTTAGTTGATAATTTTGGGTTGTTTATTAGCTTTATGCTATAGCTATTGTTGTGAAACTATTGACTCAGAATTTGTTGTGATTCTGTTAGTAAGGCATATCGCTACACCCATTAAAGAGACACGCACATGTGGGGGGAAAATTGCAAGTTTTTTTTTTGAAATAAAATAAAATAAATTGCAAGTTGAAATGTACGGTTTGGAGACAAGAGGAGGGAGAATCTGTGTACGGAGGAGGCACTCTAGGTTCCATAGATATTCTCTGGGTATGATCTGGAGCAGTTCCTGTTAATCCAGCGAGTTCTGATGCACGATTGGGTTGGGCCTGTGTGGAATAAGTTAGTCACAAGGGTGCAAACTAAAACAAGTTGTAGCGTTTAAAAGAGCTCCAAAATCCCTTTTTAAATTATTTTTGAAGCCCATTTAAAATATACATAGTATTTTCACCGTTTCACACCTCTATAACCCAAAATAATTTTCAAAATATATAACATTCCAAATACTAATATTTTAGAATAAAATAAAATGATTAACGATACCAATATATCATTACTATTATCAAAAAATACCGATAACTATCGAAGCAACATATTTTAATAATTCAATTAAACATACGATCTTAAAATTACTATATTTTTAAATCTCAAAACACGTCGAAGCAACCACATATCAAAGAAATATCATATACGAAAATTGGGTGTTACAACGCCATATGCTGATTGGGTTGCGGTAAGGAGTAGCCTAACATTGATTCAGAAGCTACTTGCGGAGACTTCACCGACCTTCTCCAGTACAAGAGAGTTCATCCAAGACCGATCGACAGAGAGTAAATCTTCAATTGCTTTCTCATGTTCTGGTGGAAAGGAATTGTCGACTTTCTCCTTCCCTTTAGCCTTAGAACCCTCCTCTTGGTTATAAGGTGCAGAGGAAGGTCCAGTGTTTTGATAGGTAAGTTTCTAAATTTCCCAATCCCAGTTATAGGTAATTGGTAAAGTTACGGTACTCAAATTATAGCAAGTATGATTCAATTTTTTTATCAAAAAAAAATATTCAAATTTGCTCGGTTCTCCATGTGCGAACCAACAAAGCACTCCATTGGCCCACACATCTGCCACGTCTTACACAATTTAGCCTTGAGATTTTGCACCGATGTTGTAATATTATTCAAGGCAGAGGAAAAGGAGGGAGGGTTAGGTATATTATTTGGCTTGCAGTGACATGGGTTATTTGGAGAACCACCAACGATGTGGTTTTCAAGTAACGGGTGGTTGTGTGCTCATTGTTTGTTGAAGGATGGGCGCTGCAGGATTCTTGGTTTATCGAGTCAGTTTGTATTGGAGTTGCATATTTATTGGAATGCAAGACTGGTTAGTAGAATTGGTAGGTTGTTTATATTGTTTTGATATACATATTTGTGTGATTAAGGTAGGGAAGGTGCTTCATTGGATTGTTGTTGCTAGGAGCGGTTTGGAATGTGTCTCAGGGATTTGGTGTTGTTTTACTTCTCATGCAATCAACTTGTATTTGCAAGCATATCTAACATGTAATTGTAATGTACAATAGCAAGCTTGGATACTCTTTTTCTTCCTTGGGTATTTTTTCCATTGAGTTTTGGCCCGTGAAAGTTTTAATGACTCCCCCCCTTCTAGTTGTAGTGTCACGGTCGGAGTACCCCCTTGTACTCTTCTTAATAAGATCTCTTTGCTTATAAAAAAAACTCGTAATGGGCACATTACATGATTATGCAAACTCCTAATTAAAACTTGAAATACACTAGCTAGTTGCTCCAGACTAAATCAAACTACTTAATAAAATTTTCAATTACATTCATATTAACCATTGCAACTATCCTCTCAAGTGAAATTGAATATTTGGCCAATAGGTGCGCCTTGTCTGGTAGTTTTTCCGGTGGTCGGAAAATCGGCCGAAGGATAGACCACACTTAGGGCTAGAAATGAGTCGAGCAGAGTCGAACTTGGTTCAACTCGGCTCGATTCGATAAGAATCGGCTCAGCTCGTAGCTTGACTCGAGTTCGACATGAAATTTTTTTCAGCTCGACTCGACTCGACTCAAGATCGTGAGCAACTTGGTTTAGCTCGTTAGCTCGGCTCGCGGGTTCAAAAAGTTAAAAAAATCTCTTTTTTGTAAAAAATCAAAAAGTTCTAAATTTTAATTTTTGACATTTGAAAATAACAAATTAGAAATAGTTTTGAATGAAATAATTATCTAGTTGAAAATATAAATATAAATATGATTATAATTTATTGTTTATCTATCTCATGAGTTTAATAAAAAAAAATATAACGAAGTATAATTTAAAATAGGCTAAATTACTGTTTTGGTCCTTTATCTTTGGCCTTGATTACATTTTGGTCCTTTATCTTTTTTTTTCTCGTTATGGTCCCTCATGTTTCATTTTTGTGTCAATTTGGTCCTTTTTTGTAATTTTCCATCCACCACCTTAACAGACGCCATGTTGGCAGTTAACTGCTGACGTGGCGTCTTAGTTGTCAGACTGACTTGGAATTTATTTTGTGATATGGAAAATGGGGGACCAAATTGAAACTAAAAGAAAACATAGGGGACCAATTTGACATAAACTCAAAACTGAACAAAAATGGTACAATTAAAATGAACAAAATAAGAAATTGTTCTGAAACATTCTGGAACAAAAATTGTAAAATTAAATCAAAACCATCAAAATTAACAGCACATTCTGGAACTAAAACAAAATCAACTCACTCTAAAATTAACAAATATGGAACAAAATCATCTTCATCATTAAAATCAAATCTAGAAACAACAAAATCATATTACTCTCAGATTAACAAAAAACAAATAAAAATCTGAACTAAAAATCTAGGTTCGTTCTTCTCCCTTTCTTCTGTTCTTCCATGGATTTAGAAAAAAGTACCCTCCGTAAAATAAAATAAAAACTGGGTTGAAGATCAAACAGTTTTCGTTATATTAACAGTTGCTTCTTTGTTGAATCGTTTTGATTTCATTCGTTTTTGTTCTCATTTTCGTTCGTTTTCGATTTCGTGTTCCTTTTTGATTGCGATTTTGTTCTCTTTCGATTTTCGTTGTTCGTTTTTTATTTTCATTTTTTGCTTTCGATTCTCGCTACAAATTTGTTTATCCTTTTCGATTTCATTTTTCGTTTTACACATTTGTTATGTTTCCAGATCTGCTATATTCGTTTTTCCTGGGTTTGCAATTCGTTTCGATTTATTTTTCTGATTTGATTTCGTTTTTCTGGATTTGATTTCGTTCGTTTTAAAGAGATTTTTTTATTGGGAATGGATTATATTTTGTGCAGAGCGTGCAAAAATGGGAATAGATTTTTGTTATCAATTAATTCCAAGATGAAGATATGATAAAAGCGGGTTTATGATGATAAACACATTGAAGATGAAGATATGTCGAAGATGATAAACACGCTTTTTTTTTTACCAAAAGATGATAAACACGTTGAATATGATAAAAGTGTGTTTTGATTTTCTGGAAAACAAGAACTTTGGAAGATGATGATTTTCAGATTTGATATTGTGTTGGCTTAATATGTAATATATGTTTTTTGTTGGCTTGATATTCCAATAACAGCGTGTGGCTCAGTGGTTAATGGGTGTGTTTGCAACATTTAGGTCACGAGTTCAAGCCCCATGTTTGCCAAAATTTCTATTTATTTTTAGTAACACACTACTCTCCATTATGCAATGCCAGCGCGCCACGTGGCAACCATCCATTGGTTGCTGATGTGGCTTGCCAGTGCCACGTGGAAATGGTGACATGGTATGATGATGTGGCATTTCAGTGTCACGTGGCACAGAGGCCCAATAAGATGTTGACACGTGGCAGTGACGTCATTGCTGACGTCACCTCTGTTTGCCACATAACTTTTTTTTTAACAAAAAGTTAACGGAGGGACCAAAATGACACAAAAATTGAAGATGAGGGACCAAAACGGGAAAAAAAAAGATAAAGGACCAAAATGAAATTTAGGTCAAAGATAAAGGACCAAAACAGTAATTTAGCCTATAAAATAATTTGAGAATTGTATAACGATATAACAATTAGTGCTAGAAAAACGGCACCAACCAATAAACAAAAAACCTTGCTCTAGAAACACGAAATGTGTAACACTCCGTTTATTTTATTAATTTAAGCGCGTATATTAGCTATTGTGTAATAATTTTGTGTACGTCTTTTTGTAATTAGTATATATTTATTTTATATATAAGTATTTTATTGTTATTAAGTGGTTGTTTTAATTTATTAAATTATTGTGTGATGAAAGTTATTTAGTAAATTGTTTATTTAGTTAATATTTAATTGTTTTAAAAAAAACAATAGAATGAAGGACTTGGTACCACAACTCAGGATGGAAGTTTTAATAGAGAGAAAAAGAAGGAATTGCTCATTACCTTCAACGTTACGAACGATTCTGCCATATCCAAAACCCCAACCTCCTCCTTCTTTGCTTTCATTCTCTCTCTCTAGGTCACGGTTTGACCTCAAATTTCACTACCTAACTCAAAATCACCTTCTGAATTCGATTCTAGCCTCTGTTTCATCAAACAAATCACCATTCACAGCGTACGAAAACCCTAGGCGAGCTGTAAATTGCACTTTCCGGCCACTACAGTCTCCGGATGGAAAAACGGACGTCGTTTTTGGATTCTACGCGTCGAAACCTTCGGGAAGCACTAGTATCTTTTCGCCCGGTGAAGTTGACGTCGAGACCCTTTTTTGGTGAGAGACGGTTTACGGTAAATTCATTTTGTTCTTTTGGACTCGTTTGATCTCAACAATTCTAAAATAACTAGTTTATAATTACTATTATGTTCTTTCAGTCTTATTTCACTCTCTAGACGACCTGTGAATTGTTCTACGTGTCTGTTGAGTGTTGAATCGCTGATACAGCAGATTCTCGCTACTCTCGTGGATACACAGATCATATTTATTGAGGTAAGGGGGTAGTTTGACTCTTTAGTGGTGAGTAGATGAGATAATGAGCAATAGGGATGTCCCATTATCCCTAAGCTCACACGGCTTTAGGTGACAAAGTACCACTGCCATTGTGATCGGAAAAGTTACTGCTAGTGATATTTAGAAACTTATATGAATGTTGAAAAATGACTAATGGTGTTATTGTGCTTAAGTAGTACTCCACTATATGCTAGAGTTGTTAGGTTGTTGCTATTGTTGATGTTGTTGTTGATGTTATTGTTGTTGTTGAAGTTGTTACGGTTGTTGTGGTTGTTATTGATATAATTGATGATGTCGTGGTTATTCTTATTGTTGTTATCATTGTTGTTATTCTTGTTAAATAGTATATCATTAGATACTTAAGCTGTTGTTGTTACTATTGTTAAGTTGTTGATGTTAACTGGTTAAGTCGTTGTTGGTGCTGCGTATGGTAAGTTAAGATATTGTTATTGTTCTTGAGATTAAGTTGTTAAGTATTTGATGTTGATGTTAAGTGGTTAACTTATTGTTGTTGTTGCTGCTTATGGTAAGTAGTTAAGATGTTGTTATTGTTCTTGAGGTTAAGTTGTTAAGTTGTTGATGTTGATGTTAAGTGGTTAACTTATTGTTGTTGTTGCTGCGTATGATAAGTTGTTAAGACGTTGTTATTGTATTGATGTTAAGCTGTTGTTGTTGCTGATGTTAAGTTGTTATGTTGTTGTTGTTGGTCTTGTTGTTGTTTGTGGTTGTTAGACACCACATTTGAATAGGTTTATGCATCATGGTGTCAATATTGTTGTTGTTGTTATTGTTGACCCAATTGTTTTCGTTGTTGTCATGTTAACAGGGCATTATCGGGTAAGGTATCCCGTTCAGGTATGGTATCCTGGTCATGCGCTTGTCATTGTTGTTAGTAGGGCAATATCGGGTAAGGTATCCCTCTCTCTATCTTTTCCTCTCACCTCGCTTATATCATCACATATCATGATCTCTGTCCCTCATCTCTTTATTTCTTTCCCTCTCTACCTCTCTCATCTAATCTCTCTTAGTTACAGCTCCGACCAATCCACATTATTCGTTAAACAATGCCATGTCCTCCCACGTTGGCATCTCCCAAACCTTGAAAATGAAAAGTGTTACTAGCTACTTTCTCCGTTTTCATATATAAACAAAAAAACGGCTACGCACACTTATTAAGAAAAGTTAAAAATAGTAAGAAATAACATTCCTAAATTACTCATACTAACTTTTCTTGAATAATGTGAAAAAGAAGAAAAATTGGAAAAACCAAGAATTACTTGCCTTGGGAAAAGAAAAAGTAGAGCAATCAATAGAGATAAATTCGGTATATTAACTAAAAGAGCTTTGACTTTCTTATATTTAATAATTTGACTTTGTGAGTATTTTGCTTATATACGAAATGTAGAGAAAGATTCTCTACACTTCATTTTATAAACAAAAAATGATCTACGCAAATTGATATATTTGATTTAAAATTTAGACCAAACATATCAACATATGTTGATCAACGTTTGTTTATAAAAGAAATCTGAGAAAAACATTAAGAAAAACATATCAACATATGTTGATCAACTTTTGTTTATAAAATATAATAAAAACATTAAGAAAAAACACAGAAAGATGCCATGAAAAGTATAGGACTTCTTGGACAATCAAATTAGTGAATTTCCTTCACTGCTCCTTGTGGGTCATTTTGCGATTCATATGGAATCATGGAAACATCCATACCCGAATATTTTAAGCAAATTATTTAAAGGAGATCAAATGAATAAAATGGCAGTTCTGACTCGTGACCGCATATAGCCGCCCACTTTCTTTCATTCCTCACAAGCACCGTGTCACGTGGCGCTTTAACACGCAACCTTCTCTCAGCCCCACCACTCTTTACTTATGACGCGTCGCCAACTCTGCCGCCGAAACTTCCCCTCTTTCACTCTCCCACATAGCGCGTGTCCTCACTTCTAAACCTCAATATCCTTCCACTCCACTTCACTCAATTTCCATGGTTAAATGCAAGCAAATGAATTCCATGAATTGGAAATCTTTAAAAACAACTAAATATATTTTTTCTACAAAAAAATCATAATAATACTTTAATTGATCCTTAAAACCCTATTTAATAAAGTTTAAATTTAGTTCTTCTATGAGCATATTATTTCATCAAAATATAGTTGAATTATAAATATTATAAATTATAGTCAAAAAAATTATAAAAAATTAAGTGTTTTAAAGCTTGAGATGAGACAAATATAAATTCATTCTCAAGTTTTTTAAAGCTTCAAGTTATTCCTAGCACCTTAAAAAAAATCAAAAAATAAATTATATTTTAGTCCCAGAGTATTTATTAATTATAAAAATAAGTTAATGTAAAAAATGCATTGGTGTGGAAAAGAAAGAGACGAAAATAACCAAATGGGAAGGGGAAAGGGAAAGTGATACAGCCGCTAATTGACACACCACTTTCAAAACTAAACTAATTGTGCTTCCTTGCTTTGCTTATGTTCCTTCCTCTCCCACTTCTTCTTTCCCCTTTGAATCTTCTTCCCCCTCTTTTTTGTTTTACTCTTGATATATCTTGCTTCTTACTCCTCCTCACCTTGTTACTATTCATTAAAATAATTGAATATAATTATATTCGCCTTCAGTTGCACCAAATACTACAATGCCAGCTACTTTCCCTTCAATTACTCGGAACTCGGAAGCAACCAAAGCAGCCGCATTAAATTAAACTGGTGCGAAAAGTAGATTAAATAAAGGATTAAACAAAACAACAGTTATCTGGACGGCAAAAGTGGTACACGTGCCGGCCACATTGAAGACGTACCCAACCGTCAACACGGAGCGCTTTCTGTGGACCCAAAACAGGATACTACAAAATCTGCTAGTAATTTGTTTGCATGATTCGCCGTCGGTGCACCAACACAAAGATCGCTTAGCTCATTATTTAATTTAACAGCGTAGAAGAAAAACGAAGGAATGAGGAGGATAGGAGGAGATAATTATTACTATATTTTAATTTTCCTATGTTTACTTTGGAGGTAAAGGGAAGAGTCTCCTTAACTTAATTTTGGCTGCTCTTTAATTTTAGTTCCACTTGTTAAGTACTAGGGAGACAGATGCATATGTCTCTCTATGTACCAAAAAATAAATAATGCATGTGTCTCCTCCTAATTAAGTTTATGTATATTTGTATTATGTGCCAAAACTTAATTATATTTATGCTCCCCCAACCTTGTAACATAGTATGACCTTTTTAACAAATTTATTTGTCTCATTCTATAAGAATTTCTTTTTCAATTTTTCAGTTCTATTAATTATTTTGTTACCGAAATACCAATAATTAATTCATAATCTCACTCTTAAGAAAAAAAGGGTGACGAGTCTCAATATAAAGTTACCTATAAGTAATTAGTGAGTGCAAAATAGTGAGTTCGAATAAGGAAGCTGATATCAGAAAGATTTTCATGTACCTAAATAGGAAGAAAAACACATAATTGCATTTAATGGGAACCTGATTGCTCTATTTTGGTGCATGATAATCTCTCTAGTATTATATTCCTTTGGGTCTCGAGATCCAAACGACATTATAACTAACAAAAAATTATTGTTGGGGAATCTCGACTAACATAACATGTTGGGAATCTAAAGTGTGAGAAGTTTCACATCACCTAATAATGAGCAAATTAAAGAGTATATAAGAGGCGACACCCACAAATCTATCACTTTAAGATTTTAGGAACAAATGTGACCAAACCTCTTATTACTCATAATAAAAATAAAAAATCCCAACAAGTGGTATCAAAGTACATTGGAGTGTGGCCCAATAATAATCATTATTACAGGTTCCACACATATATGCCAAGATTCACACTTGAGGGAAATATGTTGGGCATCTCAAGCGTGAGAAGTCCCACATCGCTTGAAAATAAGCAAAATAAAGAGTATATAAGATGATACACCTATGAACATATTATATGTCATTCTGAACAATATATACTAGGGATTCCTTGAACAAAATGTTGAATCCCACTCAGGTCTATTATATTCAAGTGAATCATGACACCATGCAAATATATATTTTTTGTCCATTCAACATTTTTTCAATTTATAAAAACACAAAAATATCCATAAGACCAATATTGAAGGCCTTTAAGTCTCGAGTGGCGCCTCAAGGTATCCTCTCAAACATCGACTCTTTGATTGGTGGTGAAACTCATCCTTGATTTGGCTAATGAAGTGAGGAAATTAAATAAACAACTTTGGTGAAACTCATCCTCGATTTGACTAATGAAACGAGGAAACTAGGTTTTTTAGTAAATTTTGTTATGGTTTTTCATCACAAACAAATTAATTCGAAAGATAAGATAAGAGGACTCGATTAGATACTGAGTTTACTAGTTGACAACTTTACAATACTAACCCCAATTTGCGTGCGTTTGAAGAGAAAAATGGTTTAACATAGAACTCATTTGTGCAACCAATCGAATCGGAGATTCTAGTTTAATCACTAAGTTGAATTCGAAATAAATAGTTAGTACTAATCACTTGAACAAAACAAAGGAATCAGACCCAAAGAGGGTTGAACATCATGAATTCCCCCAAGCACTTTGTACTAATGGCTTTCTAAGGTGTTAATAAAACAAAAAAAAAATTGAACAATTTGCGGAATTCAATCCGGACAAGGAAAGAACGACAAATTCCTTAAGTGCACAAGTTAACGAAGTAAAAACAAAGTGCCAAAACAAAAGAAAAAAAGGAGTGAAACACTCGATTGTCACAAAAGTAAAAATGTATTTAATTGAAAGAGTTTCGAAAATACAAAAGATTGGCTCAAATATACAATATTCACCACAATTGCCAGAAATCCTGTGTAATCAAATGTGTTAGGCGTGATGGGTTACTGAATGTTATAGAATCACCCATAATACTACATACATACTGCTATTTATAGAGTCACAAGCAGAAACCTACTAATTGCATGGTGGACACATGTCCCCTTTAAAAGTAATTAAACAAAGATTAAAACTAACTAATGACTGCTAATGATTGATGTCACACGTCCTCTCTTGCGACTGGATATTTTGCAACTCACCTCGTGTTTGAATCCCCTCTGAAGAAAACGGCCATAACCGCCCTTCAAGTCTTCGTGCGTTGTGTCCCAGTCATCGAAACTTGCCTCAGAACCTTCCTCGATGTTGCATATATACCATCCAACTAGTATATTGTCTCTCAAATGCTCTTGCCTTGGAGTAACCTTCAAACTCCACCCTTAAAGATTCGCTGACATGTTCTTATAGCTAATTTCGAATTTGAAATTCAGCTATAACATTTGGTAAACAACTTGTGTGCTATTTTAGTATTGGGTGTTGTTGTGCAATCACAAAACGAGAACAACACATAAGTTTTCTTCGAAAAAATAATACCATATATTTTGAATTTCCAAAAGTTAGCGAAAACCATAGTTTTAATTTGAGAGTAAAAGAATTCCTTCATCGTGTAATATGTAGGCAAGGCAATGAAACCCATGCTTGTGGGTATCCATTCGATTTTCACCTAATTTTAATGGAGAAATTCCGCTTTGGCTGGCAATGAGGATAGGTTCGAGGATATCATCACCCACCTCAAATCTATCACATACTCCCTCCATTCTTGATTTTTGGTAGTACTTTTAGTCAGTGGCGGATTCAGGACCCTGGAGTCAGAGGTGTCAATTTTTTAAATACACAATTTGTTAAAAATATAATTAAAAACAACTATAATATATCTAAATAAATAAATTATACATTTCATAATTGTCCTCTACGTGATTTCATATTCTAAAATCTTTAAATAATAAATTATACATTGCAATGGGTTCCAAGTTACCACTCAGATCAAATGTTGTTGGTAAAAAAATCAAATTAAATAGACAAAAAAAATCAAAAAAAATTAAATAGCACTTACACAAAATACAAATTAATTAAATAGTACTAACACAAATTACCAATTAAATAGTACTAATAGATTCAAAATTAGGATGGTAAGAACAATAACGGATCCAAGGAGATAGAGAGAAAGAGAGAATTTTTTAAAATAAAATATAAGAGTGTGAGTGTGGTGCATTAGAGTGGTGCAAAATTTGGAACTTTGGTGCAAAACTAAAAACTTGGGTGCAAAATATATTTTTCAATGAATGCAAAAACATTTTTCCTTAAGGTATCGGTGCTAATTTTAATTTTTGCGGGAGTTCACTTGAACCCCTCAAACAAAAGTAGGTCCGCCGGTGCTTTTAGTTTTTTATTTTTGTTACAAAATAATAGTAGTTTTAACAACTAAATGTACAATTCACCAAAAAAAATTCAAATATACTCTTTATTTTTATTGATACTTTTAGAGTCTCAAAGTAAACATTAATTATCTCTAGACTCATTTATTTTGATTTCAATTATCTCAAGACAACTACAAAAAAGATATCATAGTACTTAGCTAACAAAAATTAATGGTATCTTAATTTGTGTGTAAAAGCTAAAAACACCAAATATTAGGAACGGAGGGAGTATTTAGTTTATTTTTATTTTTTTTGGTATTTATTTTAATTTTCACCTCTTTTCAATTAGAAAACTTTATTTTGATATATTTTTTACTTTATCATTAGAAAATTTATTTTGATATTTTTTATTTTTTTTCTATAAATAAAGGCAAAATCGAGTTAGAGGAAGGGTGAACAGAAATCAGAAAAGCAAAATCTAATTCTGCTAGAGATAGGAACGACAAGAGAAGCAAAACCTGATAGGCTGATACTGTCATACTGATCCGCCTGTTGCCAATGTACTAGTGTGATTAGTTATGCTTTAAATCTTGTTTTACAAGATGAATTCACTATAAAAAGTCAAACCTTCATTTGTAAGCCACATTCAAAGCTAACAATTGCATTTAAAGCTAAGCAGTTTAATTCATAATTTAATTCATTGTCATAGTTTATGGCAATTAAAACGGAAATGTCTGCGGTATGGTGGTGTATTCTTTTTCAGTTTAAACCTTAATATTCAGGGAGTAGTTGCTGTATCTTAGACGAAATTAAAAGAAATTGGCGGAAATGAAATCCCAAATCGATATGATATGATTTTCTTTTTAAAGCTATTATTGTGATATTATTATTTTCCATATATACGATAATAAAATAAAATTAAAAAAACCGAATGGTATAGTTTGATGATGAGAAAAGGAGCATAACCTCAAAACAAAATTAACATCAGCCAGGATTATATATTAGAGGTTAATGAAAGTTACAAGAGGTATAGAGAGTTTCGGATCATGTTCTTTAAGCTGGTCAATGGGAGAAAAAAAAAAGCATAAAACTAACTTATTTACATCAAAGGATGTAATTAACAGCTTATCTTCCTGAAAATAATAGGAAATTAATCTTCCCAAAAAAAAACAGCAACTGCTTCCTGCTTTCAGCTTTTCTTCTAATTAAATACGGTTTGAAAACTTTTATAAAATAAAAAATTCATTAAAAAATTAATAATCCATTGGCGGAGCTAAGTTAAGGTCGAGATTGAGAGCTCTTTTAGGTTGACAATCAACGACAGAGGATGAATCGGAATCGCTCTGAACACCACCGCTAAACCCGGTGTTAAACTCAACCGGCACGCCTTCAAACCGAGGAGGAAACTGCTGGTTCAAAAACTCAGCTCGAACAGACTGGTCAAGAAAGAAAACCGGGCGCACAGGTGTCACCATTCCATCGACGGCACCACCACCGGCAGCGGCGAACTGCAGGAGTTGTTGAGGTTGGAGCGTGAGAAACGGAAAACGATCCATAACAGCACCAGCAATGTTACGAGGGCGCGTGACCTCACGCTCAGGAGCGGATGATTCAACGGTGCTGCTCTGACTGGGACTCTGGTTGTTGACAACGTTGTTGTCATCTTTAATGTCGGAGGGAGGCGGGAAGTTAGTTTTGGCCTTAGGACCACGAAATTGTCGGGCGGCGGCATCGTAAGCCTTGGCGGCTTCTTCGGCGGTGTCAAAGGTTCCAAGCCAAACGCGGCTTTTTTTACCGGGATCTCTAATCTCAGCAGCGTAACGACCCCAAGGTCTCTTTCTTACACCCCTGAAGTGGATCTCGTTAGCATTGCAAGGCTTTTTGGTTTTCACGATAGTCGTATTCTTCGCCTTCATAACCATTGTGATTTTTTGATGAAGAGGATTTGGATATGGATATGGATATAGATATGGGTTAGGTTTCTGATGTCAACAACGAGAAGAACGCAAGTACGTGAGTGGTGTGTTTGGTGTCTGCCTCGCTGTGGAGGAGAGGGGTATATATATAAAAATAGACATGCGATGGTAGAGTTGTTTTTTTTATTAATTTGTTGATTAAAAAAATAATAATGAATAAAGAAATTTGTGATTGATCTGGGATTGTGGGAGAGAGAGAGAGAGAAGAAAAGGTACAGTCAAAGAAGGGTATGGGTATGTGACGCCGCCCAAAGGAAAGAAAAGAGGAGATAACGGTGTTTGTTTGTTTAGGGGGTTACGTGGCACGCGGGAATTTCGAGACAAGCGGCGAAGGTGGGGCTGGCTTCATGCGTGCCGGCTTTTAACATAAGGGGCCGTTTTTTCGGCTCAACTTTATTCCTCATTTCAACCTTTGCGTCTATTACACTCGCACCCTTTTGCTACGTTTCTTATGGTAACAATAAATTTCTTGCCATTTTTTTTACCTTGCAAAAAAAAATGCATATAAAGAAAATACTTTATTTTGAGTCAAAAAAAAATTATTTTTGATTTAAACATATAAAATAGAAGACAATCGTACTTCATATGTCTTTCTTAATTCATTAAATTTAAAAAATTAATTAGTATAATAAAAAGTTTACACTATTAATCAATAAAAGTTTTTGGTATAAGTGACTTTAAAGGTAGTTGAGATAAAATTAAATCATTTTTATGATGTGTTATTTTTTGACTGATTGATAACATAAAAAATCTTTTACAACGACAGTGATATAAAACGAATTTGAATTTGAATTATCGAATGTTTAAAAAAATTAAATAATATGCACAGATTATTTACATACATTTTACAACGTCGACTCATTAGTAATGACACATTATATAAATATTTAACTATTATCTTATTCATTTTGAAAGGCACACATATCATGATTTTTTTTTTTGATAAAACATATCATGATTTCTTATTGATTATTGATATTGATATTTGATAGTGTAAACAATTTTTACGTACAGAAACAGACACAACTTTTTCGATAAGTAGACCCTATGAGACCACAAAGACAACAAAAAAAACTAAGAAAAACACCTAATTAAAAAAGCTAAATTTGAAGATGCTGATCAGCAACTAAAAAAATAAAACACGCCATGCATCAAAAAGATTAAACGACACCCTATACTAATGAAATGAAAAACAAAACAAGATAAACACTTAGCAACACGAAAAATAGAGACACACATAAGTACTTCACGACCACTACTCAAACCACACCTCTTTCTAGAACTTCTACATAAACACACATAATTTTTTATTTTATTAAAAATGGTTTGTCTAGCAAACATTATATTCAATTAATATTTTGGATGTTTTTATTTAGCTAAATATTATCAGTTGTAAATTTTTAAGAGTTGATTCAAAAATTTGTTGAATCATTTCTAATTCAACCATGATGATTCTTATGTTATTTATTGTTTTTCATAATTAAAGTATAGATAACGAGTGTGGGTACGAGCACTTAGGTACTCAATGGGTAAGAGATATGACACTAAAAATGTTGCCAACGCAAAGACAGGCTCGTGCATGTGCAATATTTTCAAACGTGAAGGTACAAATTACAATCCCTAACTAGGTAGGTGATAAGTGCCAATGACACTTACTTTTTGATTTAAAATATAGACACTTACTTTTTCATTTGAGATAAATAAATATGTTTTACTCCAAAAAGAGTTTGATTTCACCAAATTTTAATTTAGCAACTATAGGTTTAGATTTAAGAGTTTGATTTTACTCTTCATTCTTATCTCAACTTTCTTTGGATTCTTTTCACAATTCTTCCACTTGAATGATTATGGATGATATAATTGGTTGGGAAACTGATTATAAAATCTGAACTAGATAGAATCATCTACAACAACAAACATCTAGGAATAGATTAAGTGTTGTAGTCTTGTTTTACCTAAGCTTAATGCTATTGACATATCAAATGGTAGAGGAATCTTCATTTATATCAATCAATAGATGTTTCAACTTTGATTAAAGAATTAACTTAGGTGGATGATTGGTAAGATGAACCAAAATAAGAATTGATATAGATTCAGCTTTGAAATCTTGTGATGTCATGAAATGAAGTTAATGAAATCCAATTCCAATACTTTTAAGTATTTGAATCACAACACCTTTCAAATTTCTAGTTTATGTTCTTAAGCAAACAACTAAATTATCCTCTTTTTACACTTCACTTAGGCATAAGATTAATCGAATGACTTATTAATATTACCAAATCCATGTGGATACGACCCTGATACGATACACTGTATTAGGACGACTATAAGACAAATTCACAAAAAAGTCTTATCAGTAGGGAAAGTCTTGAAGCTCCAAAAGGAATTTAAAATATACGTTAAATACATACTCATGTCTTCGCCAACTCATTGTAGTCCATCTCACCTAGTACGCCAAGTTTAATAAAAATTATTTTTAAGTTTTTCCCATTGTTTTAACCTACTTATAAATACTTTTATTATTTTCTGACAGGTTTGCGGCAGGTCAACTTGCCATTTTTACATTATTTTGGCAGGTTTGGACAGACCAACGTCAACCCGTTAATTTTAAGTCCAAAAATATGGTTTGATTACATTTTAATTTATTTATTTTAATCCTGGGCTAGCCCACCAGCTCGCAATTCTCCGAGGGCGGCCCATCCTGACCCGTCAAAGTTTTATATTTATCTTTAATGCATCTCAACATTTCTTCAACTTTTTTAGTCAAAAACAACATTTCTGCAACTTCTTTTTTTTTTTGTTTATAGACGAAGTAACAAGTGTCGCGTGAAACTCACACATGCAACTACGAGGTCTCATGTTCGAACCTAAGTGATGATATTCAGCAATACAATTTTGACATTTACACAGTTATCTATTTATTAATATTTTATTTACATTTCTCTTAAATATTACACCCTCTGACTTATTTTGAGTTTCCTATTTACTATTTTTTCCCCAATAATGTCATCATTTTGTATGACAATTTGCTCCTACCAATACTTAGTTATTGATTAAACCACTCAACCATAACAAAATGTTTAATGAGGATAAAGAGAGAATTTAAGAAAATTAATAATGGTAAAAATAAGAAAACAAGTGAAATGTTATACGCTATTTGCTAGTGTTTGAAAAAACACTAGTTGAAGTAGCGTTTAAAAAATGTTATATGATACTGAAAAACGTTAAACACTAGTTCTTACCAAACACGTGTACTCGTCATGTGCAAGTCAAATCCGCTATCTACTAGCGGATGTGACTTGCCAAATAGAGCCTTAGTCTGATTAACTTTTCAATGTATTTTCAAGTATTCCATGGCTACTTCCCCACCTATTTCACTTCTGAAAATATCAATAAGTGAAACTTTGCTGCAACCTGAAGCATAGGAATACTAATGAGTTGATAGTATAAGTTTTCTTTGTTACCGTGTTATTGGTGCGAAGTATCCACCGTCTTTGCCGGTGACTAATCTACATAGTGGAACCTGGATGGCCACACGTATACCCGGCTTTACTGAGTGTGGTTTTCCCCTCCCACTGGAGTTTTCACCACACCCAATATTCGAACTCAAGATTCGCCCACGACACGCACTCTGAGTCTCGCTGTTGTCCACTCATGCAGCAGATCTATTGCGTTGCGAACAACCACAACCACCAGTTGGTATGTCCCCTCCCAAAATATGTCGTTTCGCCTTTTCTAAATAACCCAGCACACCATGGAGAACATTTTCCTTAGAGTTTCGAGCAGCATCTGCATCTGAAGAAGCACTTCCGGAAGCTCTTAGCGCTTTCCATTGCAAGCCGAACATGCTGCAATAAGCCGCAACTATTCCATACTGTTTCAGCTTGCTTACAATCGGGAAAAAATATGCCATTCATTCTCTGGATTTCCTTCACAATAAGACAATGCCCTTCGCACAAAACATGTTTTCTTTGGAGGTTGTGGTGTTGGGTAAAAGCATGTGCAAGTATACACAGTCCAAAACAAGTAGTATAAAAGATCGAACCCACGGAGATTGAAAAACTCTCTTTTAAAATTTAATACAAAGTAATAAAGTGTAAGGTAACTAAATAACAATTTAAAGTTGAGTTGGTGTGATCACAATCAAGTTAGTAAAAACTAAAGTGCAAGTATTTGTAGTGCAAATGAGAGAAGTTAGTTGGAATGTCTTCATCGAGTAATTTGCTTTTAAGTGTTTAATGTAGTATGTGATGCAGCTGCACTGAATAATGTTGCATTAGCTATGTGCCTTTCAGTCACTTTCTTCAGAGTTTCATTACAAGCTTCCTATGTCTAGGCATGCTTAAATAAGTTCACTCCTGTATCTTAAGTACCCACAGTATCTCCCTATGGACTATACTATCCTATGTTTAGGTCTTAGCATGGTTTTCACAAAGTTTCCTTTATGTAAAACACTTACCCATATTAGTTCTTGAGTTCTTAATTGTAAGCCATGTCTGCTCTTACAAATTTACTTATTCTAAGTTGATCAATCCCCAAAATAAGTGTTGAAAATATTATCAAACAAGAACTAAAGTGCAAACATTACATACATGCATCATACTTACTTAAAAGCTCATTAAATGATTAGAACATTCCAACTAAGAGAGATTTAGCTAACAATAGACATTGCAAGGTAAATATAAACTGAATAGACCATGTTTATATAATAGATATCACAAAAGAGAACAACAAGATAGAAGTTACACAAGTTGAAGCCCTTTGTATGAATTCTCCTAGCAATGCACTAGCATTACTCCTTAGTACTATACAAACACTATGAAATCGAAGTAAGGAGGATTTGTTAATTCCTTCATTTCCCTCTTATAAAATAGAAACTAACTATGTATATTGAAATTTTGATCTAACTTATGGATTGTGATATATTTCCAAATGAAGATGTGAGGTCCTTTTATAGTCTTCAAGAGAGGTGCTTCCTTCCTTCTTGTTGAAGTAATCTTGAGAGGATTGAGTTGTAGTTGCTTTTCAGAGGTTGATCCCCAAGTTGAGATCTTTGACCAAGTATATAGGGAGGTCCAATGATGTATGAACATGTGTCCCTATGTTGATGACTCTTCAAAGCTATCCCTATGGCTATGTGTGAATGGTAGGCGCCTACTATATAAAGTGGTTCTGCTTTAGGGGACCAAGCATGAGGTCAGCAATGCAAGTGGATGTGCAAGTAGCTAGTTGCTCACTCACCAAGTAGTGCAGATTTAATGCAGGAGCATTGATGCAGGAGCATTGATGCAGGATCTCTAGACTGCACTGAGCAAAAACAATGGCCTATTAACAACTATAATCATGTCAATCACTCAAGTTATCATATATCACATAAAATACTATATAAATTCTTTATTATTACTTGAAAGAGAGCAATTTACTAAATTTAAACATATGAAATACTCTATATAAAATAGAGTTATCAGGTTGCATCTAGTAGGGAGACAACCACGAGTAGCTCGCCATAGCAATAATTTAATCTTTTGCTGGACTTTTAGTTTCCAAATGTTCATCCATTACCCTTGAACCTTCAAGTGAGAGCTATCAACCCACTCATCCATGATCATGTGATTTGCGGATTGCACCGAGTATTCACCACCTCTACTCCTCCACCATATAAATCTATCATTTTCCTCCTCATGATAATTGGGTATTGCACCAATTTTGTTAGCCTCTCGAGTCTAGAATAAATGCATTACCAAATTCATATTCCACTTTCTAGTATTCAGCAACCACAAGTCTCGTACTTTGTAGTGTCCGGTGCCACCAACTATTGGTGATAGAATAAAAACATCATTACCTCCTTTGACCCACAGGTCGTGCCATATTGAGATATGTTCACCATTTCCTATCATCCAATGTGACCCCAAATTAACCACTACTCGAGAAGTGAAGATACTACACCAAAAAAACTTGGAATATGACCCAAGTGGGCCCCCAAAAAACCACCATTTGGTAAATAGTTAGTTTTTTTTGAAGACTCTAGCTACTATTGTATCTGCATTTGTTGCAATGTGCCATGTTTGCTTTTCACCTCCATATTCTTTTCGAATAGTCAGCTTGTCCCAACTCAACCACGTTATGCCTTTATGGTCTCTACTATTTGTACCCCACCAAAAGGAATTTAACATTCTTTCGAGCTCCTACCCTAAGGAAGTTGGGAGCATAGAAGTACTCATACTATAGGCGAGATTGGCATGAGCTACTGACTTCACAAGTACTTCCTTCCCACTTTTGAGAGATGCTTCCTAGACCAGTTTTGAATTCTCTTCCACATTTTGTCTCTGAAATAACCAAAAATCTTCTTCTTGTTCCTTCCAATCATGGATGGAACCCCAAGTATTTGTTTGTTCCTAAGTATTCAAACACACCCATAACTCTAGTAAAGTCATCTTTGTGTTCTTGTTTGGTGTTTATGCTAAAATATACTTCTGACTTCTGGAAATTAATAGCTTGACCTGAGGCTCTCTCATAGGCATTAAAATATCCTTCAAGTGTCTACTATCTTGTTCATTATCCTTGCAAAAAAAATGCCATTAGCAAAAAAGTAGGTGTGTGAGGGAGGGATCCCCTCGACACACTCTAACACCATGAAGGTCTCCTCTAGCCTCTGCTCTCTTGAGAAGAGTAGTAAGACCCTCAACACAAATGATGAAAAAGTTAGGTAACAGTGGGTCACCCTGTCTAAGTCTTCTCCCTGGAGTGATAGGTCCCACTCCCAACAGTTTCCATACACATGGTCATCCATCTCACCCACTGCTCCTCAAAATCCAATTTCAGCAACATTCCTTTCAAATGTCCCCAATCCACCCTATCATATGCCTTAATAATATCAATCTTGAGTGTCATTTCACCAACCTTTCCTTTTGTTTTGCATTTCAAATAATGGAGTGTTTCAATAGCTACTAAATCATTGTCAAGGATAGAACGATTTTTCACAAAAGTCTACTGTTCCAAGGCAACACATTTTGGCAATAAAGATTTGAGTCTATTAGCAAGCAATTTTGAAATAATCTTATAAATGACATTACACAAAGATATAGGTCGTCAATCCCACGCAGAGGTAGTATTTTTGACCTTAGGAATTAGTACAATGTTTGCATCATTCAAATTTGGAGGAAACTCTTTCCAACCATTTCCTTCTCTCGTGTGGAATAACTCGACACCACATAAATTCCAGAACCTCTTAAAGAAAGCTTGATTCAAACCATCCAGATGGCGATTGCCTTATCAAATTGCATTTGGAAAAGAACTTGCTTAAACTCATCAATTACAAGTGGCCAAGCGACCTTTGATTATCCTCATTGGTAACAACTTCTTTGAAACATGCTCCAATATCGCTTCATACTCACCCACCTTGATACAGTCAACAAAGTATTGTCTAGCAATCTCACACATACCTTGTTGTTCTCGTGACTTTCTACCATCCGGCATGCATTTGGAAAAGAGCTCGCTGAAACTCATCAATTACGAGAGGCTGAACCTCTTAAAAAAAGGTGGATTCAAACCATCTCGACCGGCCAATGCCTTATCAGAGTGCATTTGGAAAAGAGCTCGCTTAAATTCATCAATTACAAGTGGCCGAACTAACCTTTGATTATCCTCATTAGTAACACGCCTTTGAAACATGCTCCAATACTGCTTCATACTCACCCCACCTTGATACAGGTCAACAAAGTACCGTCTAGCAATCTCACACATACCTTGTTGCTCTGTGACTTCTCTACCATCCTCTCCTATCAACTTCGAGACATGGTTTCTTTTACGCTCGTGACCGCCATAACATGAAAAAACTTCATATCGGTATCCCATCCCGAAGCCAATACACTTTTGCTGTTGCCTCCAAAACGCCTCTGCGCGGCCAACAAAATACTCAAATGTTGCTCTGCTCTCTACCATTAAGTCTCGATTGCCCATACCTCCCATTGTTGTCCTTATTTTTCTATGGTTCTTCGACACACATTAATTTCCTCCCTATATCTCGACCTCAAACGCTTCCCTCATTCGTCAATGACATCTGTGCAATGTTTCACTTTGGTTAGGAAGTCGCGATCCATTTTGATACCCCAACTATCATTGACTATAGAAGGTAACTCTGATTCATCCATCCATGCATTTTCAAATTTAAAGCTATAGTGACGAGCTCTCCTTACCCATTCATTCAACCAGGAGAGTGGTCTGATTTGTAAGACACACCATTAACAAGCTTTTCTCAGGAAAAGCATGAAGCCAACTCTGTTTAGCAAACACACAGTCAAGCTTATTTTCTTTAACATCCGGTGTAGCAGACCCCTTCACCATTGTAAATTGATACCCATCCATATATAGGTAATTCAAAGAGAATGTATATGATCAGGGGCAGATATACATAGTGGCTAGGGTGTGCAGCTGCACACCCTCCACTTATAAAAATCTCACCGATACTGCTATTGTAATTTTTTGTGACTCCATAATTTTTTTTTCACATCCTCCCCAACCTAGTCTCTGCTATCTACACCACTCGTTAATACCAAAACTCATTTAGCCCAACCGAAAACTCCAAAAATTCTCCCTCACAAACACAACACACCAACAACAAGAAAAAAACATGCTCTCACTGCAACACAACAACACGCACCGGAACTTGAGAGACAATTTATGAATGTCATAGAGTATCACTATCTTGTTAGAATATTTTATATTGTGTTGGAAATGCAACTTCAAGAACTAAATGATCATTTTTTGAAACAAATTCTCAGTTGCTAATTTGTATGGCTTGTCATAGTCCAATCAACTTGTTCTCTCGTTTTGATAAGGAAAAACTTGTTGAACTTGCAAAGGTTTACCCACGTGAATTCTCTTCAGCTCATTTGGTGATGCTTTATAATGAACTTGCGAGTTACATCATTTATATGTGTAGGAATGTTGAATTTGCATCTTTCAAAGGAATTGGCGATTTATCATAGAAGTTGGTTGAAAAAGGAAGACAAATTGTTTATCCACGCGTTTATCTTCTGTTGAAGTTAGCAATAATTTTGCCCGTTGTGAGGAGACGACTTCCTTTTATAGGCGAGAAGGAGATAGTCGTTGGGAAGCAATGAATAGACAACGACTCTTTTGACTGTTGGACCGAAGACCGTAATGGCTCCGAAGACCGTAACGGCTCTGACTGGTCAATATGACCGTTGGAGGAGTCAACGCACGCAAAAAAAATCCGAAAAAATAAATATACACCACAAAGCCCAAGTCCGGCCAGTCAGATGGCGTCGCATGTGTGTGGTGGTCATTTTGTGTGCATCCTCTCCGATCCAAAAAATTGGGTATCCCTTGGAGCCCAACTCATTGGATGAGATTACCACTTATAAGCACTATTGAAGTGTCTAATCTATCCTAAGTGGGAGTTTTTCAATTCACGCATATAAGTTCCAATATCATTCAGCGATTTCAAAACATGAAGTCGCATAGGGACAATTATAAACATGTATGTGATTTTTTAACTAGCTTTATGATTTAAACAATTATGTCTTTACTTTTATTTATTATAATATAAAATTTTATTTGGTTAAATAGTTTGACCACTCTAGACTCGGGTCCTAGATACACCACTATATATGATAGTATAACTAATTCAAAGAGAAGGTATGCCAATTATACAAATTTTTATGATAAAAAATATGATAGTATAAGGCATGTTAGTACTAAAAAAAGTTTTTATCATAAAAATTAGTATAATTAATTATTTTCTTAAGACTCACATAATTTAAACAAAAAATAAAATGGGATGGATAGAGTACCATAGCTTAAATTTAGTCGATATTTTTTTTCATTGTCAATATGATACATCATATACAAATGTAATGTGTCTCAATTCATAGTACGCTATTATTCATATATCTATTGTGATTTGAAGATTTTATTTCCAGATTACGTGTACCTCTTTTATAATTTTAAATTTGTGGTATATTTTAAATATAATTTTCTAATCCATTTTTTTCTGACCAAATTATTTTCCAATCTAAAAGAGGCCACATAATAGTTTTTTTTGTTGGTAAGACCGCATAATAGATTTGATATGTGGTTGGCGTCTCTATCCCAATTCCCATAGTAATTCGCAATAATACATAATACACAATATATTTCAATCTTAAATTCAAGATGACAGAATTAATACATAAAACTCCACGTTATGTTGTACCAAAACAAATACATGTATTTCAAGAGTATTTTTTTTTTAAAAAAAAGAAACTGTTGAAAATTAATAATTTTTAATGATAGTAGTATTTGATATCATATTTTTAACCAAAACATATTTCTAGTGCTAATTAAATATATGTCAAGAAATATTTATCATATTTATAAAAAGAAAAAAGAAATATTCCGTCAAAAATAAAAAGAAAATTTATCATTATAAAAATTATAAATGATTTAATATATATATATATATATATATATATATATATATATATATATATATATATATTTTATATCATCAAGCGATTACAAAATATCATATTAATAAAAAAATAAGCTATTTATAACTAAGAGTGTTTGCGGTGCGATTTGTTGATTTTGACCCTAAAAACCATCTGAACTATAAGTTAAAAATAGATGTTTTTTGGTTTTGTTTGGTTGATTCTTAAAAAAAAATCTAAACCAAACCAAACAAAATAAATTTGGTATGGATATAGTTGGTTCAATTTTTTGCGAGACAAAATACAATTTAAAATAGCATTCAAATTAATTAATTTATTTCTAAATCTAAATACTACTACTTTTTATCTAAGCAAAATACTTGTGTGAGGAAAAGATAAAGGACTTGCCATATAAATATCAATAAAGGACTGTGTGTGCGGGCGGATCTTCTATATTTGAGGACTCACTGGTCGCCAGAGAAAATCATGTGAATTACTAAAATACACATGTTTTTAAATATCAACTATTAAATAAATGTAAACATCGCATAAATAACAACTAACCTAATAGTGTGCCACGTGGTTGAGACGCTCTAGATGTGTGAGCTGGTTGCGAGTTCATTTCCTTCTGCAGCCTTTTCTTAATTTTTTTCTTTTTTGTCTCTTTAAGAGAACCATTGGATGTTGTTATTTATTGTTTATTATCATGAAATATATATATGATATTTCTTATATTTTTTGGAATATTAATTTTATTCATATGTTTAATATTATCACATCTCTTATATTCAATTGAGTCTTTTGTGAACTCAAAATTATATTTTTAGCCATTTAATTTTGTCTATAAATTATTTTAATCAGATTTGCGTTTCTACGATTTGTTCACGTGTGTTTCGAATTTCTACGTATGTTTTGATGAAATACCACCTGCATTTTTTTGTTCAAGATCCGCCACGGTTTGTGTGAGGAAGAGGCAAAATACTTTTTATCCATGGATTGTGTGAGGAAGAGATAAAGGACTTGTGGATTCAAGTTGATATAGACAAAAGCAGTGTTCTTGATTACAAAGAATTATTGGTAAAGTATTTCACGTGAAACAATATAAATATCAATAAATCAAATAAAAAAAATATTCCAAAGTCATTGAAGTAAAAATTGTATTCATGCACCAATGAATAGAAGTCAAGCCATGAGTGTAAATGTGAAATATAAATGCCCATGTCCACATGGCATATAGCAGTGTAGTGATGACATCATATATTATAGTATGGAATTAACCTACGTGAAAATCATTATTATAGTTTGGATATCATTAGGAGGGCCGGCCCAAGGCCCAAGCGACCAAGCAAAGGGCTTGGGGCCTCCAAGAAAAAGGAAAAAAAGGGGCCTCCAAAAAAATAATTAAGCCCAGCGAGCTACCATTATATAGTTGACAAAATTATATCAGGAGTTCTTTAAGTTATTTAATTGTAACAAGTTGGTCCTTTAAGTTTTTTTTGTTCCACTTAGGTCCTTTAAGTTATTTAATTGTAACAAGATGGTCCTTTAACTTACATAATGTGTACACCATTAGTCATTTTTTCATTTTCTGTTACAAAAAAACTCAATTCGTACTAAGAGGTGACGTGGCTGTGACAGAGCTTACATGTCACCTGACTTGTAACAATTTTGTCATTTAAGACTAACGTCATGTAGCAATTTGGTCCTTTCAACTTAAATGAGAAAGAAGATGAATCATCTTTTTTTTTTAAAAAAAATTAAGTTGAAAGTTCCAAATTATTACATGACAGTCGTCTCACTACAAAAAAAACGTCATTTAGCGAGGGACGTTGCGAGGGAATATTAGGTCCCTCGCAAACGCAGGAATTAGCGACGGACATAGCGAGGGAAACAGGTCCCTCGCAAATTAGGTAATTAGCGACGGAAATAAGGCCAGTAGCGACGGACTGGCCGTCGCTAAATGCACGCGCCAATTTCAAATTGCGCTTGCACGCAATTCAAGACAGTTAGCGACGGATTTAATGGGTCCCTCGCTAAATTTCTGACCGTTGCAGTGTCTCGGTTTATGCGCGGATTAGCGACCGATTTTCCGTCGCTAAATCTGGTCGCCACGCGGGCACATTTTTTGACCACAACCGAAGCGACGTTCGATCTCTCACTCTTCTCTCACTCTCAAGATCGCTTTCTCTTTCACTCTTCTCTCTCATTCTTCTCAAACCAAAACCCTCTCCACCACCATACAACCACCACCACCATACAACCACCACCACCCACGCCCCAATTCTTCTCCTCTGCCTGTCTCTCTCTCTCTCCTTTCACTCTTCTTCTCTTCACCTCATTTCCACCACCACCCAAAAACCACCACCACCACCACCCACGAAACCACCACCACCACCACCCACGAAACCACCACCACCACCACCACCAAAGCTCCTCCTATTTATCTCCTCTCTAGCTCTCTCTCTTACTATTTCTCATTTCCCTTTTACTCTCTCCATCTTCTTCCACCACACCACCACCACACAACCACCACCACCACCACAACCACCTCTTATTGTAAGTTTTGATTTTCAGTCCAATATGATATTGTTTTAATTTTAATTTTTATTGAATTTGTTTTAATTTATTTTTTCCTTGAAATTGAAATTGGTTAGGATTGGATTTTGGTGTTTGAAGTTTCACCACCGCACCTGGAGTGCGCACATCATAGAACCACCGCACGGACGTAAATCTAATAGCGGTTAGTTTTTAAATTAAATTTGTTGTTATGTATTAGAATTGAGTATTGTTGTGAGTTATAATTAAGGATTGAGTGTGAATTGTAAGTTATAATTGAATATTAGGATTAATTGTTATTGTGAAATGTTAGTTGAATTGAGTGTGAAAAGTGTTTAAGTGTTTTTGGATGAACCCAGGTTAGTTGATCGTGTGTTGTTTGATGGAAAAGGGTGAGGTGTCGTTTCACTCACCCCATATTTTGCTCGAAATCATCTCCATTGAGATAATTGCGAGACAATACTAACAACGGTAAGGTTGGGAGTTCAAATAACTTCCTTCACTACTTGGATGGAAAAGGGTTTTGTCTTTGTCCTCGACCCCATATTCGGCCCGAAATCATCTCCTTTGGGATGATATCGATGCCACTAACTTGATATATGTTATTGGCAATGTTAAGGGAATGTAACACGTTTTTAAAATGTGTAGATGAATTCGTATCAATTTAATCGTGATTGGGTGTATGATCGGTTATATTCGAGAAGAGCGGGTTTGAAAGAATCTTTTGTTGTTGGGGTTGAACAATTTCTTGTGGTAGCGTGGCAACATGATTTGGCTAGAGAGGAAAATGGGGTTAGATGTCCATGTTTAAAATGCGACGGTGTACCTATTAGGACTGATGAGGAAATCAGATGCCACTTGTATCAATGGGGGTTTAGGCCTAATTATAGGATTTGGACTGACCATGGAGAACAACTTCCAAATTTTGAAGTTGGAGCTTCAAGCAATTCTGGTGTTGGTGTTTCACGTAATGAAAATATTGAGTGGATGAATAACATGATTTGTGATGGTCTTGGGGTGAATGTGCCATTTGATGAGCCTCAGTATGACAATCATGAAGAACTTCCAAATGAAGAAGCACAGAGATTTTATAATTTGTTATCAGATTCAAACAAACCGTTGTTCGAAGGCTCGCCAAATTCAAAATTATCTATGTGTGTTAAGCTTTTAGCTCTCAAGTCCATGAGTAGTATTTCTGAAGTGGGTTTAGACTATGTGACTAAAATGATGATGGATGCAACACCTTATAAGGATAATTTGCCAAACAATTATTATGAAGCAAAGATGTTAGTTTCGAAGCTGGGATTGGATTTTAAGAAGATTGATTGTTGTGAGAAAGGACACATGTTGTATTACAACAACGAGTTTGGTAAAAATGACGGTGAGCTACTTGAATGCAAATTCGTGGACGGTACGAGGTATCATGTTCAGAAAGGGGCAAAACGTAATTATAAACCCATTCCCGTGAAGTCGATGTTCTATTTGCCTATAATTCCAAGGTTGCAAAGAATGTTTGCATCGATCAAGTTGCGCAGAAAATGACTTGGCATTATGATAATAGGGTACCTCGGACATTTTGCGCCACCCATCCGACGGTGAAGCATGGAAACACTTTGATTTAGTGCATTGATTTTGCCTCGCACCCACGAAATGTTCGACTTGGATTGTGCTCGATGGATTTACTCCATATATCCAAGCATCATCTTCTCCCTACTCTTGTTGGCCAGTCATTGTTACCCTTACAATCTTCCTCCGAGATGTGCATGACTTAACCCGTTTATGTTTTTGACTTGTCTCGACACTGGTCCAAATAATCCAAAAGCTAACATTGATATCTTTTTGGAACCTCTAATTGATGATCTCAAGAGATTGTGGGGGTGTTTTGACATATGATGCAAAGACGGAAAGAGAATTTTAAGATGAGAGCGGCGTTGATGTGGACAATTAACGACTTTCCCGCTTATGGTATGTTGTCGGTTGGGGACTCACTCAGTAAATTGGCATGTCCCCATTGCATGGAACACACAAAGCGTTTTTCGCTAAAATACGGGGCAAGACTTCTTGGTTTGACTCGCATCGTAGATTCTTACCGCCAGATCATAAATTTAGAAAGAACAAGAAGGGCTTCAAGAACAAGGTAGTTGAAGAAGATGGACCACCGCTTTGGTAACACCGGGTGAAATATGGAGCAGAGTTATGGACTTGCCACAAGTCACCGAGGTAAGCGAACTTGAGAGATCGCATGGTTATGGACAAGTGCATAATCGGACAAAAGAAGCATATTTTGGAATCTCCCATATTGGAAAGACAATCTGTTGAGGCACAATCTCGATGTTATGCACATTGAGAAGAATTTCTTTGATAACATATTTATGGTGTGATGAATGTGAAAGATAAAACTAAAGACAATAATAAGGCTAGATTGGATTCTCGCATCGTAGCAAATATCGATCCGATTTGAATTTGGTGGAAATGGCTAATGGGAAGATGTTAAAACCAAAAGCCAAATCTCGTCTAACACCGATGAAGTGAAAGATGTTTGCCGATGGTTGAAAGGATTGAGGATGCGGATGGTTATTCTTCTAACCTTGCAAGATGTACCGATGTGAACACCTGGGAAGATGTATGCGATGAAAAGTCATGATTGCCATGTATTCATGGAGTGTTTGCTTCCAATTGCTTTTAGTTCACTACCAAAGTGTGTTTTGGAACCACTTATTGAAGTGAGTCAATTTTTTAAGAATTTGTGCTCTTCAACATTGAGAATGGATGATCTCATTAAGATGGAGCAGAATATTCCTTTCATCATCCGTAAGTTGGAGAGAATATTTCCTCCCGGTTTCTTTGATTCCATGGAGCATCTACCAGTTCACCTAGCATATGAAGCAAGACTTGGCGGACCAGTTCATTATAGGTGGATGTATCCATTTGAGAGGTAATTATCTATTTCAACATTTGAATTAAAAAATTATTAGTACGACTATTTTAATTAATTAGTATGACTAATTGTTCATATGTAGATTAATGGGTGATTATAAACGATCGGTGAAGAATAAAGCTAGAGTTGAAGGATCGATTTGCAGCAAACTTACTTACACCGTGAAACCATCTATTTCTGCTCACATTATTTCAACAATTTTATGTTGTCAAGAAATAATAGAAATGAAAGGGAGGTTGAAGAAGAAAGACATGCGCTCACTTTATCTGTCTTTTAAAACCCGTCGCCTCGGGAAAGAAGTCAACCAAATACTTATCGACAAAGAACATCTATCAAGACATGTTCATGTCTTGATCAATTGCAATGAAGTTAAACCATATGTCGAGTAAGTATGCTCCAATTTAGTCTTTATATTATAGACGTTTAAAGTATAAAGTTAAATCATGGTTTGATCAACTTTCAATTACACCATTCGATTGCATTCTTATTTAATTGAGGGTATACCCGCCAAGAATCTTCTGCGTCGTATACATGAAAGTTTTCCAATCTGGTTTAAGACTAGAGTAAGTAAATCAAATAATGTGTTAATGTCAAATGTTTAAAGTAGATATGAGACATGACTTATTTTTCCCATATATGGTTACTTAGGTTTATGAAGCACAACCAACTCCCTAATCCAACACTTGAGGAACTTAGGCGATGGTCCTTTTCTCGAGGTCACCTGAGTGGCACACGTATCTAGTTAACTGTTACAAATTTGACACTCAATCTCGGAGTGAGGAAAAGAACAATTAATAGTGGGGTATATGTTAAAGGGGAAACAGGAGGAGGTGAAAATGACTACTACGGTGTGATCCAACACATATATCAACTTGAATACCCATTCTTGGACTATGAAAAGAAAATAGTCATGTTTTATTGTGTATGGTTTGATCCATCGGTTAGAGGAACAAAGTTGAATCCAAAATGTAATACGGTGGACATTCAAATGAATAGAAGGTATCAACTCTATGATCCATTTATTATGGCAGAAAATGTGAGACAAGTGTACTATGTTCCATATCCATCAACTCGTAAAGGATGGTGTGTTGCAATTAAGACAAAACCACGGGGTCGCATTGAAGCCAGTGATGTGGAGGATGATGTTCCTTATCAGGTGGATGAAATGTCCGAGTAAATGAGGTAATTGAAGTTGAACAGTTCACCCCTTACGTGATGATCGCATCGATGTTGAAGAAGTCAAGCGATATTAGAAGTGATAGAAGAAAATGAATTAGATGAGCAAGATGAAGAAGAGAATCAAGATGAAGAAGAGAATCAAGATGAAGAAGATGAATAATTAGATTAGTCTTATGTTGTTATTATCATTATTGTTCTTGTGTATTACCTTTGTCTTTTGGATGAAACTTGTTGATGAATATATCATTAATGTCGTTAGTATCACATTTGTATCATTAATTGTTTTAGTATCACATTTTGTATCATTAATGGTGTTAGTATCACATTTTGTATTATTAATGTTGGTAATATTATATATTGTTGTGGGTTCCCTTTTTTTCATAGAAATGGATTCAGGAGGAGGCTCTGACCCACCGAGACAAGATAAAGGAAGGAATAGCAAGAGGAGCCCAAGAGGAGGCGTAATCGTAGTGCTAATAATGAGGTGGTAATTAATCTTGGAAATATGAGGTCGAGTACATTGGTTGGTCCGCCCATGACTACCACCTCGGATGTCCCACCAGCCCATTCTCCATCGGGCCCCAATTGGTTTCATATTCCCTCACATGGACATATGCCACCTTTTGGGTATACAGCTGGGCATATGCCACTTCCTGGGTATCTGTTTGGGCATATGCCACCTTCTCGGGTATCTGACTCGTATATGCCACTGGGTATACTGACTCCAGATATCTGGTGGACTCTTCCCCCCACCTCCTGAGCATACAGCTGGGCATACGCCACCTGAGCATATAGGCACATCGACTGAGCATGTGAGTACATCGGAGGATGATCATGTTGGTGGTGATGGTGCTAATGAGCCGGGAGTGGAGGTGGTTGATGACGAGAGAGTGGAGGTGGTTTATATCAACAACAAAAAGCTCTACATCATTTATCCATATGGTAACACGTAAGTATTATATTTGTTGGATTTTTTTTAATTTAAGTTAATTATGCAACAACTTATATATATATATATATATATTTGATTGTTTGATATATTTTTATCGTATATATGTAGACTTGTTCCGTCGAAGGCAGCTTCATCCAGCATCACATATGTCATCCAGAAGAAATATTTTCAAACTTACCATAAAAAGTGGAGTAAAGTTGATGACAAAGTGAAGGATGAGTTGTTGGCTTTTTTTAGAGTAAGTGTCTATTAATTATGTCATTATGTACCTATATATATTGTTAGTTTTAATTTAATGTTTGGTAATGTTTAATATTATTACTAATACATACTTTCATTATGCTTAATACAGAATAGAGTGACATGGCACCAACAGTATGATGAAGAGGTCCGGAGGTGTTTTCTCCTGAGGTTTGGTCAACAATTGTCGGATTTGTTGTACAAGTTGAGGCGTGGAAATGTGAGGCCTCCTTACATGGGTGAAAATGTTTGGAATGCCTTCAAGGAACATTGGGAAACAGAGAAGTTCAAACATAATTCGAAAAAGCGGCGAATAGAAACTCAGAAAAGGGCGGCTCGCTTAACTGTGTTGGGTCCGTAAGCCAGGCTCAACATGCTATTCGATTGGTAAATTATTTTAAATATCTGTGTGTTTTTTTACATTACTTAATTAGTTAGCAAATGTTGAAAATGTTTTTCATTTTACAAAGCTAAGAAGTTGGGGACGCCTCCCATCTTCGGGCTTGAGCTTCACAAAGTTTACCCATGTAAGGAAGGGTACTCAAGATCACTTTGTTGAGGAGCGCGCGAGGTTACTCTGTAAATACACATCTTGAATTGTATTATATATACATATATGTTGCTTTGTTAAAATGAATGGAGCACTAATTATGCTATGTTTTGTGGTTATACAAAACAGAGGCCCATTCTCAAGAGATGAGTTCGACTGTGGGAACTGGAACCTCAAACACTGGTCAACTTACTCCACGATTTGATAGCTCTCTCGAATGCACATTGGGAGAAAGTAGCGGGTTGGAACAAAGGTCGCTCAGATGGTACGGGGCCCTTGGCTCCATTAATGAGCCCGTCTGGTTTTGACCCCACTAGAGCTTCTAGAAGACGACCACCATTTTCTACTCAATCAGATTCGGAGAGAGAGCGATTTAGGAAGATGGAGGAGGAGCCGTGCATGCTACGCAACAAAAGTGGAAGAGAGTGAGAGGCAAAAGTCGGAGTGGCAAAGAAATGATGGAGATGCAAAGCGAGAGTGGGAGCAAAAGATGGAGAATGACATGAGGAGGATGATGGAGCTTTATCGGGCCTCAAGAGAGTACGTCTCACTGCGCAGAAACTTTGGTGAGTCCGATGAGTCCGAGTTTGAGTTTTGAGCCATCCGAGGAGTCTCGATGACGGGTCTTTTTAGTACTCTTTGTATTATTTTTTTTTACATTTGAGTATTTTGTGTTGTATTGACTTTGGATTTTGAATGAAACATTTTAGAAAATTTGTATTTATATATTGATTTAGGTATTTTATGTTTAATTAGTTATTATTAATAAATAAGCAGGTTTTAAAAAAAAAAATTAATTTTTTGGACTTTAGCGAGTGAATTAGCGAGGGAATTAGCGAGGGAACGTATACACGTGGCAGTCACCAGTTAAGTGTTCAGGCGTGTCAGTTAGCGAGGGAATTGATGTGTCCCTCGCTAATTAGCGAGGGAATTAGCGAGGGACGTGGCCGTGGGTAATTAGCGACCGAACTGTATTTCTCTCGCTAATTGCATTAGCGAGGAGGGAATTAGCGACCGAACTGGTCCCTCGCTAATTCCCTCGCTAATGGACATTAGCGACCGAAATGGGCCTGTTAGCGACGGATATTTCACTCGCTAATGACGGTTTTTTTTGTAGTGTCTTAAATGACCAAATTCTTACAAGATAGATGATTGGTAGCCTCCGTCACTGTCACATCAACTCTGTTAGTGCGAATTGAACTTTTTTGTAATAAAAAATAATAAAAAAGGACTAACGGTGTACACATTATGTAATTTAAAAGATTTAAGTGTTACGAAAAAAACTTAAAGGACCAACTTATTACAATTAAATAACTTAAAGGACTCTCAATATAATTTTGCCTATATAGTTTAGTCTGCTTTGTTTCATTAAGTTGTCTTCTGTCTTGATGGTCAAAGTGATTGCCCACATGAAGAGGAGTTGTGTTCGATTCTCTTGCAGTCGTTTTTGCGTCTTAACTATTGCAGAGAGAAAAACCACTAACTTCACTATCCCATCAAAAAAAAATACTGCACTACTATTTTTTTTCTTACACCACTGCACTCTTATAATAATAATAATAATAATAATAATAATAATAATAATAATAATATATACAATTAAGAAAAAAAAATATTTGGGGGCCTCACTATATATATATATATATATATATATATATATATATATATATATATATATATATATATATATATATATATATATATAGAGGATGATATAAGGTGAGAGGAGTGTTTATTATGAGAGATGAGAGGAGTAAATGCGGGATTCTATAACACAACATGGGTGGTTGTGATTAGAAAGTGGGTAGTTATCACGTTGACTTTTTGTTTTAATCTCAACCATTCTTGATTTGATCATAATACACATGATTGGATTCCTCTCACCCTCTCATCATAAAAAGTTCTCTCATAATATAATGCTCTTATATATATATATATATATATATATATATATATATATATATATATATATATATATATATATATATATATATATATATATATATATATCCCTTCTTTATTAAGCCCATATCCACTTTATCTTTGATAAATAGCGCCAAATCCATCACCACCACTAATATACTATACACCCTAGCCAAAAGTGACACACCCTACACCAACCTATATATATATATATATATATATATATATATATATACCCCAATTGTTTACCAATATACCCCCACTCTATATTTTTTAATCGACATACCCCTCGATAAATTATTTTTTTATGTTTGGCAAAAATTAAGGTCGACTTCATTGTTTTTTTCATTCAACACTTCTTTTTATTATCAAAATGTACTCTCATTTTCAGACTCCTCATGCTTACCAATATACTCCCACTCTATATTTTTTGACCGAAATACCTCGACATATTTTTTTTGTCCAACACTCTTTTTTTAATCAAAATGTATTTCATTTTGTACACCATCAATTCTGAATATACCCTCACTCTATATTTTTGGACCGACATACCCCCTAACAAAAATTGAACCAATCTAATTTATGTTTGTAATAGGTAAATACAATTTATATTTTTTCAGTGTCAGATTTACCTATATATGATTTCACCGATTGAAAACCAAATAAATTTAAAAAAAAATCCTATTTATCTCGAATATGGTAAATACGATGTGATTTTTACTATTTTGAAGCACGGGAGGAAATCGATCTAGATAAGTCTTAGAATGTGGTTTGGGCGTAACTCAATCCCAAAAAACCGGCTTGTAAGGTGAGGGATGTCTCTCACTAATAAACTCTTTTTCGCGTCATATCACATCCAGATGTGGGACTCTTAACACACCCTCACGCCCTGGGGTGAACAATGGAGATATTCGATGCGGGACTCTTAACACACCCTCACACCCATGATCGACAATCGAGCGTGACCCGAGTGGCTCGAGATAGCGGGTGGCCCAACGAATCTTGGAGGCTTTGATACCATCTTAAAATGTGGTTTGAACTTAACTCAAGGTCACCTCCCCGTCCGCCCATTTCTCTCACTCTCCTTATTAGTAAAAGATCCACTTTAATAATGCCATCAAATTGCTCATTATTAAAACCGAATTCTACCCCAATTATTTCCACCATTTACCAATATATCCTCATTTTGTACCCCATCTGCATCGATATACCCCCACTCTATATTTTTGGACCGACATACCCCCACTCTATATTTTGTGCCCCACCATTTACCAATATACCCTCATTTTGTACCTCACTGTTTACCAATATACCCCACTCTATATTTTTGGACCGACATACCCCTCATTTTGTCCAACACTCTTTTTTTATTATTTTCAAAATGTACCTCATTTTGTACCCCATGTTTATCAATATACCCCACTTTATATTTTTGACCGACATACCCTCGACAAAAATTGAATCAATTTGATTTATCTCTGTATATTAATAGAAGATCGTTGACGATAGCCACTTTTGGTGGGAAATTTTTTTTCCACCATTTACCAATATACCCCCACTCTATATTTTTGGACCAATATATCCTTGGCAAAAAAAATATTTTTGTCCAACACTTTTTTTTTATTATTATCAAAATGTACCCTCATTTTGTATCCCACTGTTTACCAATATACCCCCACTCTATATTCCCTAACTATTAATATAAAGTCGCATCTTTCCCCATTTTTGGGGAGAAACTTTTTTTTTTTAGAAGTGTCTTATGTACTTTTTTTTATGAGTCCCTTTGTGTGTGTTACTTAGTCATGTATGTGTTATAGTATGGTTTGAAATTTCTTTGTATGTGTTATAGTATGGTTTGAAATTTCCTTGTACATATAACCAACGGTTACGTTATATTTACCATTTTTCACTTACATACGATTTGATCATAAATATTTTAGAGGTCGTCGATTTACCTTCCCGAAGATACATACGAATTCCAAAGAAATTTCGTGATCGTATTTATCTAGATACGATTCCCTCCCGAAGCTTCAAAAATGAGTTTTGGAAAAGAAAAAATGACTGGGACCTTAATTTTTGCTCGATTAATAATGGACATAAAGTTTGCATTATTTACAACTAATGTTATCAAAAATGCATCCCCAAATTGATAAATAAAGTAGCCAAGTGTAAAGACGCGTGCATAAAGGGACTTAGACTTCATCCAACCAAGAAATTTATTGTTGCATCTTCATCTTATATATATATATGTGTTGCGTATTTTTATACCCCTTATAAAATGTTAATGTTTTTTCAAAAATACATCTCAGAGCGCATTAATCACCTCTCGCGCATCGCACGGTCATCAATCTCTATATATATATATATATATATATATATATATATATATATATATATATATATATATATATATATATATATATATATATATATATATATATATATATATATATATCAAGTATTTAAAGACTCTATCTAAAAATTTGCTTTAGGCCTCAACATGTGTTGGGCCGGCCCTGATCATTAGACACAAACAAGTTAACTAAAAAGTTCTATTAAGGAAGGAGCTAGCATAACATTTATGGAGTGACCAAATATAAAGAAAAATAATATATTAAACTCTTTTTTACAACAATTAAAACCACAATATTGTAACTTGATCCATGAACCTAACTGAGTAGATAGGCTTGACTATTTGGAGACGAAATCCCATTTCTCATTGTGTTTTGTTTCTTTTGCTAAATTATGGTCTTGATTACAAAGAATACATCACTCAGTTTGGTTTGGTTTTGGTTGGTGGAACAAAAATCACGTGCTGGACCGGACCGCACTGTTGACTGAAAAAACCGAATAGGTCCAATAAATATCATTTTTTTTGAGTTTTTTTGTTTGGGTTGGTTCGATTTGTGAATTTTTATTGGCTTGGTTCAGTTTTGAACACCCCTACTCATATCTATCTTATATATGACTCATATCGGTAATTGTGATTAACTAATTGCATAAGAATATTTACATCAAGAATATGCAACCATTAAACTCAATTATAAAAGAGTTTAATTGCTACACATTTGTTGATGGAAATTATTTTACACTCATAACGAATAACAATTCACGGTATGCATGGATGATATATGAAGGTGATTATTAGTTGACTCACTTCTTTTTAATAACATGTTAACTTGTAATGGGTTGATAATGTACGTAAAATATTTATACGCTAACAGTGTATAAAAATTAAATCTATTATAAAATAAGATTTTAAGTTTGATTTTGTTGTCAAACTACTAGAAGAAATGCACATTGTTTAGCTGAGTTATCTTCTAGAAGTTAGTAGTGGGCTATATTTATACTTCATTATGTCCTCGACCACTAGCTCTTCTGTTGAGTTATTTTCTAACCGATCTCTTTGTTCTCAACAAGCAGAATTATCCTCTTAACGTCTCAGCCTATGAATTGTCTTTAAGCATATTTTCTAGGTTTTTTTCTCCAAGCCTTCTTATACGAGCCGTTTCTTGCTTCCTTTGGAACACATTTCTTCATTGAGGATCCTAGCCAACTCCATCATGGGTCATTTTCCTCTACATTAATGATCCTCTTGTTTTAGCTCATATTTGCACACCTCGACCCATGTGCACTCGGCCGAGCCTTCACCTCGACTAGGTCTTTCATTTGCCAACCACTTAGCAGATTTTGGATGTTAAGTTGTTAACGAATCTATATACAACGTCAATGTAAGCAAATTGTTACAACATCAACTAATTAAGAAATGACACAAAAAAATATTTGACTTTATCTCAACATCATAAAAGTCACTCATACCATGATTTTGATTAATTGACAATATAAACGTTTTTTTATATATATATATATATATATATATATATATATATATATAGTATTTTTTTTAAAAATATATAAAAACTAATTAAACTCATAAAATAACAATTAATTAAAAGTTTTTTTTTGAAAAAACAACTACTAAATGGTTACTCATGATCCATTTGCTTGTAAAAAGAAATGTTCCGATCCATAAAAGTCTTTATTTGTAATAATGAAAGAGAAATCGCCTCCCTCTTCTCATAAAGGCGACACCGAGTGTAGTTACGCGCTTTTCCAGAAGATTGATAGAGAAAGCAAATGCCAAATAGTGTAATCTGATTTTTGGATAGCATTGACCAAGTCAAAAAATATACTCCAAGTGTCGGTAATCAACTTAACATGAATTCATTTGTCAAAAAAAGAACTTAACATGAATTCATGGGTATATGGCCGTCTCTCCCCTTCTCTCTCTCTTGTGTTGTGTGGCACAGGCACTCTCACTCACACCAATCCATCACTATAGTAGAAGTAGGGCTGGACAAACGGGCGGGTAATCCGGATTCGGGTTCAGTTAGGCACATCCGAAGAAAAACCGATGAACAAGTAGAGCACCCACTTCCGACCGTTTTGGGAGGCGGTTTCGGAGTTGACGGTTTTGGCGGGTGGCGGTTTTAACGGGTGGTTAGACTCGGTTTCAAGCTTCTGTATATTGTGGTTGTTTTTCTTCTTATCTTCTTCAGTGGTCTTTGATTTTTAGTAAAGTTCCTGCAACTTTTTTTTGACGTGAAGGTGGAGGTTGAAGAGAGAGGTGAAGATGGAGGTTGAACGTGACATTTTTATAAAATGTTTCTCTCTCATCCTTTTCATTCGTGTAAAAATTATTTAAGCATTGTATTATTCAATGGACCAATGCGTGTGTAAGTGTAAATGTGTAATTGTGTCTTTTGTACTCTGACTCTCTGAGTGGCATAGAGTAGCAGTATAGAAATATAGGCTAGGTGAGTAGGAGTGCAGGTAAAGTTTAAAAAAACCTATTGAATTCATCACTAGATAATACTATTATATCTGTAAATATTGTGAAATATGTATGTCACGGGCGGATGCGGTCTCCACTGGGTTTAGTTTTGGGCAACCGAACCCGACCAAACAAGACCATTAGCAACCGAATTTCTTCAATATTCTACCCGACAATCATATCAAACCGACCGTAATAGCTTTCAGTCTTCGGGTAGTTCGGATTTCGGGTCGGTTTAGTTTTTTTGTCCACCCCTAAGTAGAAGAGCTTTTTGAATCGTTTTTTGTTAGGTAAATGGGGAGTGAACCTGACCACTAAGAACGTGTACACGCGTCACTATCTTGCACTTGACGCGTCCTTTGAAACTTGAAACCAGTAACTCTCATCATTTTTGTTTTTGTTTCGGTGCCTGCCATCCGCACCAGAAATCGCGTCCCTGTCGCTCTCACTCCCGTTAACGCGTGTGAATGCTACTCGGCGGGTCACTGATCGCGGGTTTTCAATCGCTCCACGCATCGCGCGATGCATTTAAACTTTGCATTTTGACCGCAAGATTTAGGAGAGAAATCAGTACGGACGCGTAGGGAGCGTGAAGTGAAGGTTCGAAAAAACAAGTCGTAAATCGTAATCTTGCTGAATTTGTGCGAAAGACCCCCCTGACCCTGACTCAAGAATACTGCTTGAATAATTAATTAAATTATCTTCAGTTGCCACCGCCGCCGGTGCCTCAAAAACTTTTTTACCCCGCAACTTCCCTGCTCACTCAGTTCATAATCTTTGTAGTTAGGCTCTATTTGGAAGGGGAAAAAGATCGGATTGCGGATAAACTAAGAAATAACGGATAACCTAATTTATAATTGATGAGGTGATAGCGGATAAAATTTTAAGTGTTTGAAAAAATTAGCGGTTGAGCTGACTGATAAATATAAAACAACATGAATGAACAAATGTAATTAATGTTTGAATATGATAGAGAATAATCATTTCATGGTGAACAAATGGGAAATTTAATTAAAATAATAAGGGTAAAATTGGTAGAAAAAATTAAACGTTATAAGCTATAAGCTCAAAAGCTACTTCAAGTAGTATTTAAAAAAAACGCTATAAGCTAGTGAAAAAACGTTATAAGCTTGTCTTATCAAACAGTTACCACGAGTAGAGTTGTCAATGGGTTGGGCCCGGCCCATATGGCCAAACAACATTTGTGGGTCGGGCCGACCCAATATCCTATTGGTGTGAGAATGACAGAAAAATCAGGAAAGGATTCTTCAAATGGTTCTTTTGAAGTTCGCCACCAAATTTTAGTTTAAGGGCAAATTCGGAAAATCCCTTTAAGTTTTAAGATAAGGCGTTGTTAGGGTTCGGGAGTCGTTATGTGTGGGGAAGGTATTAGCACCCCACGACATCCTATTGTCTAATTAATTTAGGATTTATTTAATTGTTACCCCTTTACTTGTAAAGAAAATGACTTATTTAGATTTTTGTTTTTTATGCTCGACGAGGGTTGAGTCTCGCTCCTACGTACCTCCAGATGCAATGGAGGAATCAAAGCTACGTAGTTCTTCCTTTCTTACTGCTCAGATCTAGAAGAGATCTGTTTAGGTGATTAGGGTTTCAGTGTAAAACCCTAATCCTTTTTTACTGATTTTTTGTACTCGAAATCTGTGTCCTTTGACTCAGGCCTAATCCTGTTTTTATACTAGAAAATTAGGTTTTAACATTTAATTCTGTTTCCTTGGGCTTTGACTAATTTTGACTTTCTTTGGTTTTTTTCAGATCTGCAGCCCAACTAGCAGCTAGAGAGCAGCTGAGAAATCCTAGCTGCACCCCTACACCTTTTTTGCATTTTTTCTATTATTTTCGGATTCCATTTTTATGTATTTTTTTAGCATTATGATTTTTTTGTATTTTTTTGGACTGTTTGGACTATTAAGTGCTTTCAATTTCTAAATTAAACTAAATACTATTTTTTGACATTTTTTGGACTGTTACGGTATTTCTAAATTGTAAACTAAATTAAATTGGATTTTTTGACCTATTTAGACATGTTGGACTCTTAAACATTGTAAATAAAACTAAATTAAGTTTTTGACATTTTTAGATTTATTAAGTGCTTAAATAAATTAAATAAGCAAAGTGAGCCTAAAATAGTAATAATAAAAAAACCAAATATAACGACGAGAACGGACCGGATTTGACAACCGCACTAAGACTAGACCAAAAAATAGAAAAATGGGCGCGTTAAAAAGAATTAACTCGGAATCACATCCTTAAGTCTGAATTTAAGCCGACTTTGAGAAAAATGAATTCGGGTCGACCTATTCACGTACGACTAAGCTCGAATACAGATATTAAATCGATGAACGCGCGAAAAGATCGATCATTCGCGCGCGTGCCTAATTTAAAATGGTGTTTCGAGTTAGTTTGAACGGAGTGACTGGCATTAGCTTGAGTTGGTAACCGAGGATCTCCCCTAATAGTTCTCGTAGCCACGCGACTCCGAAACACGCCCTTACTAAAGTAAATAACTAAAACAAAAGGAAGACGGACAAAATTGGGGTATAACAGCTGCCCCTCTTTATTAGTATTTTACTAGAAAGTGCTGAGCTCTAGAACTTTCGTAGTAGAAATAGAAATAAAGATAAGATAGACGCTAATTTTGTCCGTTTAAGGGGGAAGTGAAAGTTCGAGAGGAGCAAGGAAAGGTTAACACTCGGTGCATTAACCCAGAAGTTAAATGAAGGGTCATCGGGGACTGAAGGAGCGCTTAAGACTCAAGGACCACTTAAGGTCCGAAGGAGCGATAAGGCTCGAAGGACCACTTAAGGTCCGGAAGGTCGCTTAGGCCTTAATTGAAGGACCATCGTGGTGCCAAGGAGCGCAACTAGCTATGGTACTAATTAAACGATCTGAGGGGCCTTTATACTCGAGCGGCCATGATGGGTCAAGATCAGATCCGGAACTGATATGTTGACCATGAAGGACGTACACCGTGTCTTAGGCTGACACAACTAGTCTGAAGGACCACTCGGGGTCTGCGAAGGTCCGTCGGGCTCGACTCCAACGTTGCGACCTGGGCCCTTAGGGGCACTGAAGGAGCGTAGTGCTCTGAAGGACCACTCGGGGTCTGAGGGATCTCTGTGATCTGTTATATGGTGTGGCATTATGTTTAGATGCCCCTAGTGAGGGTGTGTGCTCGAGTGAAACCTTCAATAATGCGGTGCATGGTATATGAGTGTATTTAATGAGTGGTGTTTGGCGGGATGATGCATGAGATGTGGAATGATGCTTTTCGTTTTTTTTTCGCGCGATCCTTTTGAGGTGGTTCCATCAACTCGCGGATTCTGGCGTGAGACACGAAATCATCCGTATATTTGTATCGCGAGATTGACATCTTTGGGCGTCTTTGTGATTCATTTGAAGTGATTCAGGTGCATTTGTTCATTTTTTGTGATCGCTTTTATGGGAGATCATATCTTTTCTGTGATTTTCAAGAATTTCGTAATGATCGTAATGCTTATGATTATGGCACATGTTTCACAATTCAAGATCATTTACCAAAAAAACATCATTTCAAAATGAGGAGAATGAAAGAGAATGGAAAGTGTTTGATATTAATATTGGAAGCCAAGTATGCGAGAGGGCACATCGACCGAAAAGATTACATCAAGAATCGAATTGAAAGAAACGGAAAAACTAGAATACTAAAGCATTTATTGGTGGCTAATATCCCTTGAAATAACTTTGTCGGATACCCATATTCAAGCCTTTGACCAACCGTCATTCAACTTTCAGAAATGTTGTCTGCCTCAGTATTTTGGTCCAACTTCTCGACCCTAATTTTTGCCTGGATTGCCCTTTTGGGTTTTCAATCCACCGGTCGCTTCTAACTTTTGCTCGGCGCCGCTTTTCGGTTTTCGACCTAGCTTGAGCTTATTCTTGCTTGGCTCATTTTCTCTTTTTCATATAATTTCTTTAGGCATAGTATTTCTTGACTGCATCAGAGTTGATTGGGAGATGGAGGTCTTCGCCGTCCATATTTGTGAGAATTAGGGATCCTCCAGAGAATGATTTCTTTACCACATAAGGCCCTTCGTAGTTCGGGGTCCATTTCCCACGTGAATCCTTTTGGATAGGTAAGATCTTCTTGAGCACCAGTCTCTCCTCTTGAAATTGCTCAGACGAACCTTTTTATCGTAGGCTCTCTTCATCCTTTGTTGATACAACTGCCCATGACACAACGCAACTAGCCTCTTCTCATCAATGAGGTTTAACTGATCTAGGCGAGCCTGAACCCATTCTGCCTCTTCTAATTTTGTCTCCATTAGTACCGTGAGTGAGGGTATTTCAACTTCGATGGGTAGCAATCTGCTTCCATCCCATACACTAGTGAGAAGCGGTGTTGCCCCTGTGGGAAGTGTGATCGAGGTTCGGTACCCATGTAGCAAAAGCAAAAGGAGCATTTCATGCCGGTCTTTGAAAGTCACTACCATCTTCTCGCACAATCTTCTTGATATTTTTATTTGCCGCTTGATCGCCCCATTCATCTTTTGGCGATGACGGAGGAGTTATGGTGTTGTATCTTGAAGTCGTCGCACGCTTCTTTCATCATTTTGTTGTTCAAGTTGGTCCCATTATCCGTGATGATTCTATTTGGGAGACCGTAACGACAGCGGATCGAGATCTCTTTTTATGAACTTGACAACCACAACCCTTGTCACACTTGTATAAGAAGCGAGCAACCCATTTGGTGAAATAATCGATAAGAACCGGTATGAAGCGGTGCCGTTTGATGCTTTAGGCTCAATGGGGCGATGACATCCATTCCCCACATTGAGAACGGCAGGAGCCGGCCAGAACATTCGAGAGATCTTTGGTGGTACATGGATGTTGTCGGCGTAAACTTGACACTTGTGGCATTTCCTCACATAATCAAACGATCTGTTTCCATTGTTGACCAAGAATGACCCTCAAGATCTTTCTTGCCATAGTGTGCCCGTTAGAATGAGTTAGAAGGATCCTCATGGATGTCTTTCATAATTCTTTTCCGCTTCTTCTTTTTGCTACACATCCGAGGAGGACCATATCATGATTCCTTTTGTAGAGCACTTCACCATTCAAAAAGAAACCCATTGATAACCTTCTTAGTGTTCTTTTATCATTTTCCGAGGCACCAGGAGGATATTCTCTGTTTGTGATATATTGTTTGATGTCATAATACCAAGGCTTATCTGTCGGGTTCTTCTTCGATTGCGTGGCAATGGTGTGCTGGTAGCTCACGATTTTGTATCTTCAAGAATGTGAGACTTTTGTTATCCATGATATTGAACATTGACGACAGAGTTGCTAAGGCATCACCAATTGATTTTCTTCCGAGGAAATAGTGAAAGGAGATTTCCTCAAATTGCTCGCCAATTCTAGGATGTGATCGCGATAGGGGATTAATTTGGAATCTCTTGTTTCCCAATCGCCCCTTAGCCGATGGATGACCAAAGCCGAGTCCCCGTGATACGCCGAGTCTTTTAACTTTCCACTCGAGGGCTGCCTGAATGCCTAAAGTACATGCTTCATACTCAGCGATATTGTTGGTGCAATAGAAACTCAGTCTAGCTGTGAATGGTATGAAGCGATTGTCTGGGGAAATTAATACAGCACCTACCCCGTGCCCCCACATATTTGAAGCACCATCAAATGACATGGTCCACCTTTCATCGTCTGGAGACTTTCCTTCTTCCAACAGGGCCATTATATCCTCATCTGGGAAATCACACTGCATTGATTGGTAGTCTTCAATAGGCTGATGTGCCAAGTACTCTGCCAGTGTACTACCTTTGATTGCTTTCTGAGTGACATACAAAAGGTCGTATTCGGACAGTAGCATTTGCCAGCGAGCAATTCTCCCTGTGAGTGCGGGCTTTTCGAAGATGTACTTGATTGGGTCCATTTTAGACACCAACCAAGTCGTGTGGCTTAGCATGTACTGCCTTAGTCGACGTGCGGCCTTCAAAGCTAAAGCGCAACACGCGTTTTCTCCAAAGAATGAGTATCCGGTCTCGCACTCGTGAACTTTTTGCTCGGATAGTAGATGGCGTATTCCTTCTTCCCGGACTCGATCTGTTGCCCGACAGACACAACCCATCGAATTGTCTAGAATCATTAAATACATGATGAGAGGTCCGCCGCACGGTGGCATTAAGATTGGCGGGGTTCGGAGATACCTCTTGATTTTCTCAAAGGCTTCTTGGCGCTTGTCATTCCACTTTGCCTCTTGATTCTTGCACAATAGCTTGAAGATTGGCTCACAGTGAATGTTAGTTGGGATATGAACTCGGAAATGTAATTCAATCTCCGAGGAAACCACGAACCTCTTTCTCGCTTTTAGGTGTCGGCATTTCAAGAATCGCTTGTACTTTGGCCGGATCCACCTCTATTCTCTCTCGACCGACTATGAATCCTAACAACTTCCCACGATCTTACTCGAAAGTGCATTTGGTGGATTTAGTCCGAGCTTGAACCTCCTTAGGCGTTCAAAGAGTTTGTGCAGATTAACAATATGCTCTTCATCGATTTTGGATTTTGCGATCATATCATCCACATAGACTTCTATTTCTTTATGCATCATATCGTGGAATAGTGCTACCATTGCTCTCGGTATGTGGCACCGGCGTTTTCAACCCAAATGGCATGACTTTGTAAATGAAGGTTCCCCAGTAGAGTGATGAAGGTGGTTTCTCCATATCTTGGGGGCCATCTTGATCCGATTATATCCAGGAGTATCCAGTCCATAAAGGAGAAGAGAGAGTGTTCATGTTGTGCTATCTACCATACATCAATGTGAGCAGAGGAAGTCATCTTTAGTAGGGTGGCTCTGTTCAAATCCGGTAGTCGACACACATTCGGACCTTCCCATCCTAACCGGGATCGGGACAATATTGGCTACCCATTGAGGATATTTGACACCGCTAGCTAGAAATCCGGCGTCAAATTGCTTCTTAACCTCATCCCCGATTTTCAATGACATTTCCGCTTCATCCTTCTCGGTTTGTTTCTTTGGTGGGCATTCAGGCTTCACTGGCAGTTTATGTTCGACTATGTTGGTGTCTAGTCCAGGCATGTCTTTGTATGTCCATGCAAAAATATCGGCGTAGTCGAATAAGAGCTTAACCAGTTTCTCACGCTCGGCATCTGGCATCGTAGTTCCGATCTTAATCTCCTTTTCGTCTCATCTGTACCCCAAGTTGATTGTCTCAATTGATTCCTCGTGGGGTGAATCACTTTGTCCTCTTGTTCCATCATTCTCATTAACTCTGGAGGGGTTTCCCAGTCATTTTCAACATCTTCTTCGGTTTGATTAATGGGATGATCAAAGTTATGATATGGATTACCGACATTGTTATTTTCAAAGACAAAATTTTTAGATCTGCATTAGCGAAAATTGACGGAATGAAAACGGGTGGAAGAAAGAGCGAAGCGAATAAATAAGAAACGAAGAAAATTATTGAGGAATTCAAAACGTTATTTTATTGATACTTGATACTGAATAAAACATGCGTGCCCTTATTGAGTTATCCTAAGGCCTTGGCGAGCAGAGGATTTGCATTTACGAAAAATTACTTTGAATTGAAAACTACGGGAAAATCGACAATCTCCGGTTCTTGACCTTTCATCTGCGGGCGCGGCGCATAAGGTTGGCGACACGAACCGCCCTCCGTACTTGGATCATCTTCAACTGCAGCAATCTGGTTAGGATTTAGAATTCCTGCGCTTCGAAAGCTTTGGTTGATATCACAAATGAGCAACTTCTTCACCCTTGGCTCTCTGCCCTCGAGCCTTGCCATTCTCTTCTCTTTCTTTTCTTTGTAGACTCTATTCTTGTCATTGCGACTGGCCAAGATCCTATCCCGTGATCCGTTCTTGTTGTCGACAATTGGATCGTGTCTGAATCCCTTGCTCGATCTTTCCCTAGGCCGCCTAACCTTGAATCCATTGGTCGACATGACCTTGGCAACCATCATGGCGGCCTTGGACAATCTCGGTTTAGGCATCGGGGTTCCTTCTCCGACAAAGGTGGTGTTGGCGATTTCCAGGGCTTGGAAAGCGGTTTCGAATGATTCCTCAGCTGCCTCGATGTAGCGGGTGGAGGATGACTTATTGATCAAAGAACTCCTCTTCGCCAAAAACCACTACTAACTTGCCATTCACAACAAACTTGAGCTTCGATGTAAAGATGAGGAACGGCTCCAGTGAGAATGGATCCATGGCCTCCCCCAGAGACGGTATAGGAGGAGGATGTCCATGACTTGGAAGACCACTATGAAGAGTTACGGACTACACATGCACAGCAACTCCATCTCTCCAATGACTTCTCTCTTTGACCCATCAAAGGCCCTAACTAGTGTAGAGCTAGGCTTCATATAGGAACAATCCACGCCTAGCCTTTCCATAGTGGACTTAGGCGGGACATTCGGGAAGAAGCGGGTTGTCGATAAGCACTCGGGCGAGGACATACTCCCCACATTTCACGGAAATATGTAAGGCCTTGTTGTGCCCTCTTCCTTCATCGGGATCTCTCGATGCAGTGAAAGTGAGGTAATTGCTTGCAACGATATTCCCCACTATCCCGTCTAGGCGGCAAGCGGTGATGTCTTGAGCGACGTGTGCCTCGTTGAGTACTTTCATTAGTGCAAAGACGGTGAGCTTCAGGTGAGTAGCGAGGATAGCAAAGATATCTTGGCGGGAGTGTGGTTTCATTGGTCCACCACTTGGTACTCGCTCCGCCTCATGAGTTTCAAGAATTCAGCGCTTCTTGCTCGCACAACACCTTCTTGCTTGTGCTTCCTTCAAGAAACCCGGCTCTTTGCTTTTGCCTTTGCGGACCCCTTTCTTCCTCTTCCCTTGACTTTTCCCTACCGAGCTCTTTCAGAGTATAGATGCGCCCACTTCGGGTCATACCGCTAGTCCACGAGATATTAGTGACATCGGGGTTGCTTGGTAGCCCTTTCACTTGAACTTGAACGTCGTAATTCCGGGGACCGCCTTGGTACTTTTGAAAGGAAAAGGGCCGCACTTGAATAGTGATGGGCCTTGGCATGGCGATCCGATTTTGTGTCCGTTTTTGTAACGGATCTCTAGTGGGTCTGCCGGATGTTGCTTGATCGAGAGTATACACACCTTCTCCTTCTTGGAACCCATCCGCACTATGTTCTCGGTCTAGTAGGTCTTGAAGAACCTGTTTGAATGATTCACGGATCGAAGACTGGTGAGGATCGGTGCACACATTTTTGTTGGTGCATCCTTGCATGATGACTCGAAATGACACAACCGAGCATGTATGATATCCAAAGGTGTCACGATGTCTTCCACCTTTTTGATCAAGAATTCTCCTCCAACAAAGATTAACAGATGGATTTGCATGCCCCTGGTAGGGATTTGTGGCCACATTCGGACCGTCTTCTTTGAAGTTCAACATCTTGGAGTCGATTAGCTCTTGTACTACATATTTAAACGCTTGCAGCTTTTTCGGTTGAATGACCTATTGCCTGGCGTGGAATCCACAGCAAGCGGCGTTAGAATCATAACCTCTTGGGAAAAGGAGGTTGGAGTGGTCTCATTGGTCGGGGAGTGATTAGGTTATTGTTAATGAGGTGATTGAAGAGGTCTGTGTGAGACATGGGTATGGGGTCAAAGTTGATGTGTTTTCTTTCTGGGTAATTTTGGGTTCTGTAATTTTGGTAGGGAGGTGGAGCTTGTTGTGTTTGGGCAGGAAGTTGAAAGGTTGGTGAAGGGGTATTATAGGGGCTTTTGTGATGGCATTTGTTTCCCCTTCTTTCTTTTTGGGATATCCAGGAGAAAGGCTTTTCTCGGTTGTAAGTTCTGTGGAGCTATGGGCAATCTTTCCATTCTTCATTGCACTTTCTATCCTCTCCCCTATGGTAACCATGTCTGAGAAATTAGAAGACACTCCTCCGATCAACTTGTCAAAGTAGGGGACGGAAGAGTCTCCATGAACATGGCCACCATTTCTTTTTCTAACGGGGTGGTGCCACTGTGTGCGCCTAACCCTCTCGGTATTTGGGCATATTCCTTGAACGACTCATTGTCTCTTTTGGTCATATTTCGAAGTTGTGTCCGATCGGGGGCCATATCAATGTTATACTTATCTTCGCTTTAAAAAGCGTCACCTGTGTCTTTCCAAAGACCGAATGTGAGTGCGCTCAGGTTGCATATACGCTTGATCTTTGCTCGGCTAAATTGCCATCCCGGAAGTAGTGGATCGGAAGTTTATCGTTGCGTGCAAACCGAGCCATCTTTCTCGCGATACATGATCGGTGACTACGAGGACAAGTTGCCCTCGATATTTGTCGAAGTCCCAAGACTTTGAATTTATGAGGATGATCACATTGGGAACGAGGCATAAGTCATATGCATCCCCACTCCCACATTGGACCCTTCCACGCCTCTTGACGCTTCTTCTAGTATTTGCGGCTTATCTTTTGCTTGAGGATCTTGGGTTTGGTAGCCATGAGAAAGGCCACCGCATTGTGGTAGGGATGAGGCTGGAACCACGCAGCAGGCGAGTATGATTCTTGAAGTCGAGTTCGGGATTTGAGAAAATCCATGGGTGGCACAGAGGTCTTGTGTTGAGCACATTACTCGCCTCATCAGTCACATTGTTTCCTCGCTATTTCATCTTGGTATTGTGCAACAAGTTCGTAATATCTCCTCCATAGACAGCGGCTGCTTTGTTGGAGGCGTGTAACCCCGTGGTAAAACCCATTGAGGCCATTGCACACCACGAGCGTTGGGGTTAGGAGGGCGGGATACGTTTGTGGCACTGGTTTCGGCGTTTCCGGTGAAACCCCTTCTTCGTCGTTCTTCTTGGCGAGAAGCTCCATCATTTTGGCCATCCGGTCTTTCGGCCCCGAGATTTCTGGTCATCTCGCTCCTTCAAACTTCTCAATCTCATCCTTTAGTGCACGGTTGTCTTGAATTTGACCATCTGTCTTGCTTGAAGCGGGTCCAATAACGATGTTGATGAACCGTTGTTTTTTTTTCGCTTTTTTTTTCAAAATGTATGACGTGAGTATGAGTATGCATGAATTGTGAATGTATGATGGAATGCATCGCGTCGGAGAATTGTAAGCCATTGTTTCGACAAATAAAACGCAAACTTAGATCAAAAATCAAAGGAGTTCATTCATTAATAAAATGTGAAAACATAATGTTTGATAATCAGACAACTACATTCAAGCTCTTTTCCTTTTCTTTCTTTTCGCCGCACACGCGCCTTAATTTGGAGCACTTCAATAAGACTCCTACAGAACTTAACAAATCTAACAACTTTAGTGGGAGTGTTTTCTCTAGTCATAACGAGTTCAGCTGCTTTCGGACGCTCTGGAATTTCTCTGATAGCTTCATTACCTAGTCCGCCAAGCATGAGAACCTTTCTTTCAAAGTATGTGCAATGATTGTCCAACCGGTATTCGGACTTAAGGTGAGCAAGGGCATCTTGATCTGTTTGCAAAGCAACTCACGGTGATTCTAGCGAAACTCTTTGCCTCGGTGGTATCTCTCGAGCTGTTGTTGTAGAGGTCGCTTGACATTCTTCAAGCCTTCCCAAAGACTACTCCCTTAGCCTTCCTTTCAACCCCAAGTTTACCTCGTACTCGCAACTAACTCCTCCAAGTGAGCTCTCATTCTTTCTAGTTGACCTTGCAAGTCCTTCTCATTTGCCTCCGGATCTGTTTAGTTGTGTTTCAAATGCATAGGCGTTGTCAATAGCTCTATCTCTATCTTGGTTACGTGCCTTGAGTTCATCATTAGCGCTTTGAGACATTTTTGCACATCAAAGAGTTTTTTTTCGCCCGCGCTCAACTCCTTAACAGTAATCGATGCGCTTATCTTTGAGAGCATTCTCTTGCCGCATGTTCCTCTTTTCTTGAAGAGCTCTTTCTAACCGAGCTTGTAATTCACTTTCTCTTGTTGATTTTGCCAAGGAGCTCTTGAGTTTCTCAACTTCTTCATTAAGGATAGGAGTAGGTTCGAGGAACTTCGTTTCTGCGGGAAGTGCGGGACGGAAGGGTAGTTTGACCTCTTGGACTCGAGTTGAACCCATTGAAGGTAACTTTCCCTACATTAGTTCCCTGCGACCCAAGTCAAGGCGACCTTTCTTGAGTACTCTGTCCCATGCTCGACCGATTCTTCTCAAAGATACTAAGATCTTGTAACCTCTTCGCATCTAGTACAAAGGCGGTCAAAGATTCTGTTGGAGGCGGATGCGAGATCGGATAACCCGGTTGTCTCAAGGCAAGTGCGGGATTGTAATTGATGCAACAACCTTAGTTCCTATGAGAGAGGACATTTGGGAAACCCTCACATTGGTAAATAAACTCATTTGTGTCTCGAGCGAGGGAACACCAGGTTATGTCGCTTCCACGAGGTTGGTGATGTATTGCTTCAATCAGTTACTTTTAGCTTCAATGTGATAGTTACTTTTGAAGATGTGGGAGATAAACCAACGATACAAAGACATGTAAGCAACATATGAGCACACCGCTTTCTTGTCATGGCGATCATGGAGAGCGTAATATATGTCAAAGCAAGGATAAGCGAGGTAGGATTCTCGTCTCGAGTTTTGAAGGCTAGAAAGACGTCAATGGCGGTGTAGTCCACAAAGTCGGGAACATAAGGGAACAAAACTATCCCATAGATGAGAGTGCTAGGACATCACCGAAGGCAACCCAATCATTTTTACCAGCCAAAATAGAAGTTACTTCTTCCAAGTATTCTCTAGGTAGACCTTCCATTTTCTCTTTTACCACCACTTCTTTAGCTAAACTTGATGCATTGACTTTGAGGATACCGGCCAAACTTTTAACCCAAGAGTTGTTTTCAAAGATACCGGTAGGGCTTATTGTTCTCAAAGCAGGAATTGCAGAATCTGTTCGAACTCTTCCAAGGTTGGAGCCAACTGATAGTCTTGGAAAGTAAAGCACCGAAGTTGTAGATCATAGAACTGGGCTAGAGCAGTAAGGGCCTCTGCTTGCACATTGATTTTTAGGAGGCTCAGAATATTCCCATATTTGTTGGAGAAGGAATCACGTCGTCCCGATGGCATCTTTGTCGCTTAGTCAAGCAAGCTTTTTATGTCCGGTTGTCTCGATTTTCAATTTCCACGATTTTCTTGATGCTTTGATCCATTTTTTGTCGAAAAAGGCTTACAATTCCCTGACAGCAAATTAAAAACAATGCATGTAAGGAAAAAATGCATGTAATGTGGTATATTTTGTATGCATGTGATATATATTTTCTGTATTTTTCATATGATGTAAAAGAAAAAAGTGCATGTGTTTTGTGGAAAAAATAACAAATTTGATTTTTCTTGTTTTTTTTTTGATTTTTTTTTGTTTTCTTGTTTGTGAAAAGACGACATGCACTAATGTTTGTTTTGAATGCAAGGGTGTTAAGCTCCTTTGTGAACCTAGGAGGTATCTTATGGAAATGGGTCTAAGGCTTTCTTTACAGTGAACCTCACAAGGGTGGTTCTAAAGGATCCTACACATGGTTCCTAGAGCCAAGGACCCGATACCAAGAACATCGACCCGACAATAGGCAAGCTATTAGAAGGATAGCATCCTCAAAAGGGATCAAACTCTAGGTGAGATTTTCGTGACCACCCAACGAGAGGCGCACGCCCCATGCAGCCATCACTACGCGATCTCGTTCTAACTTAGGTTTATGCTCGAGTCAAGATGCAGGACTTTTCTCACGTGTGTGAAGTGTAGAAGTGCAAAGTGTGTGTAGGAGCAAAATAAACCCAAAGTCGCAAAACAAAACAAACATACATACAAAATATCGTCTGTCTCACCCAGGGTTTACACAAACAAATAACATAATTATTGCAACAAGTAAATAAATAAATGGATAAATAAAAGGGTAAAATTAAATTTAATCCTAAATTAATTAAACTAGGTTTTGACTCTCTTAAAAAGAAAAGTCCCCAAAGTGAAGTCGCCACCAGAGCGAAGAAAAATCCAGGAAAGGATTCTTGAAATGGTTCTTTAGGAAGCCGCCACCAAATTTTAGTTTAAGGGCAAATTCGGAAAATCCCTTTAAGTTTTAAGATAAGGCGTTGTTAGGGTTCGGGAGTCGTTATGTGTGGGGAAGGTATTAGCACCCCACGACATCCTATTGTCTAATTAATTTAGGATTTATTTAATTGTTACCCCTTACTTGTAAAGAAAATGACTTATTTAGATTTTTGTTTTTTATGCTCGACGAGGGTTGAGTCTCGCTCCTACGTACCTCCAGATGCAATGGAGGAATCAAAGCTACGTAGTTCTTCCTTTCTTACTGCTCAGATCTAGAAGAGATCTGTTTAGGTGATTAGGGTTTCAGTGTAAAACCCTAATCCTTTTTCTTGATTTTTGTACTCGAAATCTGTGTCCTTTGACTCGAGCCTAATCTGTTTTTATACTAGAAAATTAGGTTTTAACATTTAATTCTGTTTCCTTGGGCTTTGACTAATTTTGACTTTCTTGGTTTTTTTTCAGATCAAACTTCAACTAGTGACTAGAGAAAATGTGAAAATCTATTGCACCCTACACCTTTTTTGCATTTTTTCTATTATTTTCGGATTCCATTTTTATGTATTTTTTAGCATTATGATTTTTTTGTATTTTTGGGACTGTTTGGACTATTAAGTGCTTTCAATTTCTAAATTAAACTAAATACTATTTTTGACATTTTTTGGACTGTTACGGTATTTCTAAATTGTAAACTAAATTAAATTGGATTTTTTGACCTATTTAGACATGTTGGACTCTTAAACATTGTAAATAAAACTAAATTAAGTTTTTGACATTTTTAGATTTATTAAGTGCTTAAATAAATTAAATAAGCAAAGTGAGCCTAAAATAGTAATAATAAAAAAACCAAATATAACGACGAGAACGGACCGGATTTGACAACCGCACTAAGACTAGACCAAAAAATAGAAAAATGGGCGCGTTAAAAAGAATTAACTCGGAATCACATCCTTAAGTCTGAATTTAAGCCGACTTTGAGAAAAATGAATTCGGGTCGACCTATTCACGTACGACTAAGCTCGAATACAGATATTAAATCGAAGAACGCGCGAAAAGATCGATCATTCGCGCGCGTGCCTAATTTAAAATGGTGTTTCGAGTTAGTTTGAACGGAGTGACTGGCATTAGCTTGAGTTGGTAACCGAGGATCTCCCCTAATAGTTCTCGTAGCCACGCGACTCCGAAACACGCCCTTACTAAAGTAAATGACTAAAACAAAAGGAAGACGGACAAAATTGGGGTATAACAGGCTGCATATTTTATGGTCCGACCCGTCCCCACATCAACCCATCGCCTGATGGGCCAGCCCAATGGGCCACAAATTATTGAATTTTTACCATAGTTTTTTTTTCTTTCTAAAAATGAGCAACATACATAAAGACAATATTTTGGGAGTAGCATACTACATAATACATAAAGGAAGAATGAAGGAAGACGGCATTAACAATATTAGAGGCAAATACCCAAATGAATCAACAAGATCATAGCAACATTAACAGAATGAGAGGTGAAAAATAATCTGAAAATTTACCACTGATGAAGAAGGAAGGCAATGGTGATGACTGATGAGTGATGAGAGACGACGATGATTACTGATGATGAGTGGAGAACGGAAGCAGAGAGCGCCAGGTCTAGGGTTAGAGCGAGTGTGTTTGTGGAAACAAGAAGTGAAAAGGAGAGGAATGAAGTGGGTTACTTAAAGTGAAAAGCGTGTGTGAGTTACTCAAGTCAAATGGAATGTAGTTTTTTTTGTTAGAAATGAAAATTACAAAGAAAAAAAAATCGAGCACTACAAGAAAAACTGAAAATCCAAGGCAAAACTTTCTGGCGGATTTTAATCCCCCACAAACTTTCCGGCGGATTTTTGACATTTGTGGGGGATTTAATCCACCGTAAACGTTTTAGCGATTTTTGACATTTGTGGGGATTTTTGGCGTTTGCGGCGATTTTTAAAAAAAAAAAAAAAAAATTGGGGAAATTAGGGTATTTGTATGATTTGAGAAAAAAAAAAAAAAAAAAAATTTTTTGGCGGATTTTAATGTATTTGCGGATTTTTAAAAAAATATTTTATTTTTTTTTTAAAAATCCGCCGCAAATACATTAAAATCTGCCAAAATTTTTTTTTTTTTTTTTTAAAAATCCGCCGAAAAACCAACAAAATCCGCCGAAAATGACCTCGGTCAAAACAATCTTAATTCCGCCGAAAATGACCTCGGAATCCGCCGAAAATGACTACCTTGGTCAAAGCAATCTTGATTACGCCGAAAAAGCCAAGGAATCCGCCGAAAATGACATCGATTCCAACGACTCTCTTCATCCTCCCTTAATAAATCTGATTTCAACAATTCACTTTCAACACTCTCTCAACATTTCACTCTCTCAACACTTCATTCTCTCAACATTTCACTCTCTCAACACTTCACTCTCTCACCATTTCACTCTCTTAACAATCCTCACATTAAATCTTTACTATTTCTCAACACTTCTCTCAAATTTGTTTTGAAGGTATGTTTTAATTTAGACTTTGTTTTAAGTTATATTTTGTTTTAACTTATACTTTGTTACTAATTGTGGTGTTGTTTGTTTAAGATTTGTTTGAGTTTGGTGATTTTTGTTTCTTTGTTACTATTTATATTTTTAATTTAAATTTATTTATTTTTTAAAAACATTTTATTACTATTTGAGTTTTTTAATTTAAATATGTTATTTATATTTTTTTTTTAAATTTATTTAATTTTAAAAAACGTTTATAAAAATTTTTTAAAATTTTTTTTTTAAAAAAAAAGTATTTTTCGGCGGAAATTAGGTTATTTGCGGCGGATTTTTTGAAAAAAAAATAAAAATTTTGGCGGATTTTAATGTATTTTTGGCGGAAAAATCCGCCAAAAAGTGCAAAATTCCGCCAGAAAGTACCGGGGGAAACCCGCCGCAAATTCCCCCGCAAAAATCCGCCGGAAATGACTTAAAATCCGCCGGAAAGTACCGGCGGAAATTCCGCCGGAAATACGTTGCCACCGCCTTTATCGGCGGAAAAATCCACTAAAACACACTGTATTTGCGGCGGATTTGGGTGTTTTTTGGCGGAAAAATCCGCCAAAAAACCCATTTTTCTTGTAGTGGAGGCAACCCACTGGATTGGGCCAAAATTGACAGCTCTTACCCCGAGCTTATCCACTATAAATTAGCGGTTTGACTTTGCTAAACAGAACCTTTATTTGTTACTATAAGAAACAAGTAATTTATGTTAGCAACATTTAAAAAATATAATTCATATTAACTCTTGAGTACTAAAATACTTCGGTGTATTTCTGTGAGATAATTGGAATAAAAATAAAATAGTTAATAATTATTTTGGGTCTCTAAAAAATTAAATAAATATAAAGCGTATATTTGAAGAAAAAAATTAGTGAATTGTACATTGAGTTTTTAAAAGTATAATTGTTTTAGGACAACAATAAATGGCCTAAGAGTACCAAAGATTAGGAACATAAGGAGTAGGAACAATAGAGGAAACTCTCAAGCATACACAATTGTAACAAGTAATAAAATGAAAGTAGAGTGTCGAACCCACAAGGATTGAATTAGTTTGCAAGTATAAATATGAAATGCATCAGTGGTGGAATGCTTTTCACTTGACAAATCAATTGCTGTAACATTGTGTTATATATGATGTTGTAGCAATAGTAGCGTGCCTTTCGGTCACATTTCTTTAGAGTTTCATTACAAGGGACATCATGTCTGAGCCCTTAAATAGGTTCACTCCTGACTTTGAAGCTCTCACAGTATCACTATGGACTATGCTATCCTGTGTCTAGCTCTTAGCATGGAACTTATCAAGTTTCCTATGATAAAAACACTTACTCACATTAGTTCTTGAGTTTCAATTATAAACCAAGTTTGTATTTATAATTTGCATTCATTTCTAGGTGATCAAGTCTAAAGATGAATATGAAAGAATTAACAAACAATAACTAAAATGCATACATAACATATAACGCAAAACATATCACAATTTCGTTATCAAGCTTAACGCATCCCAACTACAAAAGTATTTAGCTCATGCACAACATTACTGAAATTATATTCATGTTATAATAGCAGAAAAATACAAAGGAAATGAAAAAGGGTAGAAGATACACAATTTGATTTCCCTTGCAAGATGCTGCCCAGTAATACTGCAACATCGGTCACAACATTCCTTGTAGTTGATGACTTTGAGGGGAGAAGTTGTCAATTCATTCTCGCTCCTTTGAAACCGGTTCTAAGATGGTATTTTTGAGTGTATTCTGGTCAACCTTGCAAATGACGAGTTGGGGAGTATTTATAGGCTTCCCAAAAGTGAGTTCCCTTAAACTTGAGGCTTGCTTGAATGTGAGGAAATGCCCCCATTCATCCCCTTTATTTGATTTGATTTGATTACATCAATCAATCAACTTAAAAGAGGTCCTATTACATTAAGACAAGTGTCCCTAAAAAGAAAAAGTTACACCCTAAAAAGTACATAGGTCGAAGCATTAGGTGAGCAAGTACCGCAACTTGCTTAGCAACTTGGTTATGAGATCAACAATGACGTCAGTAGGAAAATATTGCAGCAATATGGATTTGGCAGCTGATGTTGTAGCAATGCAAGGTCCCGATGTTGTAGCATTGTAAGCTTCTAATGTTGTAGCATTGAACAAACACATCAAAACATCTCACAATACCAAAAGTGCTAATTTGTTTCTCAAAATAGTTTCTAACCCTTGTTCTAGTGTTTTTTTTTGCATATTTGATAATTTGCATAATAAATTACTTGAGATTCATGCAATACTTTGAGTCTTAGAAGCATAGATGACTCTATATAAAATAGAGTTATCAGTTAGCAACACTGTTGCGAGCTGAATTCCAATATGAAAATAGCTTCTGACCCGACCAAATAATAACATTCGCATCATTGTGTTTATTCTCCTATACTCACGCATTCATAGTATTCCATAAACTCCAAAGAGTCATGCACCGAAGCTACATAATCATCACCACAATTTGTGGCCAGCACATAGAAAAATATATCACGAAAATTATCATAGGTCATAGTAGCATTCATAACTACTTGTGACAAACCAAACTTATCCCAACACGCTTTAGCTTTACTACACATAACAAAAAGATGAGTAGAAGATTTAGAGAAACCTAGGCACCAAGGGCAACTATCTGCCACCTCCACGTGTCTATAAACCAAATTATCCCTATAAACAAAAAGATGAGTAGAAGATTTTGAGATTAAAATAAAAGATCAAAAATACTAAGTGGCTACCAAGTCTCTTCCTCCTCCTTTTTCCTACTCATATACCGGCTGAGAGGGATGATTTTGGGTCATTTTTTTTGGCCTGGAATCACCCCTCCACATCGTTTTTATATTTTATCTAAATAAGTGGCTACCACCTAGATGTAGTTATTATTTTGTGTTTTTCTTTGATTTCGCCGTCCGAGTGCGGCGTTGTTTTGTTCGTCATCTTGGCGTGACATTGTTTGGTTTTTCGTCGTGTTGTGGTGTTCATTCGATTCAGATTTACAGATCAACTTCGATCAATCAAGATTCAACCAATGATTTGGGCATCATCGTTGTAGATCCGGAAGCATAGATATTTCGATCACTTTGATTTTGTCATATTTGTAGGCATTTTGTCGTTTTATGCTATTAACAAGGGTGGTGTGTTTGTTCACAAATTCATCTTTTTTATTTTTAGCAATATTGAGTTTGTATCATTTTCGATGTATTCTCCAAATTTGAATGAACGAATATCTTTTAAATAAAAAAATAGGCTTTTTTTTTACAAATATTTTTAATGAGTGCGAAAATTATTGTGACAAAGAGCCCTTCAATAGGAGCATCGATAATAATGACTAAATTAAAACCTAATCATGTCACATTATGATTAACTCCACTAGTAGACAAAAATAAAAGTCACATTATGAGGGAAACCATTGTTTACTTGCATTTATTTTTACCGTTAAAGGTAGCGGTCACCAAATCTAGTGTAGATTTGAAAATAAGTTATAACTTACTATAAATGGCCTCTTTCTCCAACGGCTACTCACTCATTCAATAACAACAACTTCACTCAACTCAATCTAATTCAATTCACTCCCATTCATGGATTCTTCTACAACCCCTCATCATCACCACCGTTCATCGGAGCGTGGCAGCAGCAGGTCACGAACCTCAGCATTATCTCGCATTGGTGAAAACGGCAATATTGAACCTCTACGTATAAATCTCAACCTCGTTCCCTCACCAACCACCACAAAACCACCATCATCGCCTTCACCGCTATCTCTACTCCGATCTCCGACCAAATGTCTTCCCCTCAGGGAGCTTCTCCTTTTGTCCCCTTCGTCCACAAGGAGGTCCAAGGCACGTTTCGACGAGGAGCTGCTAGAGTCTACTGGAATGCGACGCAGATGCAAGAGCCGAGTGGCCGCGCTGTCTTCGCCGAGAAACTCAAGGAAGTCGAGGCGGCGTTTGGAGGTTGAGGTTCGTGAAGAGAAGGAGATGTTAGTGATGATGGATGAGGTTGGAAAACAGAGAAAGAGAAGGCACAGTGGAAGACATAAGAAAGAGAAACTTAGCTTGGTTCCCTTTCAACCATCACTATCTTCCTCTCCAAGTATGCCGCCTAATTCATTTTAATTTCAACAATGAAAGAAATCACAAATTCCAATTATTAATTTTTTTATATTCGAAAAACTATACTATTTGATTTCATTTTTTATGTAATTTTGAAGTAGATGTTGATATTTTGTTGTGTTACTTTTTGGTGTTTAGAAGCTGAAGAAGTGAATGGAGGTGATCTAGAACGAATTGGGCTGTTGATTACTGAATTAATTATGTGGAAAGATGTATCAAAATCTACCCTTTGGTTTGGTTTTGGATCTCTTTGCTTCTTGTCTTCTTGCTTCACTAAAGGACTCAACTTTAGGTCTGCTATTTCATCTTTCTCTCTTATATTGTCTTCTGCATTGTGGATTATTCTGAGATGTTTTGGTGCTTGTTGTTTCAGCATCTTCTCAGCCATATCACAATTGGGAATTCTCTTGTTGGCTATTTCTTTCTTCAAAAATTCAGTTTGTCAAAGGTATGATTTTACTTTTTGTCATTATGTTTATTGATTATTCTCTTCTGAGATATGCTGCTGGGATTAGATTTGGATGATTTTAATGAATTTGCATTTGTGTGTTTGTTCAGAGACCAAGATGAGCAAAGGGGTTATGGCAAGCTGAAAGAAGATGATATTTTACGTCCTGCAAAATTAATTCTTCCTGCTTTTAATTTTGCAATTTCAAAGGCTAGAGAGTGGTTCTCAGGAGAACCCTCCATGACCCTCAAAGTAATATCAGCAAATTGAAGTCTTAGTTTCCTGATTCTGTGCAAAATATATATTTATATAGTGTTGGTTAAATGTTTCATATTTTCTTTCTGGTTGCAGGTAGCTCCTTTGCTTCTACTAGGTGCGAAATATGGCCATCTTGTTACAATATGGAGGCTCAGTGCCATTGGTGAGACAATTATGAACTGTTTAATGTTTTCCACATACTGAGTCATTATTAGCAGTTTCATTTATGATTCATATCTTTGTTCTGATAGCAGCAATGCATATTTGAGCAGGATTTTTTGTCAGCTTCAGTGTTCCAAAGCTTTATTCTTGTTACTCTGATCAGATAAACCAACGAGGTATAATTTCATAACATCTGTGGCTCTATGATCTATCTACATTTCAATACTTAATAGTTGTTGCTCTATGCAGCTGAATGCTTGAAATTGCGACTATTGGAAACATGGAGTGCTTGCGGTCACAAGAAGATAGTGGTCGTATCGGCACTTATTACCTTCTGGAATCTTTCTACTATAAAGACTCGAATCTTCACAGCGTTTTTACTGCTTGTAATACTTAGATATTTTCGACAAAATGTCATTCAACAAGTAGAAGATGGAGAAGCACAATTGGCAGATAAAGAACAACAACATGCACTGGTGGCTGCATAACAAGGGAATCAACGCTAGAAACTCGGTTCATTCGGCCTTCTTTTGACACGAATATGTAACTTGCACCCAGAGAATGGGACATTTGTTTGTAGTTTGGTGAAAACTTTCAGCATCCGTTTAATATTTGTTCAAGGTCTATAATCAAAAAGTATTTTCTGTAGTCATAGTCAGGTTGTTACACAAACTCATCCAAGTTAGAATATAATGTATTCAGTCATTTCTTAACATTTAGCACGTGTATGTATCTTGCAACTATGAATAGAGATTTTCTTTGTAATAATTGTATCTTGCAACTATCAATGAGAAGATTGCAAGTGCTCAAATACTATCTAATAGAGATGAAAAAATTATGTCAAATGAACCATACTATATGCTGGAATTTTCTGAAATCCAGCCTCCAATATTTCTTTCCTCAGATCAGCAGCATGATCCCATCTTTCTTTCTCTGCATTCATGCTTGACAATAACAAATATTGACCACAGTGTTGTGTCTGCAATTTAAGCATCTTTTTCCCAATTTCTTCTCCGAGTTCAATAGCTCCATGAACCCTACACGCACCCAAAAAGGCTCCCAACACAGATGCATCAGGCTGAAAAGGCATATTTCTTATGATATCAGCTGCTTCCTGGATATGACCAGCTCTACCCAGTAGATCAATCACACAACCATAGTGCTCCATTACTGGCACTACTTGAAAGTCATGCGACATCCATCGAAACAACTCCAATCCTTCCCTAACAAATCTTCCACGAGCACACGCTGTAAGAACTGCCACAAAGGTAATGCTATTTGGTTGCAACCCTTCAAGCTTCATCTTCTCAAAAAACTCCAAAGCCTCGTTCTCTCTACCATTGGAAGCCAGTGAAGAAATCATTGCATTCCAAGTGCAGACCTCTTTGACAACCATTAGTCTGAAAACACTCACAGCATAGTTCAAACACCCCATCTTCCCATAAAGATCAATCAATGAAGTTCCCACAAAAACTTCCAAGTTGACCCCATGCACAACTATATATCCATGAACTTGCTTTCCACAATCAAGAGCTGTTTTTCCTTCTAAATTGGCACAGGAGGAGAGCACACTAACATAAGTAGCCTCATTTGGTTTCACCAAACAATCCCTAACATCCTTATGAGCCATCATCATTCCAAAAAACCGAATTGCCGAACCGAAATTCCGGTTAACAGCAAAACCATTCACCACAGTTGTCCATGAAACAACATCCCTGCATGGCATGCGTGCAAAGAGTGACACAGCAGCCTCCATATTGCCATTGATGGAGAAAGCATTAATCATTGCATTGTACACAACAATGCAAAAGAGAGGAATTTCCTCAAACACCTTTTGTGCATTAACAAGGTGATTGTTTCTTGCATATACAACAAGGAGAGTAGTGAGAACAAAAGGGTCAGACAATATGCCACGTTTAAGGGCTTGAGAGTGGAGGGGTGTGGTTAGAAAAGGAGGGGTGGATTTAAGAAGGGGAGGGAAGGTGTGAGGGTTGGGTTGGACTTTGTTGGCAAGCATGTGAGTGAAAAGGAGAAGGACTTTGTTGTTGTTGTGAATGTGATAAGCTCTTATGAGGGCATTGTAGAGAAGGGTTGGCATCCATTTTTGGTGAGTAGAAGATATTGATGGAGCATTTGGTTGATGAAAAAGATAGCCATTTGTTATTACAAGGGAATGAATTTGCTTCATTTGCCTTGAGTGCTTCATGCAACGTTGTGCAAGTTGCAACAAAAACTCACCTGAATGACTCATAATACAACAATTTTTTTTTTGAGTCAGAACTCATAATATTACACTTTTTATTTTATTTTTTGAATTTAGAAAAGAAAAAAAAAGTTGAGCATGAAACGCAGCGTTTTCAGTGTATATTTTTCAACTTCACACATTAGTGTGGCGCTAATATAAGAGCGACAAAATCGGGTGATTTTGTGGTAGAGAAAGAAAGGGAATGGACGCGATTGGGAGTGGGTTTAACAGATTCTGGAAGTGGAGTCCGTCACCGGATTCTCGACGGCGTCGTATTCGATCCAATTCAGGTTCGGCTGGTTCCGCCGCCGGAGTTGGTTTCCAGTTCCCGCTGAAGCAAGCGGTAACCGCCTCATCCCTTGCGCTCACCGGCGACACAATCGCTCAGCTTGGAAACCGTTGGAGCAAAGCCAAAAAGGCTGGTGATGCTGAATCTCAGGTAAGTTGAAAGATGCGATGTTATCTATTTTCAGTGCAAAGTACATGTTTATCTAAACTTGTTAAAACGAATGGAGTGAAACTAGAATTGTGAAATTGAGCTCAATTAATGTAAATGAGCATTCTGCATTAGTTATCATACCAATGAGGTCTGTATATATAACAATAGAGTTCAACTAACTACTTTTAACTAAGCACTAATCATAGTTCTAACCTCCTAATTGTTGTTTAACAAACTAACTATCTATCTATTAAATACAGTGATGCTGAACAACTTCACATGTTAAAATGTGCTTCCCATGTGTTTCTGTCCTGGAAAAACTGTATTCCTGATCCACCTTTTGTTTCTGGACTTAGTCAGAAGCTTTGTAGAATGAGTTTTGGACACATTGAGTTGAGAGGGTGAATGAGAGCTGCTATGTTTATTTTTGCACAAGTGATGAGTAGCACCGATACTTCATATTGTGTTGGACACCGACACCCACTTCAATTATTTCCATTATCTAAGATTATTATCGGTGCTTACGTGTCAGTGTTGTGTCTGTTGTCCGTGTCTGTGTTGGTGCTTCATAAATTGTGATATTGTGGAGTTTGTCATTAACCAATAAGTGTCCTTTATAGGATGTATTGTCGAGCCTGCTTTCGGAACATGATTGGCTACGAGCTCTTCGAATGACTTCCTATGGATTCCTTTTCTATGGCCCTGGTTCGTATGCCTGGTACCAGTTACTTGACCACTATCTCCCCAAACCAACGGTTCAGAACCTAATGTTAAAGGTATTATGCTTCGTTTATAAATTATATTTAATAAATAGAAGCATCATATGCAGCAGTTATGGATAGTGACAGCTCTTTCCTTTGACAGGTTCTACTAAACCAGATTGTGTTAGGTCCATGTGTTATTGCTGTTGTATTTGCTTGGAATAACTTATGGCAACAAAAGCTCTCAGAGCTTCCAGAAAAATACAGAAGAGATGCCTTTCCAACTTTACTTTATGGTAAAACCTCATTGCCTTATTGTTATTAATTATTATGACATACTGATACATATTTTGCATGTGTTGATGCCGGTTTTTCTGTCTGATTTGTCTGTGCAGGATTTAGATTCTGGATCCCTGTCAGTGTATTAAATTTCTCGTAAGCATATTCATTTCCTTTAAATTTAATCTTCTATTTCCGGATTTGCAAAATGATTTTAAATCATGCACACTGGTTTAACTGAACAGTGATACTCTAACTTCTATCTGCAACTGATGCTGATTATTAATGTTACTTTTCTTTTTCAGTTGATCTAGTATTCACTTATCTTATTAATTATCTGTTTGTTTGTGATTTGAATTGTTTATACCATGAGTCTTACATTCCTTGGCTATTAATTTTAATGGCACTTGTACAGGGTGGTGCCTCTTCAAGCTCGAGTGGGTTTCATGTCAATGGGCTCAATATTTTGGAATTTCTACCTGTCATCAACTATGAGCAAGTGAAATGCATGCAGACTTTACAATGAGGTATGTTATTATCTATGTGTGATTATCTTTCACCTTTATGATTTGGCTGCTTACTCTTAATTTAGTAACTAGTTTGTTAGAAATCTGATTATCTTTCACCTTTATCTTTCACCTTTATTATCTATGTGTGATTATCTTTCACCTTTAAATACAAGTCCTAACTACAACTCTTGTACTCTTAATTCAGATTAAAGAGGAACTAAGAAACTGAGAATCATTCTCTGAATTTCATGATAAGATTATTATTACATGAGTTTGTTTAAATACAAGTCCTAACAGAGAATGATTCTCAGTTTCTTAGTTCCTCTTTAATCTGAAGTTTAACAGTTACAAGTCCTAACTACAACTCTTGTACTGTATTTGCAGATTAAATTTGTGTACTCTACAGAAGATTTTACCCTCCGAATAGCTGACGATACGAAACTTTCCATTTTTCTTCGCTGCTGACAATTGTTAAAGTTCCAATCCAACTCTCTCTCCATATAAAAAGTGGCCGTGGAATAGATGTTTGCTTTCCCATAAGGAATTCTATTTAGGATAATTGGTGTACGTTTTTATGAATAGTTGTTGACTATTGAATCTGATTATCAAAAGACCAGAATAATGTGCACTTAGGCGATTTTTAACATCTTAACATCCCCTCCCAGGGCCGGCCCAAGGGTAAGGCACCCGCTTTGGGCCTCAAAAAAATAATTTTTTTGTATGGCTAAAAAGGGCCTCAAATTAAGTAGGCTGTTGCTTTTCCCACACCCCCTCCTACTCAAAACACACCCCATAAGGGTGTGAAAAGACCAAAAGGCCAGCCAAAACTTCTTTTTTTTCACGAAATTTCACCTGTTCGAACACGGGACTTCGAACAGGTTCGAATGACATCGTTCGTGTGTGTTAAATCTTGACTTCACACCCTCATGCGTGCGTAATTTCACCTGTTCGAACGAGCGCCATGCGAACAAACAAGTTCACACGAGGGTGTTCGAACACCCCTATTTTATTACAAAAATGGACTCTCACCACATTCACCTTTTTTACTGTTCGGTTGACCTCAACCGAATAGATTCGATTGACCATCCCCGAATAGGTGAAAACACGCACTCCACTTAAGGGTATTTTGGAATATTTAGAGTTATGGGGTGTGAAAAAGTAGGAGGGGGTGTGGGAAAAGCAAACGCCATTAAGTATCTTATATTAAAAGAGGCCCAAAATACAGCAAGTCAATATAACGTAGCTGGCTGAAGCTCTAATCAGTAATTGAATGGTCGCAAGTTCGAGTCTTGCTTCCTTTATTTTTTTGAAATTTCAGGTTTGCATTGCATGCATATTATTATTATTATTATTATTATTATTATTATTATTATTATTATTATTATTATTATTATTATTATTATTATTAATATCTAAGAATATACATCTTAATGAGTCTCCCTCTTGTGGGACCTACGATTCCCTCCAAAATTCCCTCTTGTATGACGCTAAACCATTGCCCCATCTCTCTATAGAACCTGAAGCATTGGCCCCGTCCATCGGACAGGTCACCGCACTAATTAAAAAAACAATGACATATTTATTTTGGTGGGGATTTGAACAAGGGTCCAATACTATTCATTAGCCAAAAGCTTATTACTTCATCAACTTACAAATAATAACATATTGATAGAAATAAAATATATAAACTAGAAATCCACATATATTGATTACTAAATTGGGCCCCCAAATAGTCTTGGCCTCATTAGGCCTCCAAATAGGTTGGGCCGGCCCCTCCCACTTTGTTTTTCTTTCGTTTCTTACATCCCTCATCCCCATTTTCGTCAACTTAGAAAGACTGAGAAACACACACACACGAGTTTGAATCCGAGAGCTGTTCCATATCGCGGTGGTCGGCAGTGGCTAAAATTGTGGCCGGAGTGGTGGTCGACGGTGGTCAGAGGGTGATTGATGGTCGAAATGGTTGTAAGTGGTAGTTGATGATGGTCGGAGTGGTGGTCTACGATGGTCAACGGTGGTCGGAGTGGTGGTCGATGGTGGTCAGAGTGGCGATCGATGATCAAAATGATGGTCGGTGATGGTCAAAGTGGTTGGAGTGGTGGTCGCTGGTGGTTGGAGTGGTGGTCGTCGGTGGCCAAAGTAGTCGTTGGCAGTGGTGGTTGGCGGCGGTGGCCAAAGTGGCAGTTGGCGGTGGTGAGAGTGATGGTCGATGGTTGGTGATTACATGTTAGTGTTAAAACAAAAACTGAAAGTAGAAAACCTATTTTTTTGATTGTGTTTTGATGAAAAACTGTTTCAAAAATAAGAAAAAAAACAATTCAACACCATTATACCCAAACATGTTATGGTTTTGAAATTGACTTTTAAAACCAAAAATCAAAAACTCACAACCATCCCAAATGGGCCCTGAGAGGCCTAATTTTTTTGTTTATAATGAAAAAATTAATTGGATTTTGCTTTTCCCACTCCCCTCCTACTCAAAACACACTCCATAAGGGTGTGAAAAGACTAAAAGGCCAGCCAAAGTGTCTTTTTTTTCCAAGAAATTTCACGTGTTCGAACACGGGCCTTCGAACCCGTTCGAACGACATCGTTCGTGTGAGTTAAATATTGACTTCACACCCTTTTGTGCGTAATTTCACCTGTTCGAATGGGGTCGCTCGAACCTGTTCGCATAACCTTGTTCGAACACCCTATATTATTTCGTTCGTATGCTGTTAACCGAGGCAACAATAATGGACCCTCACACCACATTCACCAATTTTATTGTGTTCGTATGCTGTTGTTCGAACCGTCATTAAACACGTCCTTCATAGCACCCAAATAAATTATATGATTCAAGGGATGTGTTTGAGTAAGTGGGACAGTGGGGAAAGTAAAACCCAAATAAATTATATGATTCAATGGCCACATAATTCCTACACCCACATAAGTAGCGTAATGGCCATGTATGCACCATAAAGACCACGACCTTTTTTTAACCAATTTAAAGAAAAAAAACTAAAAAGATCGACAATGTTAACATTTTGAAACTTATATGACCAAACTTAGAAAAAAAAAGATAAAGGACAAATCCATTACTTTAAATTAAGTTATATGACTTTTAGAGTAATTTTGTCTGGTGCTTAAACTTAGTATGTCAAGTAAATACATCATGTATTAGTACTTATTTCGTCAAATATCATTTAAACAAACCTCTTTATGAAAAGCCAGGGTAATTTCATCTCCATGTTCACTTATCTTGTAATGCAAATCAACTTTAACCTTTGGGTGATGATTTTTAAATTGTGAGTTATGACACTGTTATGAACGTAATTGCAATATTTGCAAGTATCTTCGAAGCCAATCCAAGTGGATATCCACGAGAACAAATTTTTTTGCCATCTCCTATGTTGATACAAAAGATTTAAATTTCAATTTCTACACGGCAAAAAAAAATGAAGAAAAAAGAAAGATCCTCCATCAAACATGTACTGAATCACGTATGTGACAATATACTCTGGTAACTCCATAGCACACTGACACGAAACAAGGTTTAGTTCATACTTCAGGTACCAAATACAGTCTCATGCATATATTGAGATGCTAACAAAACCCTTGCCCAAATTATGGAATTTAAAGCGACAAACATGATTCTGCAAGCCAAACTTGCTTTTAGGAGAATTCACAGACCTATACAAGCAAAACACTGAATTAGAACATGAAGTGACAAATACTATCATTTAAGAATTAAAGCATCCAATCCAAGGCTCAAACTACACTAAGTGAACTACAAGAAAAAAAAGTCCAACTTCGGTAACCACCATGTTATTTTGACCATAATCCTTTTTGCACTCTCTAGTTACCACATCATGATCCGTCTCCTTCTGAAAGTAGGGGAAAAGAAAAGTAATAGAGAACGCATTATGGAGCACCTTCTTAACAGTTGTCATTACAATCTGGTTAAACGAACACTCAAGACCAAAAAAAAAACAAAAGAGAACAGGATACAATACCCCTATAAATAAATAAAAATTGACCCTACAATGTATGATGCAGGCAAATCAGCAAAGACATTTGTAGCACAGCAATATGGTTATTGAAACAGAATAGCGGCAGCAAAATAACTAAAGACAGATGTGTGCAAGACTCCATCTCTTGATACGTAAATGCAGAAGGCACGGGCAAATAAATTATAAATGTAATCACAGAATGCAAAGAAATTCTCTATTACAAGATTTCATTTCAATGATTTCTTGTATACTGAGAAGTTATTATATAAACTCAAATCCACAAGCAAATACTGCCACTGATTCCTTCGATTGACGAACGATAATTGTTTTCATGATGCATAAACACCAAAATGTTCTGCATAATAACATACACAAATTCAGGAGCACAATACTGTGCTCTGAACACCCTAAATAATTTTAAACAATTAGTTATTGAGAAATTATTCCTAGTACAAACAAAATCTTTATAGCTCAACGTCATATTACAGGAAGTCTCATCATTCCATCTTCGCTTCCTGATCTTCAAATAGTCTGCTCTTGGCCTACAAACAAAAGGTGTGTACGGCTTCACTAAATCAATCACTAAAAGATTTAGTTGCAAGTTTAGAGGAGAGGGGAAGGTGACGAAGGGAATAAACTATTCCATCAATCTTAGGTACAAGATTAGTAGTTTTAGAAAAATATTGTCAACCACCAGATAGACAAACTGCACTTTGCTTATGATTATGGTGATATCAGATTATGTATACTATATCTGAGTGCATCATCACCATAATTATATCACACAAGACTCAAGAATCGAAAGAAAACATACCCGAAAAATAATGTAGAAAGAACATCAAGGAATCCTAGAGATGCTTAGCTACCTAATTCAAAATTAAACCAACAGTCAGGAAATCGAACCAAAGATAAACGAGCAGCCCGAAGAGAAAGGGAACAAAGCACGCAAATTTTTTCTCCTAGTTCTAATTGGATACTCGTTGCCACGTAAAACTACAAGATATTTCCTAAATCCCCTTCGGGGAAATCCTAACCACATTAAACATACCAAACAACATGAATCATGAAGAAGAATAAGATTTACTCATTTAAAGTGAGGTGTACACTTTAGAGGAGAACGTTCAAACTTTATTCATTGATCAATGGCTATTATCATAAACTAAAAAATACACAGATGTCTTCATTGATCAATGGCTATTAATTTCATGGATTCATAAACAAAAATACACAGATGTATATGACAAGAAATAAAGTTCTTAGCATTTTCTCCTTAACATTTTGATTTTCTTCGAGATAAATTTAAATGCAAAACAATAACTGTTATGAGCAATTTTTTTTGTTTGCTTACAATCAACAGCAATGCCACTAAGCCGAAAGCATTTAAGTTATATATAAACGAATTGAATTTCATAAAACTATTAGTGTGATTAACAATACCTTCGGAAAGCCAAGCGTAGTTGCGGCTTGAAACGGAAAGCATTGAAGTCATGAGTGAAGAAGCAGTGGCCGTGTGATAAGGCATCATCGATTCCAGACAGAAACTCAATTCAACAGGAAACCTAACCACTCAAACACAACTAATGTCATCAATCGATAGTTAATTTGAAAATAAAAAAGACGAAAGCGAAGATTCCATGAAATGCGTATCGATTGTTACCTGAGTGTGGATTGGGATGACGAGATAGGTTTATTGGAGGCGATACGGAACGGAGAACGAGCCGGTTTCGCTTCCGAGACGACGCGAAACGCTGACCTGGCGGAAGAGCATGAACGGAATATCGATCTGGCGGCTGTGGAGGCCATCTTCGTGATCGGAAATGTTGGAGATGGAGATAAAGGCGCAGGGTTTTTTTGCTTTGGTTCTACTGATTCCAAAACCCTGGTTGAATTGAAATGCGGGCTATGGCTCTTGCATGGTTGTTGGGCTTGGGCTTCACCCAGATTGGGAGCTTGGGTCCTAACTTCACCGAATTACTCCCAGCACCAACCCTTTTTGACTACTGTTACTCCATTCAATAGCTGAATAAATGTTTTTCAAAATCAACAGCTAGATTAAAAGTTACTATCATATAGATCACACGTCTTTGACAGAGAAGTTTTACATTAGTTGAATTTGAAATCATACAATATGTCATTGATATGCATCATAGTTGATGTCATGTCCACTTTTGAAATACGTGAAAATAAACTTGGTTTAGATATATCCTTACCTAAATTTTATGAGATTTAACACACACTCAATAACATAAATGGTTGTTATTCAAGGGTTGAATCATCAAAAATAACATTCATGTAACAATATTAATAGAGTAATAAAACCTCAACCAACATGGTTGTTAATCCCAGCAGTAACAGAGCTCGAATTTCATCTCAATATTTTAATTTTGCGTGACAAAAATTTTGTTAGGAGAGGAGAACTAGACTGACCGACAAAGCCAATAAACACGTGTCTAACTAGATTCCACGACATAAGACGGTAGATACCATGCACAAATAAAATGATAAAATAATAATAATAATAATAATAATAATAATAATAATAATAATAATACCTCAAGTATTATTCAGTGAAAATTTATTTCTGGTGCTACCCCAAGTACTAATTGTTCTGATGAAACACTTTTTTACAATCATACATTTATACCCTTAAAAACTTTAGATGTAATTTGATTTTTAAAGATATTTAAATGTCAATGAGATATTTTGACCTTGATTTATACAAATCTCATTGAGATATAAATGATTTCCAATTTATATGTAAAATCATACAAATAAATGATTTACGAAGGTGTAAATAAAAAATTTGCAAGCATCTAAAATTTATTTTAAATGAGTTCGTACAATTAAAATGATACGTTCTTTTAATACATTTGTTATAAAGCTACAATAATATTGTCAAATCGTGTTTCTTTACTTTCTATAAATAGTTGAGCAATATGATAAAATATAATTAAAGATATACTCCCTCCAGACCTATTTATAAGCAAAAAGTCACTTTTTAGGTTCATTGGAAAACTAATGATAGTCTAAATACATTAGTTTTCCAATGAACATAAAAAATGTTTTTTTAATTTATAAACAGGTCAGTATGAAATATATATCGATGCATTAAGCCCTCTTTCAATTTGATCCAAAAAAAGTCCTCCCTCTTTCAACACCAACAAAAAGAGAAGCCCTCTTTCAAACTAATCAACAGAAAGATTATGTCATCAAATACCCGTGTAACAATATGCTCATAAATTGAGGCACTAAAAAGAAGGAATGATTTAAAATAATTATTTATACATTTTAACACAATGTTGGAATGTAGTATACTGACTAAATACTGTTCAACACAAACAAAAGAGAAAAACGTAATTGCGGTCCTCATTCTTCTCTATAATCTGGATTCTCCTTCAAAATTACAAAACCTTCAAGAATTGGCGATAGGGAATATATCTGCAGAAGAAACAATTGTTAGAATTAGAAAGACCGCATAAGCTTGTTTTAAAGTTTCAAGGCAGTGGTATATTACTTCTCTGTAGCAAGCTCTGCCCTATCCCCAGCAGCTAAGAGAACAGGGGTGGAGTGAGTCTGAAAGCCAGTGATTGTCTTGGGCCGACCAGCCTGTCCAACAACGTCCACTGCTTGGCCAACCCGAACAGGTACGGATAGAGGCTTTAAGTTCTCATCCACAGTTAACAACATCCTCGGCTGTTGCAACAAAATATAATAAGCAAGACTGGTAATATGGGGGAGAGGAGCAGGAGTCGATCACTGGAAAGAGGAAAAACGAGATTAAAACAAACCTGCATTGCCAAAACGAGGAAGTAGAGAACATAGTGGTATTTCCCCAACACGACAGCTTTCATATCGAGGCATGCATGCAATGTAGTAATTAGTCCTGCAAGCGCAGTCCTGCAAAGAGGAATAACGTTGTACAAGTGTCATTTAAAGTCACCAACTCAATTGGCTTGGTATCAGACAATACAAGTTTAATTAAGAGAAACAGAAGATGGGCAAATAAGGATCGACTTACGGCGATAGTAAGATGCGATCAGAATGATATGGGTTAAGGGTTAATAGGCCCTTTCCCATATGTGCAAGGCCTTGGGCAATTCGCACCTGTAGAAAAGAAAATCAGTGATCTTGAAACACCCAAAATCCGAAAATAAAGACGACTTATATGAAGCATACACAAAATAGAAGGCTGGTATCCTTGTAGTAATAGCTTGAAAGATTGCGAAGCATGCCGGCGATTCGAGCATTGTTTGTTCCAGCACCTATTAGACCCAAGGAGATAACTGCTGCCTGTAGCATACCAAATAATGAGAATCAACAAATAGACCATACTGATTATAGTGGCTCTAGCTCCTTACCATTGCTACTTCTGAATCAGTATCATGGCTAAGTCTGCTTAAGGTATCCATAACATTGACCTGTGATGATCAAGTAGAGGGTTAGTAAAGTAAACAAACATGAAATTATGCCCGTGATTACAACAGAGGTTTTACTTAGTCATCTTTTCAGGGCAAGGTCACGTGTATCACACTTTCAAATATCATTACCAAAGTCATAAAATGCAGGGGTGCAAACCCATTTTACCTTTGGATTTGATATACACAGCAGACCAAGTGCCAGAGGAACAGCACGGCGAATATTCTGCTCTCCATACTGTAGAAGATGTTCTAACGATCTAATTGCCATCTCAAGACCTAATTCTTCAGCCATTGCTACCATAGCAATTCCCAGCACTGCAGGACCTTGCAGTGCGTTTCACCTTTGTCAAGATGTTGTGAACAATGGCCCAACAGATTTTGCACCTGCATGAAAGAAGCACCGGCAATGCTAAACATAAAAAGCAGCAGCAAAAATTTCTTCATTTAAAGTTCTGTAGTTAAATTTTAAGATCGTACCTTGAGAACATTTCCAGTTCCAGCATAGGCACATGATAGTAGTGTCATATCGCAATATTTCCTAATTTTTTCATTGAAAGTCTTTGAAACTTCAGCAGTTGCCTCTACACTTTCCTGTTGTTACAGAGCACAATAAAGAGTGAATACTACACCAGATTAAAAAAAAAAAAAAAAGGCAAAAAACATTTTCCGCCACATAAATACCTGCTTTCCAAGATAAAGAAGACCAAGGCCAAGAGGTAATAATCGTGTAAGGGGTTCTCCCAACTCAGACTCACTCCGGTCCATCAGTGCAAATATGATTGCTTGAGCAACATCCTCATTGCAAGAACCCACATAGATCAAACCCAATGAAATTGCAGTGAAAGCAATCACATCAAGTGAGGCTTTAGCATCATTCAGAATAGGTGTCAATTTCAATCGTAACTGAAAGAAGAATAAGTCAATAAGTCAACTTTTACATTTGCAAATGAAAAGAAATATGTATCTCAACAACAGTATTACTAGAACAAGATTTCAAAAAATATAAAAGAGAAGCAGCTCACCTGATCATTCTGGGAACCTGCATATGCAATACCTAACCCCATAATTGCACCTATTCTGATCGAACTATCTTCTTTATCAATATAATCGCCTAGCAGTGCCATTGCCTAAAAAGGAATCATATAAGGTCTAATACAAAAACATAAAATATACATGTCATACTGAGCAAAGGGGAGAAACAAAGGAACTCACAGGATCACAATCATTCTTGATACCACAATTGACAATTCCAACTCCCAGTAATGCACCAGCAATGACATGGTTATCATTACTATGGAAGTATTTGTCAATTTGGGCAAGTCCAGAGTCAACATCCCAGAGTAAAATCATACCCTGTTATAATACAAGAGATTGTGTGAGCATTACAAATGAGAAAAGTCATACCAAACTTGTGGCAGCAATAGTCTTCTCGTGTTCCCAGTGTTTGAAAAATGATGATTCAGTAAGAAAAGTCATACCAGACTTGCTGCAGCACTAGTCTTCCCATGTTCCTTGTTTTTGAAAAGCCAATTTCCAGAAGAACCACTACTTGAAGAATCCGATGCAACAGTCATTAACTTATCCTGCTCAAAGATAATGGAAAGGAAGGTTAAAGTAGAAGAAGCGAAAGAGCTCAGTAACCTAAAATGACACACATACAACAGATTATCTTGAAATATAAGGTCCATTTTACCTGACCAAAGCCAGCATTAACAAACGAATTAACAAAGGTAGCAGCAAGGTTCTGTCTTGCAGAGTCAACACTAGCACCAGCACTTGCGCGGCCATCGAGCAAATGTGCCTAGGAAAAACCAAGCAGAGTAAAACATAAGATTCAAATCAAATAAAAAATTGCACAATTGAGGAAGACAAATAGCATGGCTAGAAACAACTTTTTTTTAATGATACCATGGCACATCAGTCGAGTCAGACAAATAGCATGGCTAGATAATGTAATTTTTAAATTTCATAGCCTCTTACAAGTCGAATCTACAGACCTTCCACGAGTCTAGGCAGAGTCGTAGACTGTCAAGTTTGACAACCTTGCTCATTAGTATACAATTGCAGTCAATATGAAGCAATATGTTACAAGAAGCATCCTTTCAGAGAAACAAGATGCTAGAAAGATACAACTCCTGTTTTGGCAAGGAGGGCTGCTAATCAACAAAAAATTAGAGCCCGAACCTTTAATAACCGATCTTTAAGCTCCAACAAGGTCAACAGAAAAACAAAAATATTTGATCTTTTAAAATTCAAACAATGGTATTTCACATCAATTAAGACCAAAACATACATAAATGATTCTTAGCGCATAATCTAGTTAGTCCAAATTTAAATCTCAGGGTACAGGTAGTAAAAATTACACATGTAGTGTAAGTCATATGTTAAGTGTTAATTAAGGCTGGAATAAATTTATCATCAGAATTGCACCTTGTATATATCCTCGGGAGACTTGGGCTCCATGACTTCGATATCACGAGCAAGAGTCAGATATCCTTCACTTAATTTAGAATTATTTATGATTTCCTGCAACGTTTCTCTATCTTCATCATCAGCAACCATTTCCTCATCAAGTTCCAGCGTGATCCCCTGCATGCAAAACAAAATTAAAACCAGTCTCAAAATAAAATTGATAGTGGAATCTTCTCAGTTTCTCAGACTCCCTAGGTTTGTCATTTGTCAACATAAGCCATAGAGAGTTGAGCGCATAGCTTTACTGTTAAACAACTGGAGTGTATCAGTTACATCCATTAACAAACCCAGGAAAACTTGAGCTAACATACATTCACAACGTATGAACAGAGTCCGTGACTTACATGACGAGCAAGTATGTAACAGAATTGCTTCTTTCGTAGTACATCCTCACAAGAGGAAAACACCTGCTTCACATACTGTCGACAAAACTGCAAATAGTTAGTTTCAAACCACAAACGAAGTATTTAAGGAACAAAATATAGATACTGGTACTTCACAGTTATATGGAATATCCGTGAAGAGAAAATTGATCACCGGAATTGAAGAAAGACTTTAAAGAAAGACATAATTACAGTTTCAAACCTGCAGATTATCGAGAAACAATGCAATTTGGAGTGCATTTGGATACTCTTCAAATTTTAGGTAGATCAAATATGCAATGTCCAAAACTAACATATCATCTGGTCCAGGAAGATACCTGTAAAATGACAAGAAATAAAATAAATTCAAAATTCCATTTGTCAGTGTAGAGAGAGGCAATTTTCCCAAACAACATATAAAAAGCAACGGAGGCCCATCTATAGTATCCTCATAAATCACCCACAACTGTATTAAGTGTTAACTATAAACTAATAAGAGGTTAATTGTCAGTCGAGCTAAAACAAATTTCATTCCAAAATTGCCTCACTTTATTACTTTGAAGAGTCCAGGATGATAACCTAGAATGTTACTTAGTTACTAATAACAAAATGATTAAATTATGACAAATTAGAAAGAATTAATGGATATACCATAGATATAGAAAATCAAAGTAAAGGGTGAGATAGTGAAGCAAAAAATCTTGAAACTACAATAGATACAAATGTTCATCTGTAATGATAATCTTTTTTTTCTTTCACTTTCTCTATAATTGTTCTAAATTCAATTGATCCTCTTAAAAACAGCATAAACCGAGGTATTTTTGCACTTACCTAGCTGAACTGGTGAGATACAGGCAAGTCCTTTTAAAATTTGTTTTGTCTACATGCTCAATCAACATATCAAGGTCTTCAACCTGACATTAAACATTTATTACATGAAAACATTGTTCAGCTAGCTGCCTGAAATAGATGGGAAACAACGTAAAGAAAGATCTGGCATATTACCTCCATTAAAAGATCAACAGCTTCCGGTTCGGCATTGTGCTGCAGAAAATTAAAATTTGTCAAACAACAAATAACAGCCTTTCATCTCGCGTCTTGTTGAGTTGATATTCCATATAGTTAACACAATTTTCTGCAAAATGAATCTTGAACATTATACCTTCATGTGAAAAGCAACTATTTGTTGTACAAGTTCCATGAGATCATCAATTGGGGCCTCTTCACCCTGCAAAGGCACAAATAGCGTGAAATATTTGGATTAACTAGGAACTTGAAAACAATCAGATATGAACACAACACTAAACTAGATTTATAATAGTAAACACTACTTGAGGAAAATCTGTATCACAAAGGCTATACAATATTTATTATCTAAACAATCATTCATACTACAAATAGTTCATGCTATACATATAAATTGAACAAGACTATGTGATTAGTCCACATTCATTGAGGTAAGGATACACTATATTATGTACTAAAAGCACTTTTAAGAGATAAATATTATTCAAGTGTTAAAACAACGCAAAAAATATGATTTAAATTTAAACTAGCCAGATGTTAAACCTGTCGTTTTGCATACTCCTGAGCAATTTCTCCAGCTAAATTCCTGACAATGAGAGAAAACATGAGATTGAAGTTGATGATTAAGTAACTCTCTCTTCAGTCATACCTCAATAACCAAAATTTTAAGTTTTCCTAGTGCTGTACTTGTATACTATACAACTGCAGCCATCTTCAAGAATAAAAATAAAAAGCACAATGCCACAGAAAATATAATTCTTACCTAACATACTCATGTCCCCACGAACCAATGTCACCCTCTGAACCCAATAATCTATATTTGAGGCTTTCCTGACAGAGTCACAGGCAAGAGTCAGTATAACGAAGCCAAATAAAAACTTCTTTGCAGTCGTTTTAAGGGAAAGATATTGTCCCGAAGAACCCTATGAAGTGTGCAGGGAAGGGAGGGGTGAAGAGAGAGATAGAAAGGAAAGAGAGTTAAAGTAAAACATATGATGATGGGTGATGCCGTAGGAGAGAAAAAGAGAGAAAGAGAAGGGGTGCAAAAGAGAATTAAGATAATGGAGTGTGACAAAATCAGAATTGGGTGTAAAAAAATTGTCTGAAGGAGAGTGCCCCACCGCGATTGAACACAAAATATTAGTGAAATTGCAAAACCTGGTCCTAATATCATAATAGTGAAATTGAAAAAGAAAAGAGAAATTTGTTCAGATGCAATTCTCTCTCTTCAATTTCACTAATACAAAGCCAATAGAAAAACCAAAAAAGCTATTCAATTTAGTACAGAAAACTTACTCTTTCTCCCTCAGCAGACATAGTAAGGGCCAAAACTGATAATATGTCAGCCAAGTACTTCTGCAATGAGGAAAGACAAATTTGTTAAGCGGCACAAATGCATAATACCATACTATTGTTTCATATAAAGGCAGCACATAAACACACGCATAACAATACCTTCACATCTGATTCCGCCATTGTTTCATAGTATGCCTTGAGAGTGCCATAATGGGGCCGAAGAAACTTCAACGGCTTAGGCACTGAAGTCATGGAGCTAGTAGAAGTTCGAATTTCTTGTCTACAATGCAATCATACATTTCAAGTTCAGTGAACAAATTAATTAAAACAAGTTAAAGCTCCACTCAACTCAATTTTTGATCATTTCATCAAAGAATAAGCGAATATGAATCCTCAATTATAAAATTAGGTTTACCTCATGCTCTCAAGGGCAACCTTCTGCAATCCGGGGTCGGGATCCTGAACCCTTTCAACATACAGCTCCAGTTGCTGCTTCAAAGCCAAATCCTCGTCTGACTGCAGGGATTACCACAAAATCAATCGAATTTTCAGTTCTCTAAAAATATTAATTGACATTCGAACCATAGAGTGAGTAAGAGAGCAACTGGAATTTTGAACCAGGGCTTTTTAACTCACCAGATCTTCGCTTTCGACCTTCTTTTTAGCCGCAGCGTCGTCTTTGGCGGTGCCACTGGTGCTGGCGCTGGCGCCAGTGCGATTAGGATCGGGAGCCATCGGAGAAGAAAGGAAATAATGAGAAACCCTAGAAGCGAGATAACGATGAAGAAAAGGGAGATTAACGAGGACAGAGAACGAGAGTAAAAGGAAATTAAACACTTCGGACTTGAGAGGATCTAGCAGAGTAAGGTTTCTTGATGGAGAGGATTTTCCATCACTTTAGTGGGCTATCTCACCTACTATGAATTGGGTTCTTTAGTTATTCGCACCCCCTGTTTATGTCCGCGCCACCCTATCCCACAAAAGACTATTTTACCTATATTCCATCATATGAACAAAATAAAATAGTTTGTTGAACCGAACCAACCCAAACAAAGTTTGAAACTTAATTCGATAAATAGTTTGTTGAACTCGGTCCATGAATCAAATGAGTTAAACTTGAGCTGAAAATTGAATTCGTTAAATAAATGAGGTGAACTTGAGATAGGTATAACTCGACTTGCTGTGTTCATGAATTAGTTTGATAATTTTGTCAAACCATAATGCCTCTCATGGATCCTACAGCCGAATTCACAAAACAGATGTTCTCTATTCTGGACAGCTTGTAGGGTGAGAAGAACCATGACTTTCTGGGCTATTTGGCGTCGTCGTAACGACAAGCTTTGGGAAGGACGATGCGAATTTCCCAGAATTGCTATTAGACGCACATTGGATTATTTGAGAGAATGGGAACAAGCAAGTAAGGAGGAAGTTGGTCAGCAACGACAAATCATAACTCAGACACACTTGTGGCAGCCACCACTGTACGGGCGCCTTAAGTGCAACATTGATGCTTCGTTGTTCAATATCGAAAGATGTTTTGGTTCTGGCTACTTCATTCGGGATGCCATGACCAAACTCAGAAAAGGAACTCCTTCACCAGCAGAGGCCGAAGCGTTCAGTTTGTTGCAGGGCCTTTACTGGCTTCTAGACGAAGGCTACCACAATGTGGACATCGAAGTTGATTGCAAAATGGTTGTAGACGCTCTCTCAAATGATAGTAGAAATAATTTTGACTTTGGGGGTATAATAGAAAGATGCAAGAAGGTTTTAGGCACCACAACAAGCTTTAGGATAAGTTTTATTCGGAGACAAGCCAATCAAGTAGTCCACTCTCTAGCTCGGGCTGCTAGATCTTATGCTAGCTCCATGGTTTTCAATTATGTTTCAAGTTGTACTATGACAAGTTATGTGAATGAAATGAATTGATTTGCTTTTGATCAATATATATATATATATATATATATATATATATATATATATATATATATATATATATATATATATATATATATATATATATATATATATATATATATATATAGCTCTAAAGTGCTAGATCTTATGCTAGCTCCATGGTTTTCAATTATGTTTCAAGTTGTACTATGACAAGTTATTTGAATGAAATGAATTGATTTGCTTTTGATCAATATATATATATATATATATATATATATATATATATATATATATATATAACATTTATATTTTTTTTATTCTAATATAATCTTTGTTGTGTATTTTGTGTTTCTAGAGCAATATTTTTTTATTGGTTGGTGCAAGTTGTTTAGAATTAATTATATTATTATATTATTGTGCTTGTCTAAACTTTTTTATTAAACTCATGAGATAGGTAAACAAGAAAAATTATAAATTTATTTATATTTTCAATTGGGTGTTTATTATTCCATAAAAAATAGGTAATTATTTTATCTAAAAAATATTAGTAAATTTATAATTTAAAACCACAAATGATCTAACTTTTTTTTGGCATTTTTCACAAAAAATAGATATTATTATTACTTTTGCTCACGCGAATTGAGCTAACGAGCTGAACCGATTCTTATCGAGGCGAGTCGAGCTGAACCAAGTTCGACTTAGCTCGACTCATTTCCAACCCTATACATGCATCCACTCCCCTTCCCCTCGACCATGTCATTATTGTCGTACCTCATCTTCACTCCCTCTTCCTATAACTATTCATCTCTTGTATTTGTTTGCCAGATCCTCAGATAAGTCAGTTCATGCATTAATATGCTCCTTCAAGAAGGTCTTTGATTCTTTGATAAAAGTAGCTCGTGGAGAAACACTGCAGCAGTGCCAACTAGAGCTGGAAAAATGGGTCGGGCTCGCCAAAGGCGTGTCATTTACTGTCAAAAAACATAAGGCTTGGGGCTAAAAAATTGAGCCCGTTTTTATATCCGGGCTTCTTAGTCCGGTTCGTAAAAGCCCGAACCAGTATCGGGCTAGCCCGCCCGGGCCACGGGTAGCCCACGAGCCCGCAAATTAAAATAATAACATTAGACTTATGGCCCCCAAATGGCCACTCGTTTGTAATGTTTAGAGTTGTAGCTTTATTTCTTTTTTCTTTTTGACAAAAGTTGTAGCTTTTTTATTACTCCGGTGGATACAGCAGCTGGCTTTTGGGGCAATAGATGTGGAGCTTGATTGTAAACAGGTGGTTGATGATTTTAAAGGAGGGTTACATGGCTCTACGGAGTTTGGTGCCCTCGTGTCCGCGTCTAGGCATATTTTTCAACAATTATCCAACTGTACTGTCAGTTTTATTCGGCGACAAGTCAATTGTGTTGCTCACTCTCTAGCTAGGCCAGCTCAATTTTTTGCTAGACACCATATTCATTTTCATATTCCTCATTGTATTGCAAACTCTATTTTGATTGAAAGGGCATAAATTTTCTTGCTTAAAAAAAAACATGTTACTGGCAATTTTTTTACAAAAGGAACTGCAGGCAACATGCATAAATTAATTTTTCTGTATTTTTACTTTTGCTATTGAATTTTGGTTAATGGTGGCTTCCAATTACATGCATACTTGAGAATATTTACTTGCCAACGTTGGGATCTTTAGACATACTATAAGCTAGCATAGTGTTTGCCATTGCAAACTCCATGCTTGCAGGGACTAAAGTATACATGTAATCTAACGATATTTAGACTAATAAAATATTAAAATCTTAAAAGAGCATATTTATATTTTATTTTTTTAATTAGTGTTGCGTAAAACGCGGGCTAGCCCAAAAAGCTCGTGGCCCACATAGGAGAGAACAGGCAAACCTTGTCTGTTGCCTACAAAAACCTGACTTGGAGTATCGGGACTAAGCTGAGGATGTTGAATGTTCTGTCCATTATGAGTCACATGCAAGCGATGGCATACCGTATCACCAAAGAAATTTGGATTCTGAATTTGAGAGGTATTGACCATGAAGGCAGCAGCAGCAGGGGCAGGTTGGAATGGCGTGGGCCAAGGTGTTTGGGAAGGGTTGGGTGGAGTGGCTTGAGGGCACACATAAGCATAGGGGTTCACATTTTGTTGAGGCATACCTGAATTGAAGGCTTGATTAAACCGATGATAGCAGAAGGCAGCAGAAGGCAGCAGAATGCCCAAAACGACTGCAAACTTGACATTGGACCTGGGTGCGTCCTCCACGGCCACGCACTACAAGAAAAACTGAAAATCCAAGGCAAAACTTTCTGGCGGATTTTAATCCCCCACAAACTTTCCGGCGGATTTTTGACATTTGTGGGGGATTTAATCCACCAGAAAAGTTTTGGCGGATTTTTGACATTTGTGGGGGATTTTTGACGTTTGCGGCGGATTTTTAAAAAAAAAAAAATTTGGGGGAAATTAGGGTATTTGTGGCGGATTTCAGAAAAAAAAAAAAAAAAAAAAATTTTTTAAAAATCCGCCGCAAATACATTAAAATCCGCCAAATTTTTTTTTTTTTTTTTTTTTTTAAAATCCGCCGAAAAACCAACAAAATCCGCCGAAAATGACCTCGGTCAAAACAATCTTAATTCCGCCGAAAATGACCTCGGAATCCGCCGAAAATGACTACCTCGGTTAAAACAATCTTGATTCTCGAAAAAAAGCCAAGGAATCACCGAAAATGACCTCGATTCCAACCGCTCTCTCTTCATCCTCCCTTAATAAACTGATTTCAACAATTCACTTTCAACACTCTCTCAACATTTCACTCTCTCAACACTTCATTCTCTCAACATTTCACTCTCTCAACACTTCACTCTCTCACCATTTCACTCTCTTAACAATCCTCACATTAAATCTTTACTATTTCTCAACACTTCTCTCAAATTTGTTTTGAAGGTATGTTTTAATTTAGACTTTGTTTTAAGTTATATTTTGTTTTAACTTATACTTTGTTACTAATTGTGGTGTTGTTTGTTTAAGATTTGTTTGAGTTTGGTGATTTTTGTTTCTTTGTTACTATTTATATTTTTAATTTAAATTTATTTATTTTTTAAAAACATTTTATTACTATTTGAGTTTTTTAATTTAAATATGTTATTTAGATTTTTTTTTAAAATTTATTTAAATTTAAAAAACGTTTATAAATTTTTTTTAAAATGTTGTTAAATTTTTTTTTTTAAAAAAAAAAGTATTTTTCGGCGGAAATTAGGTTATTTGCGGCGGATTTTTTTGAAAAAAAAAAAATATTTTTGGCGGATTTTAATGTATTTGTGGCGGATTTTTTAAAAAAAAATAAAATATATATTTTTTGGCGGAAAAATCCGCCAAAAAGTGCAAAATTCCGCCAGAAAATGCCGTGAAATCGCGCAAATTTCGCAAAAATCCGCGGAAATGACTTAAAATCCGGCGGAAGTACGCATGAAATTCGCGGAAAGTATACGGTGAAATTCCACGAAAATACGGCGGAAATTCGCGGAAATACGTTGCCACCCGACCTTTTATCGGCGGAAAAAAATCATGAAAAACACCAGATTTTGCGGGCGGATTGGTGTTTTTGGCGGAAAAATCCGCCAAAAAAACCCATTTTTCTTGTAGTGACGACCCCGACCACGTCCACGACCACGAAAACCAAAACCAGAAGAGACCTGAGGATTAGGGTTGGAGTCATCATTGGCAGGGGCATGTTCTTGAGAAAACTTGGATTGGTTAGGTGCCGATGTGTGAGTGAGAAGAACGGAGGAGGCGAATCGGTTGAGTTTTCTTGACGATAACGTTGGAGACGGATTTCTTGACCCAATAGAAGGGCTTCAAACCTCCTCAGCGTAAAACACTAGAATTAAACTTGCTTTCAATTACAGAAATGATCGAATCATCGGTTGGGGAAGGCCATCAATGATCGCATCGAGATGATCTTGAGGCGAGACTGGCTCACCAACAGAGGATAAAGAATCAACAAGATTTTTAATCTTCGCAAGATACTCCTTAATCGTGAGATTTGCTAATTTTGTTGCTCGAAGTTCTTGTGAAGTTAGCGAATTTTGGTTCTACCGAGTTTCTGGAAATAGGTGAAGATGCTTTCCCAGAGTTCGTGCGTGTGATTGGCACCAATAACGCGAGCTTGGATGCTGGTGGATAGAGATGTTTGAAGCCAAGAAAGCAACATTTGGTCTTGAGCTTCCTAAACCTCATACGCCGGATTTTCAGTTGTAGAGAGACGATCTTGTTCCGTTAGAAATCGAGGAGGAATACGCGGAGAAACCAAGAAATGTTGAAGACAGTGAGCCTTTATCACAAGCTCTACCTGTTGACGCCAAAGAACAAAATTATCGTCATGAAGTTTTTCGCTAATTTTGTGTCGAAACTCTTTGATTTGATGAACAACGGTGGTTCCGGTGAGCGTGACGGTCGTTGATGGTTGCTGATGATTGACGTACCGGATCTGTTGTGTGAGGGTTGCCATGATCTTCGACGGTGGCCATGCCAAGAAGAAAAGAAAAGAAAAGCGAAAGCGGAAAAAAGAGGGGAAACAGATCAAATTGCTCTGATTACCATGTTAGAGTTGTGAACACAATGAATAACATTCTATTGATTGAATTGCAACAGATTACAACTTGAGTTTATATAATAGAACTCAAGGAAGGAAAGGAATCAGTTGGGGCTAAAACTAACCTAACTAAATCTAAGCAGAATTAAATCTTAATATACACATAATCAGCAGCTCCGAATTCCTCCATTAATTCCCGATTCCACTCCCACGAATTACCAGACCACCCACCCATTGCTGCTACCTTAATATTCTTCTCATTGCACGCATGGAACAGTGTTGGAAACAACATGGAAAAGGCCATCGGTTCACACCAGCAACTTGACCAAAAACCAGATTTATCCCCCCTTCCTATTTGTATTTTGGTGATTTTATCAAACCATAACGCATCTTGAGTGAATTCCGTCCCAAGATTAATAATATCTCGCCACCAAATAGATGCTCTTCGTAAACTATACTGTGAAATTTCTCCCTCCTTCCACTTACAAAGATCACCATATATCTACATGTCAATATCTTACACCATAGCTCGTTGCTTCCTGTCAAGCACTTCCACCTCCACTTGCGTATGATTACGTTTCATGGAGAAGGGGCAAATCTAAATTATCTAACAAACAAATTGCTAGAATGAAAATTCTAATGGTAAGCTAGATTTTTCATAGTTTATTGTTAATTCCCTCTTTAAGATTTTATTTTATTTTTACTAGTGATCGCCAATCAACAAATGACTATTATTTTATTTTATTAATTTTGGTTTACAAGACTGTAAGAATCGGCATGTATCCGATGAAATTTAGTAAATGCTTGATTAAGGCTTCATTATTTCTTGCTTGATGTAGTCATTGATGCTTACCCTTAAAACAATTTTGATTTTGAAGGTAGTGGAATCGGTATTCAGAAGACGATTTGAAATGTTATGTTGGTAAGGGCACCAAAATTTGTTGTTGATCACAGGGCTAGAAAGGTGTTCTTTATTTATATTGCATTGCAATAATATAATATCATTTTTAACATAGTTCATGCAATATAGATTTGAAGCGCTCTAGATTTAAGTTATATATATGATCCATAGTTACAAACCCCTTGAAATAATTTGCATGTTACGAATAAATTTAATTTGAATCATTTAAATAGTATTCTGATGTAGAAAGAAAACAATGTATGTGTCTTTTGGTGTGAAATATAATTTCCTCTAGAAAGTAATTATCTATGAATGTAACAAGTTGGAATTTGTTGAATTTTTCGTTGCTTGACTACTCTTGCTCTTTTCTCATTAGGGAGAATTTTCTTCGTAACATTAACCAAATAACTTCATAGAATAAATGTTATTGAAATCTCTCATTTATATCATATTAGTTTATTAGTTTATTTATATTATAAATTAAATATATCATATCTTCAAATTCAACATAATAATAATAATAATATTGTTGTCAAAAACATAATAATAGTCACTATTTTTAGTTTGAGAAATATAATCAATTTCAATTTGAGAACTATCAACAATAAACAATAGAAATATAATCAATTTCAATTTGAGAACTATCAACAATAAGCAATACGATGCTAGCTACCCAAGCGCATGCATAGGTAATTCAATTGGAATTAAAGATAAAAGAACACTTATTTTAAGGCTTTTTTTTTCTTATAACAAGACACTTGTAAAGAGACGACAAAGGGAGTCGTAAGTGTCATGGAATTGTACAAGTAGAGTCGTCATAGAGGAAGGAGAATACACTAGACACTAGCCAAGATAAATTGTATAACTTAAACTAGTTATATATGCACATCTTATTTTAAACTTCAAAATATATTTCCTTGATTTTTTTTTTGAATTTGTGTTTAATTTAAATATTTGTATAATATAAAAATACATTCCCGTACGCATGGTTAAAAGCAAAGGTGAGTGACTAAATTAAACGTCAGGCTTTGGCTTGGGTGCACAACTATCATAGGTTGTGCACTGCACATCTACACTATCTTTATACAACTAAACCACAACTGAAATTATCAATCTACCCACTTTCAAATATTGACACCTAAATTTTTTTAGGACAAATAAGTCAATTACATCTAATTCATTTATTTTTACCCTCCTTTTCTTCTTATATTCTATCTACACTATCTTTATACAACTAAACCACAACTGAAATTATCAATCTACCCACTTTCAAATATTGACACCTAAATTTTTTTAGGACAAATAAGTCAATTACATCTAATTCATTTATTTTTACCCTCCTTTTCTTCTTATATTCTATTTCTTCTTACACTCTCTTTTATCTTTTCACACTCTCTTTCTTCCTTTTTTTCTCTTTTTCTTACCCTCTCTTTTTTCATTTTTTTTTTTTACTTTACTTTTATTTTTCTCATAAATAATTATTCTCTTTCTCTTATCATTTCACTTTAATTTTTTTAACTAAATTTCAAAATTTATAGAAACACTACTCTACTAAAATTACTCTACTATCAATTCTTATTGATTGATAATCTACTACTATCTATATTTTACTATCTACTATAATATACTTATCAACTAAAATAATTAATTGAAACTACGAGATAACTGCAAAAAACACGGGATAATTGCACTGATATATAAGAAAACACAGAATTAATATATGTCATTGATAATTAAAAATTTTGAAGACTACTATAAATCTTCTATCAAAAAAACAAGAAGATTTAATGACTATTAACCTACTTATTAATATTTAAAACAAATATTTCTTATTGATAATTTACTATCTAAGTTTTACTATCTATTATAATCTACTAATCAACTAAAATAATCAATTGAAACTATGAGATAAATGTAATGCGCTATATAAAAAAAACACAGGATAACTGCAGTGATATTAAAAAACACGGGATTAATATTTGCTATTGATAATTATAATTTTGAAGACTTCTATAAACCTACTATTTAAAAAAAAAAACAATAAGACTTAATGGTTATTTAAACTACTAATTAATATAAAATAAATATTTCTTATTGATAATTTACTATCTAAGTTTTACTATCTATTATAATTTACTAATCAACTAAAATAAATACTTAAAACTGCAAGATAATTCAACGATATATAAAAACACGAGATAATTTATGATGATATATATATATATATATATATATATATATATATATATATATATATATATATATATATATATATATATATAAACACGGGATTAATATTTGTCATTGATAATTATAATTTTTGAAGACAACCTACTATCTAAAACAATAATAAGACTTAATGACTATCTAAACTGATTAATATTTAAAACACATGTGACAAATATTTGTCATTAATACCTAAAATAGGACAAATAATTGTCATTGATATATAAAAAAACATGGGATAAATATTTCTTAATTATTGATAATCTACAATCTATCTTTTACAATATACTATAATCTATTAATCGACTCAAATAATTAATTGAAACTATAAAAAACACGGGATAACGACACTAATATAAAAAAATACGGGGATAACTGCAATGGTATATATAAAAACATGAGATAGCTGCACTGATATACAAAAAAACACGGGATAAATGTAAAATTGTTTTTAAATGATATTTTTACAATTTTAGATTTTAATATTTATCTATTTTTTATTTGAAACTCTTTTTTCATCTACTTTAAATTTGTCTTTATTTTCACGGGGTAATGTTCAGACTATTTAAATAGTTCATTCATATTCATAAAAAGAACATGACATCTCCCGTGCGTATGCACGAGTATCCTACTAGTATGACTTCAAAAATAATTGCACAAACATTGATTTAATCTGCAGGACCAATCAATTGGTAAGTTCACGACTGCTAGATTACTTTCCTCCATTTTCCCTTCCTATCACAAAATGCCCCCTCCTCGTTGCCTCTCTCTCTCTCTCTCTCTCTCTCTCTCTCTCTCTCTCTCTCTCTCTCTCCTCTGTGAATCACTGAATCACTCACACAGTCTAAAGGTTATATCGTCGGCTTCGCCACCATCATTTTTGCTAAACTTCCTTGCAACTCAATCACAGAGCCAACCACCACGAGACCATAAGACGTAAGTCTTCTTCTTCACACAGTAATTGGTGTACGTTCCCTAGGAAGTGCTATAAAGCACGTGTTCTCATTCATCGTGATCGACAAGGACAATGGTTCAATCTCGCTGGCGAGCAAGTCATTGTACGAGATCAAACAATGGTGTAAGAAAAAAGGTGTTTGTTGGGAACTGTTACGCGGTTAGTCTGACGATAATGGTAAACCAGTTTCCAAAAGTGAGATTCACAACATTGAAGGGGAAAGCGCACTTGGTTGACTTCAATTTGGTATCGGAAGGTTCAGTAATGCGTAGTTAACAAATAGTAACAAATATTAACAAAAAGTGGAGGGCCTAAAATAGTAATATATATATATATATATATATATATATATATATATATATATATATATATATATAAACAAAATTAAATGTGTATTCGTAATAGTTTCTTTGGTTTAGTGGTAAAAGTTACCTATGTAATATCTTCAAAAAAGAGGTGCGACCAGCACAATAATTGAATTGGGGACCCTAAATACGCCAGGAATGCTCCTAACCGCTCGGCTACTGATACCTTTTCTATATATTATAACTTTGAGCATAAAATATATATGTGTATATATTAACTCAATGGGAGCCGGGGTACCACGGCACCCCCCGACTCCCACTAAGATCTGCCACTGGTTACAGGTGTCCTTGGATCAAGTCTCTAAACAAGCTTCACACAACTTTCTTCCAGATCTCGACCTTGTTAACATTTAAGCCTCGAATTTGTGTGAAATATAATCCAATACAATCACACAGACCTAATTGACCTAGATGAAAGATCAATTGCACCGAATTTGCAAGATTTAATCGTATTGAATTTAAGAACCCTAATTTGCGCAGAATTGGGGTAGAACACAAATTGAAAGAATTAAGCAAAATTGAAAGCACACAACACACGATATGTTCACCCAGTTCAGTATCAGATTGATACTTACCTCTGGGGAATTAAGCAAACGCTTAATTCTTGTTGCATTGATTTGAAGAATACGCGATGAACAATACAATGTCAAGAACACCTAATTGATCACCCCCTCACTTCCCTTTGCCCACAAATCTCGTGTTTGCACTCGCACAAGCTTTGGCTTCCAATATCTCTACTTATTTCCATTCCAATGATCTTGCTTGCTTTGCCAAGGTTCTTCATGTCAAATTCCTTGTTTAGTAGTAGTTTGAGTTTTGAAATCTCGGAACTATCTTTACAAGCTATCAACATGTCATCCACATAGAGCAATATATAGATGTAATTGCTATCACCAAGTCTTTTGTAATACACACAACTATCACTATTGCTTCTATTGAATTTAATGTCCAACATATAGGAATCAAACCTCTTATACCATTGTCGAGGAGATTGTTTCAAGCCATATAGAGATTTCTTCAATAAGCACACATGATCTTCTTTGCCTCTTGCTTCAAACCCCTTTGGCTGAGCCATATATATTTTCTATTCTAAAATACCATGTAGAAAAGCTGTTTTCACATTCATTTGTTCTAGATCCAATTTGAAATGCACAACAGGAGATAGAAGAACTCTAATTGAGTTGTGTTTCACCACTGGAGAAAATATCTCAGAATAATCAATCCCTTCTCTTTGTGTATAACCCTTTGCCACCAACCTAGCCTTGAACCTAGGAGGATATCTTTCTGTCATGCCTTCTTTCCTCTTGTAAATCCATTTACAACCCACAAGCTTTACACCAGATGGTTTCTTCACCAATTCCCAAGTCTCATTCTTATGCAGAGCTTCTATTTCTTCTTCCATAGCAGTAAGCCACTGTTTGGGATGCTTACTAGCTAATGCTTCGTGATAAGTACTTGGTTCCTCATTCATGACATTTTCAGCAGTGCTGCTTCATCTCCAAACTTTCTTGGAGGCCTTATTTGCCTTCTTTCTCTATCTCTACATAACAAGTAGTCATTTTCTGGTTCACTGTCAACTGAATCAGAACTTGAATCCTCTTGCATAGCTTGATCATTAGCTATGTTTTCACCTGTTTCATTATTGTTTTGCTTGTGGTTTAACTCCACCTCAAGCTGGAATTCTCTATTTTCCACACTTGGTTCTAGAATCTCACTATTCTCAGTACCGTTCATTTTCATTGACTCTTGAAAGGTGACATCTCTACTAATGATGCATTTTTTTCATCAATTGACCAAATTCTATACCCCTTTACTCCATCAGGATAACCCATGAATAGTTGGTGTGGTGAAATATATGCAAGTATACATAGTCACACAAGTAATAAAGTGATAAGAAAGGTCGAACCCACAGGGATTATGTATTGTAAAGCTTTGTATATTCAGAGTGTACACTTAGTGTGTCTACACTTATGCACTAATTTTTGGTTTGGAGTTTTCAAGGTAAGTAAAAACAATATAAACAGTAAAGAGTGTAAGGAATCAGTTAGATAAAGTAGTTGAGATGTTTTCACCAAGTAATTCACTTCTAAGTGTTATAGTGGAGTATGTAGTGTTTCCACACCTGGATGTTTGCATGATGAGTGTGTGCTCACAAAGACTTTCTTTAGGGTTTCATTACAAGCTTCCTATGTCTAGGCATGCTAAATAGGTTCACTCTTGTCTTTTTAACCTCCCACTGTATCACCCTAGGAACTATGTTATCCTATGTCTAGGACTTAACATGGTTTTAACAAGCAATTCTTATTAAAGCTAGTTTAACAATTGTTGTTACAAACACTCATTCCTATTAATTCTTGAGTTCATAAATGTGACCCATGTCTGCTGCCACAAGTTTACCTATTCCAAAGTGATCAATTCCAGAATAAGTGTTGAAAGAAGTATCACACAAGAATTAAAATGCATACACTACATAAACCATAATAATATATTTAGAAGTTCATCACAAGGTTATAACATCTCAGCTTAAGGGAATTTAACTCATGTTACTCATAATATAATAGAAAGAATTTGCAAAGAGCATAATCAAATGAGTAATATAGCAAAAGAACTTAAAAGGATAGAGATTACTCGAATAGAAGATCTTTTGCATGAGTTTCCCAAGTTGAAGTACAAGATGAGTTCCTTACACAAGTTTCCTTCAAGTAGAAGTGAAGGGAGTGGTTGTCAAGCACCTCCTTACCTTCCTTCTCTTTAGAAACTTAAAGAAAAACTAAAACTAAGTGATCCTTTCAGAAACAAATGAAGAAATACAAATGAAAGATGAAGGATGATTTGTAAGTGTAGATATAGCTTCTATTTATAGGCACGGAAGCTTTCCTCCCTTGAGGGGTTTCCTTTGGCGCGTAAGATCAACTGAGGGGACCAACCTTGGATAAATTCAGACAACCAATGAAGCAAATAGCTCAGTTGTGGTCGCTTGCATGTATAACATAAGGGGTGGTCCATTGGAGAAGTGCCACATGTCTTTTAGATAAGTAAGCCTTGCAACTTGATTTTTATGTTTATCGCCGACTTCTGCAAGTGGCTCTGCTCCAGGTGACTAGGCATGACATCACAATTCAAGTGTGGAAGCATCAAAATGGTCCTTGGATGTTTGGTGCAAGCCTTTGGATTTTTGCAGTGTGGCGGTGTTTCCACTCCTAGTGTCGCGCGATGTTTCCACTCACGGTGATGACAAGTGTTTCCACTCCTGCAGATGGTCAGATTGAACAAAAACATCAAACCTAACACGATATGTGTATTTATGCCTAGTTAATTGTCCTAATCATTTGGATCTCTAAAATTTTGTTTCTTAATAAATAAGCTATATTTATATGTTAATGTACTTGAAAATAAACAATAACCTAAGTTAAAATAGATGAATAACTCTATATAAAATAGAGTTATCAATAGTCCTTTCTTAGCTCTTGGTTCTAGCTTTCCTTCACTAACATGAAAATATGCAGGACACCCAAATACTCTTAAGTGCTTGAGATTTGGCGCCTGACCAGTCCACACCTCTTGAGGTGTCTTGAAATTTAGTGCAGTAGAGGGGATGATCTTATTTACTAAGTAACAAGCAGTATTTATAGCCTCTCCCCAAAAGGATTTTGGCAACTTAGCACAAGAGAGCATACACCTAACCTTTTCTACAAATTTCTATTGAGTCTCTCAACTAGGCCATTTTGTTGGGGTGTACCTCTAACTGTATAGTTCCTATAGATTCCATGATCTTTACAGAACCTATTAAACTCTTCATTACAGAATTCTAAACCATTAATTATCTGTCCTAAGTGCCTTAACCTTCAAGTTACATTGAGTTTCAACCCTTTTCTTCCAATCAACAAAGGTTTGAAATGCCTCATCTTTAGTTTTTAATAGGTAAATCCAAACTTTTCTACTAAAATCATCAGTAAAAGTTATGAAATACCTCTAACCTCCATGTGTTGGAGTCTTTGATGGCCCCCAGAGATCTGAGTGAATGTATCCAAGCTTCTCTTATGTCTTGTGCACACCAGTAGAGAATTTGACCCTTGTTTGCTTGCTAAACACACAATGCTCACAAAATCCTAGTTGTTCAATTTTTTCTCCACAGAGTAAACCTTGCTTGTCAAGTTCCTTTAAACCTTTCTCACTCATATGGCCAAGTCTTTGATGCCATGTAAGTGTTTTATTCTCTTGAGAACTAACAATATTTACCTCACTAGTCACTGTGGTTCCCATCAGAGCATACAAGTTATTCTTTCTCCTTGTACCTTTCATCACTACTCTTGAGCCTTTCATGATCTTCAAAGTTGAGTCTTCACATTTGAAACTAAAGCCAACAACTTCAAGTGTACCTAGTGATATTAATGATCTCTTTAATTAAATCAGGAACATGCCTTACATTGGTCAACATCTTCACTGTACCATCACTCAATAGCAGTTTGACAGATCCTATTCTAATGACTTCACAAGCTTTATTGTTTCCCATCATCACCTTTCCTCCTTTGAATGGCTTGTAGTCAACAAACCAATCCCTCTTAGGACACATATGATAGGAACATCCTGAGTCAAGTATCCATTCATAATCACCAGAGGTTGATGCAGTAGAGTTTGATTCAACTCTCTCATCATCAATAGCCACCAATGCCTCACACCAATCATCATCTGGTTCATCACATTCTAGCTTGCCTAGAGTTTCACAATTGTCACCTTCTGCATACAGAACTTCACAACTGTCATATCAATCAGATGCAATGGAAGCATCTCCAGAGTCATCAATGCTACATTTCTTGCCATTTTTCTTTTCTGGACAGTTCTTCTTATAATGTCCTTCTTTATTGCAGATATATCATCTATTGTGTTTAGGTTTAGATTTTGACATCAAGACCGATTGAACCTCTTCAAGAGAAATTGATTCCCTCCCATAAATGAGAGTATCAACAAGTATATATGAGCTGTTCAATGATCTTATTAGCAGAAGTGCCTGGTCCTCATCTTCAATCTTTACATCAATGTTCTCTAGGTCCAATATATATCAATTTGTTGAATTCATCAATGTGATCCACAATTGAAGTTCCTTGTTGCATCTTGAATACGTACAATCTTTCTTTGAGATAGAGTCGATTAGCCAAAGATTTTGTCATATACAAGCTTTCAAGCTTTAACCAGATTGCAGCAGCAGATTTCTCTTTGGATATCTCTCTTAGAACCTTATCACCCAAGCAAAGAATGATAGCAGTATATGCCTTATTCATTATGTCTTTCTTTTCTTTAGCAGACAAAGAATCAAGTAGTTTATATCCTCTCCTTCAAGAGCATCTTCAAGTCCCAGTTGAACCAGCATTGCACGCATCTTCATCTTCCACAAACCAAAGTCATTATTGCCAATAAACTTCTCTATGTTATACTTAGCCATTTCCATGGAATCTTGTTTTTTTTTCTTAACGACGCTACCGATACCAGTTGTTAAGATTTAAGCCTCGAATTTGCGTGAAATCTAATCCAATACAATCACACAGACCTAATTGACCTAGATGAATGATCAATTGCACCGAATTTGCAAGATTTAATCGTATTGAATTTAAGAGCCCTAATTTGCGCAGAATTGGGGAAGAACACAATTGAACGAATTAAGGAAAATTGAAATCACACAACACACGATATGTTCACCCAGTTCAGTATCAGATTGATACTTACCTCTAGAGAATTAATCAAACACTTAATTCTTGTTGCATTGATTTGAAGAATACGCGATGAACAATACAATGTCAAGAACACCCAATTGATCACCTCCTCACTTCCCTTTGCCCAGAAATCCCGTATTTGCACTCACACTCAATTCCCAAACGTGTTACAATTCGTTACAATGAAAAACAAAATCGAAAATCAATATAAACGAACGAGCTGAAGACTTTGGCGCCAAGCTTCAAGCTGTAACCGTAGAAACAGAATTTTAAAACTGTCCAGTAACGGGTTGACACGTGGCACAAGCTGATAGGTCCAAAAATGTTGCCATTGCTTACATCAGACCTGTTACCAACTCTGAGACTACCATTGATCTGAAACAATTTACCACCCGCGATGAGTCTAGTTTATGTCACTAAACAATATGTTTAGTGACAATAACTAAAGGCTAGTATGGTAAAATGTCAATTGATAAAACATAAAATAGGAAAATCAAAAGAAAAACTACTAATCAAAAAAAATAAAAACGGCTCATTCAATCCCTAAATTGAAGGAAAATTAAAACGGCTAATTAATACAAAATGGCTTCATATTGTTTTGCATATTCCCTTTTTTTTTTTTTGAGGTCTTACACCCTCAAGATGTTTGAGTAAATGCCCTAGAGAAATAACAAGTTCACGTAACCGTTATCGTTCACAAGATCACCTTACCAATGTTGTTCAACCGTGTGGTTAGTTTATACCTAACCAGAGAACCTTATTTTCATGGTTAGACACTACTAACCTATAGTATAACATATATCACAGGGTTGTTTACAGATTTTTTACATCAAAACATTGTATTTTGGCTTTTAAATTTGTAGTTTTATGTATTTTTCGCTTTTGAATTTATAGGCAACTAAGCTAACCATTGTTGTTCAATACTATGGCTAGTGCATCAATACCCACGAAGATCAGTATTCTTGTGGTTAGAATGAACTAACATTCTCATTATAGAAAATTCAAATGCGTTAAAAAAATGGAATAAAGGAAAGAAAGAAGAGTAGTGCGTGAAAGGAAGAAGAAAGGAAGAATAAAGAAGAGCGAAGAAGAAAGAAATAACGTTCAGCGTGAATGAAGTTGGAATCCTGAGAAAAAAAAGGAAGGGAGAATTAATAGGAAAATTAAACGTGATATAAATGTGGTCCCTTAAAAATAGAAATATGATTCATTGGTAGTTATTACTAATTACTAATTATTATATAATTAATAGGCCGAATATTGAAGAGTACTAAAATATCCTCCTTAACTAATAACCATTGGATTCATTTTAATTAAAATAGTGAGCATCCAATGGCTCACTTTAATTTAGTAATCATCACTAAACAAAATATTTAGTGATGTAATCCTTAGCCGGTAGGATACATGGGAAGAGAGAGGGGTGATGATAGAATAAATAATTTGGTGTGGACAGTCCATCGTATGATCACGTAGAACTCTGAATCTCCAAGAGTTATTTTTAACATCTTGAAATTTGTGTCATAAAATTTGTGCTTGTGCATGGTACACAACCTATTATTAGGAAAATTGTGCACTGTAGTTGTCACCTTAAAAGTTATCCCAAACAAATGAAATATTCCGAGAGTAGTTTATTAATAGTCTCATGCCACTACTAATACAATCAATGTCTGTACGTACATATACAAAATGGCTAATGATCACGCATTAGCACATGACAGTAGAAAAACTCATAAAAAAGTTTTTTTTGACCTTTTCTTTGGCTGTTAAGAAAAGCAAGAAAAACATGAGTCACTCACTCACTCACTCACTATCATATTTAGCTTAGATGTGACATATGCAGCATCTAATAATGGAAACGAAGTCGTCGAATTAGGATTGCTATTTTCAAGCACATGATGGTGGAATGTCCGAAATTCCTTGTTTATGTAATTCACCCATGACACTATCAAGTGCTGGAGCTTTAAGTCCAAGTGGTAGGGGCAGCCATGGTTTTGATAAAACATCTCCAATAGCTGCGTCTATGCTCTCTTTTGACTGTCAAAAAAAAAAGAATAAAGTTATATAAAATTAATTAATCATGTAATTCTTCTACGCTTCAAATAAATGAACAATATGCGTGTTGCATGAGAAGCTACGGTCATGGGACCAAATAAACTAACGATCGACATTATTAATGATGATATATTCATAAGATTGTACAATTATCATTTCTGTCAAAAGGAAATTGAAAGAATCCAATAATTGAAAGAATAATCAAAAGAAAATGACAAAAAGAGATGTTGGGGGAGGAAATTCACCGGATGGAAATCGGAGAAGGGTCCAGGAGGAGGAGGACCAGGGGCGGCAATGCCGTGATCTGCTGCTTTATACATGGTTTGCGGTGGGATGCCGGGGACAGGTGAACATCCAAATCTCTGCATGTTAATTTGTATTTCCTCAATAGTGAGTGAGACAAATTTATACCACTATATATAATCTCTATTTCTATTTATGAGTTATAAATATGTTGTGTATAGTATAATGTTGGTAAATACTTATACTACTAGATGACAATATTTGTATACGGCAAAGTTGTCTCTAATTAAAAGGATCTAAAATTCAAAGGAGACGACAACGTGCATGGCTCCAAAGTAGTAAAGTGAGTAATGAATAGTTACCGCTGTTGTCGGTGGTTGTGGAAAACAAGGGGCTCCAGCTGAGATTATTGTGCTCGTAGCCTGTTTCAAAAAAGGATAAACATTTTTAGATATAAAAAATAAATAAATAAATAAAGGAACCTATAATCAATATCTAATTTTGATTTTCCTACTAATGATTGTATTAGCAATTTCAGTAATATCAGGATAACCACTCTTAAGTTGGAACCAAATGTGATCGTGTGATATATAGTGTGTAGTGGTTATTAGTTATTTCGTATAAGGTGACAAAAAACACATTGAATTTTAGATTATATTTGTATGGCAAACAATCTTCATTAAGCCTGTTACTTTTTTTTTAATGAATACTTCAATGAATTTATCTTTGTTATTGCTAGTATATCATTAATAATTGGTAAAGATTACTCCTTGGTATCTAAAACTGCTACATGAGAAAAACTCTTAATTGTGACCTAATCAACGACAGGATTGTGTGCATATGATTGGCCTTTTACTAAATCAATCCAATATTAGAGTATTAATTATTATTATAAAATGCATATGATTGGCCTTTTTTATATTCATATAGGAGAATATAATGAGTTATAGTTCTCTTTATTCTCAAAAGATGAAAAAGATTTCATTTAGAGAAATAGACTCAAGAATGATGGTGAGTCATACAATTAAATTATCACAACTATTAATTGTAGACCCCACAATCATTATTGTGTCTATTTCTCTCCAAATGAAATCATCAATTCCTTTTGAGAAATGAAGATGATCTTTTTATTCAAAAAAAATGAAGATGATCTTCATCCGAATATGATCACTCGATTGAGAGTGGTGCACTAAATATTATTAATTTAGAATAAAATAATTAACAATACATTAATTATATAAAACCAAACATATTTTGATTTTTTTTTTCTTCTTAAAATGTCAATTCTTTTAGGACTAGGCTCTAGAGTGAGGCGGTATATATATCTTGTTACTATCAACTTTAACCTAAATTAAACATAGGCTGAATATAGTTTTGGTCCCCCCCCCCCCCAATTATAAAAATTCAGATATTTCAACCCTATATTTTAAAAACTCAGTCATTTAGTCTAAATAGGAGTTTCTCTTATAATTAAAGTGATGCGAAACTCATTAATTAACGCGATACTTAGTTGTCATGTCAATTAATGAGACACATCACTGAGTTTCTTTCATTTTAATTTTGTAATTTATTTTTATTTTAAATATTTATTAACTCAATAAATATGAGACACGGTGACGTGTGTCTCATTAATTGATGTAATAACCACATGAGTTAAGATCCTCTCAAGTACTTGTTGTGTCAAGTAGGTGAGAGAGTGACACATACAAATTGATAATGACATTTATTACATTATTGTATGTGTCACTCTCTCTCCTACTTGACACAACAAATACTTGAGAGAATCCTAACACTAACCACATATGATGCCTACATCAGGTGGTACGTCAATTAATGAGTTCCACGCCACCTTTATTATAACGGGAACTCCTCTTTAGACTGAATGTCGGCGCTTTTAAAAATAGAGAGAATAAATGTCTGAATTTTTAAATAAAAAAACTAAATATTTGAGTTTCTGATAATAGAGAGACTAAGACTATAATTTAACATTAATTATATATTGGTTTCTTCTTTTTCAGAAAAAAAACATCCTTTGGTTTATAAAAAAGAAAATTATAGGTTTCTTTTTCTGAAAAAAATAAAGTGCCAGTAATTTCACAAACATTCCTCTAGGATTAATAAGGTTTGGTTGTTATTTTGAAGTTTGAAGAGCTAACCCGTTGGTGCTGAGTGTGCCATAATGAAGGGTCTTGAGGTGGTGGAGGAACTGCGGTCGGTGCCCATGGTAGCGACGGCGAATGTGGTCCATGCTTAGGCCACATGGGCATTGAAGGATGTCCCCATACATGTAGAGGTCTAAAATGGTGCATTGTGGTCATGGGAGGGAAACCCATAGTGGGTGCTACTGCTGCTGGCCATGGACTAACGTCTCGCTTTCCTCCTCCACCACCGGTGGCAGCCACACCAAACAATTGTCTCCTCTGATTCCAGCTTGCTGCTTCTGCTTCACGCGCCAGCAAATGTTTTCTATGGGATCTGTATTTCTGCACTCATCAAAAAAACTACATGTTAATTTAGAACTCATCACCCCATGTCCCTCAAAGTTCATAAAATCCAAGCAAACCTGCTTACCTTAGCATTAATTACACCCATAATGAGTACTTCAAAAATAATTTCATACTTAAAAAAGAAGCAACAAGATTACAATTACAAGACTGAAAAAAGTCAATTATCAGCATTAATAAGCATGCATGTCATCGATCATTTTTGTTTTCTCTTATGGCATCTTTAGTTTGTCAATTTATTTGATCTAATTAATTTACTGATACATATGTGAAATAACTCAATCATGTTCATAAGTTGTTAATTTTGAGCTTATTTTTATAAGCTCTTCATAGCATGTTATAAAAAATCTTTATAAGCATCATTGGAATTTCCAAATCTTGGTGAAGGAATACTGAAACTAAAAAGGAAGAAGTTGAAGGATGTGTATACCTGGAGGTGGCTGGCAATGTTATGGCGAGTGAGACAATCAATTCCCATAATCTCCAAAATCCTTGAAGGCACCGCCTTATCCACCCCTAACTGTTCCACAGCTTGCACGAATCGTCTGTGCAGTTCCGGTGTCCAGTCCACCTACACACAAACCAATAAGGTAATTAATTAATACATAAAAATCAAAATCCCGCTAAATTTTCAACAATTTTTATCTTCTATCTATCTATCTCTCTCTCTCTACGGTTAGGGTATACCCGTGAGTTCTTTTGACACTCAGGTCAGGAACTTTGTTAAGACCCATAACTGAGAAAGTGACAGAACCTTAAGGATAATTAGCTAATAAGTCACACATGATGATGATGATGATGATGATAGATTCGAGCTTCAGTAAGTTAGTTACCAAAATTAATACAAACCACTTAGCACAAAGAAACTTCAAAGCTTCAGCTATTAAGCTAAGTAGCAACAGTAATATAAGTTTACCTTGACTTTTCTTTTCCCATGTGGATTCTTTGTTTGAGAAGTTGATTTTCTTCCTTTTCCACCATCTTTCGGCAATGGATTCACCACAATAGATTCATCCCTTTTACTCACAATCTCTTCCCCAAGGCTTAACCCCGAACCATGACTTGAAGAAGTTGTTTTATCTTCGTCTACATTTTTCTTCAAACTCTTCTTATCCTCAGCTATGGTGTTGTTTTCCACCGAAGCCGATGAGTTTATCTCCGATTCCTCGCCGCCACTGACGGAGAACTCAGCGAACATATCCGGATCCATCTCCAAATCCGGCAAGACATCGCCGTCGACGTTGAATCCAACAAATAGGTCATCGAAGTTGATACTTTCCAGTAAATTCCCATCGGAAAGGTCGGCAAAGTCATAGTTTCCAATCGAAAAGCTCTCCATCTCTCCTTGGTTTTCATCTTTGGTGCTACTCAAAGGTGACACCGCAAGCATCAATAATCTCAGATCCACACACACACACTCTTGAGTTTGAGTCTTGAATGATATGAATTGAAGACTCAAAACTAACGAACCAATAATGTATTTATAAAACTATCTGAAATGTTTTTCCTTTTAAAGCAACGCTCACGTGCATGAAATTAGTTTCAAGAAAGCTGTGCTAGCTGAGCAATGATATATATGTAAAAGAATTAGATGTGATAATTGAAATTGGTTTGCAATTGTAGTACAAAAGGGTTTTTATAATAATAATGATGAAGGAACGTGCCAGAGAGTGTATAGAGAAGAGATCGGATGTCAACCACAAATTTGGTTGAGATTTTGTATTTATGTGTTTCGTTTGGGAGTGTGCTACTTGCAGTGTTGGTCCGTTTCCATGACATTATTTCGGTTTGAGGATGATCTTTTTTTGGCTTTTTTTTTTCCGCATCCCCCCTCTTTCTCTCCTACACCCCCATAATTACCTAAAACCCGTTTTTACCCCTGTTTAAAAAAAAAAAATTAAAAATTTCGGAATTACCTCTAAAAAAGGTAATTCCGCCAGCTGCAAGTTATCGATCCGCTCCCTAAAGTCCACCAACTTTATTTTATCCAGCTTCTTGTTCCCCCAGCTGGTGGCACGTGGCCAACACTTTCCGAACAACGATGGTGGGAAAATGCTCGTATATCCAGCACTGAAAATAAATAATTAAATTAATAAATAAGCATGTTATTAATATATGAGTAATTTAATTAAAAGCTTTAAATTAAAAAATAAATAATTGATTACCTAGAGCAGTGTTGCGTATCCGCCGAACTGCTTGGTCGAATAAAAGACCGCTTTGGTCAACTGAGTGTAGAGGTAAGTGAGAGCAGCTACACCCCAAGACCACTGGTCACACTGCTGAAGATTCTGAAGCAGATACATCCACCTCACTGGCAGTAAATGGTGACTCTTGTCGGCCAGAATGGTGGTGCCTAACAAGAAGAGCATGTAACGCAAGACGTGCGATGCGCTTCATAAGCACCCGTGCCATGTTCTCTCTTGAAGAGTCATTTACAAAGGAGATCTTAGATATCGCCCCGATTTTCCCTAAGCTCCTCGATGACAGTAGCCTGATCCATGCCCAAAGAGTCCACAGCCAAGTGAAGAGCCTCAACAGAATCAAAATCGGGCTTGTGGTCCAATGGGGTGCCCTCTAGCGGCAAGTGGGAGCAAAGACGGCCACATCGTCTGGTGTGATCATCTCCCCAAACGGCATGTGGAATGAGCAGGTCTCAGGATGCCACCTCTCCACAAAAGCAGATATCAACTCATGGTTGACTGCCCCCAGAGGTGTGATGTCCAACTCAAAAAGCTTAGCCTGACGCAACCAGTGGGCTAACTGTGGGTGGTGGTCGGTAGGTCTAATCTTAGGAAACTTGATACAACCTTTAGTTTCCAAGGCTGAAAAAATTAAAATTAAACCATACGTTATTAAAAATAAGTAATTAATTGTTGTTAAGTAAAATTAAAATAAAGAATTAAAATATTACCTCGCCTCTATCTATCCAGGACGCGCAGTGCGTATCCCAGTGTAACAATAATGGTGGGTGATCCACAACCTGGGCAGGCTGAACCTCCTCCTCCTCCTCCTGATGCTGACCCTCATCCTCCTGCTCCTCCCAAGCCTGCCAACTGTGAGCAGGAATGTCATGATCTGACTCACAGGTGCTCTGTTGGTGCCGCATATTGTACTCATGTCTGGGTGGTCACGGTAGAAATTTTGCTCATACCGGGTGAGGCTCGAGCTCAACCATCTCTATCACTGCAGCGCGGGCTCTCTGGCGCCTCCGCCTTCGAAGCATGTCCAGCAGACTCGAGCCTCGTAAGTGTCCGGAGAAGAGTCTTAGGGATGGCGATGGGGCGGGGCGGGTGCGAGAGTACTCCACCGCTCCCCGCCCCGCTCTCAAATTGTCCCCGTCCCCATCCCATTCCCCGCTCGGGGACATTTCCTCCCCATCCCCATCCTCACAGATCACACGGTTCGCGGGACCCTAATAATTAACAAAAATATAAATTAAAATATAATAAAATTAGAAAAATATATAAAAAGTAAGACTAAAATTCAAAAGTTTAACATTTTAATATAAAAATATAAATGTTAGTCTTAGTTTTATATTTTAATATTTGGAAAGTATAAAAGTCGAACAATTTATTATTTTGTTAATATTTTAAATTGAAAACACGTATAAAAAGATTAAAAATTTAATTACTTATAAATAATATATATCTATAATAAGAATATTTATGTAATTTATTAGGCGCAAGTCTCATGGTGTGAGTATGATCCCCATCCCCATCCCCACTTTGATTGCATGGGATTTTCTCCTCCGTCCCCATCCTCATGGGGAAAAATCCTCCGTCCACGGCCCCATTCGAAGCAATCATGAGGATCCCCACTGCGGGTAGAAATTGCCACCCCTGGCATCGCTGCTCTGCTGGCCTCCCCATCATGTTGTCGTCATTTACCCGCGGTCTTCGCTCGGAAGACTCTGCTCGCGCTTCTACTTTATGCAGTCGTCTACTAGCCATTTGTTAAAAAAATGTAAATAAAAATATTAATAATTGAAAAAAAAATTGTAATTTTAGATTACAAGTAATTAGAAAATCTCTCTCCGTATTTACTTACTTTTTTTGAATTATGAAATCGATTTTTGTAAGTTTTCAAGGGCATTTTCGTCCGTTTGAGTAATTATGGGGTGAGATAGACAATGAGGGGGTGCGAAAAAAAAAACCTCTTTTTTTTTAATAGTGAAGGGATTTTTGAAAAATCACCATACAAGTGCTCGTGAACTTTTAGTAATTATTACTATATACTTTCATTTTTGTAATGGACGTAGGAGACTCAAATGAAGAGAGAGGATAATTAATTAGGTCGTATCAGCAGCTCAAGTATGTCTGATCTGATCATGAACGGTAGTAGTACAGTGAAAGTGAAAGGATGGGATGTTTGCCTTATCATAATAATTGACCGCTGTATTTTTCGCACTTAATTTTACAGATATATAACCGCTATTTGTCTTGTTTCTATGATTTTTTGGGACAAGAATCTTGTTTCTATTATGATAATTGCATAATTGAGAATCTCAAATAGGGGAAACTGCTTATAATTATCAGTTAAACACGTTTCACTTGCAACGCCACTTAATGGGTGTAACTACCTAGTTTTTTTTTTAATAGGTAATTTTTTTTAGATAGGCAATTGTTAGTGGGGTGGGGAAATATTAGTTTTCGGGACTTGAACTCGGACCTCCTTCCTACACTCATTTGGTGTACTCCATCGGTATCTTTTAGCTCGCCAATTAAGCTATCTACTTGGGATAGATAGGCAATTGTTTGTGGGGGTGGGGGAAATGTTAGTTTCTGGCAGTGGCATATCTAGGACCCTGAGTTAGAGTGTGTAAAATTTTTTAAACACACACATTGCTATAAGTATAATAAAGAAGGAAGAGAAGGAATAGAAGAAAGAAGAACACGCTCGAGAGTGAAAAAATGTAAGGAGAGAAAAAATTAGAAACGTGTAAGAGTGTGAGTATGGTGTATTAGATAAGTGCAAAACTAATGCAAACAAATATTTCCAAGGTGTGCAAAATATTTTTTTAATTGGATATTGGTGCTAATATTATTTTTTTAATAGGAGTATTGATACTAATAATATTTTTTCAGGATGTGCGATTGACCACCCTGAGCATTACCTAGATCCCCCTTGGTTTCCGGGACTTGAACCCGAGACCTCCTTCTTGCACTCATTTGGTGCACTCCTTTGGTATCCCTTAGCTCGTCAACTGAGCTGTCTACTTGGGATTTGGTGTAACTATCTAGTTGTTATTCCAAGTAGGTAGCTAGTTGGTGAGCTAAGGCATATCAAAGTATTGCACCAAATGAGTGCAACACACGAGGTCTCAGATTCAAACCCGAGAAATTAATAATTTCTTATCTCCTACGTACTTCCTCTATTCCTTACTAATTGTCGTTTTTGTAGAAAATTTTTGTTCCTATTTATTTGTTATTTTCAAAGTTCAATGCTCCATTTATTGTTGTTTTGTCAATAATGTACCTGGGTATTTATTGTTGTGAGAAAAATTAGATGAAATAAGATGACAAATGATCATAGGTATTATAGTTAAAAGAGAAATAATTGTATCAAAAATAACAAAATTTATTGGTCTCATTGGTAAGTGTAAAAAAGCAAAAGTGACAAGTAAATAGGAACTAATTAACATTTGTCTATAAAAAAATAGCTAATTGTTTGATTCGATTTTTGTCTGGCAATACCAAAAAGTTTCAATCGTAAACACTAATTTTGCAATGTTACCTATGAGGTTTTTTAATTTTTATTTTTTAATGAAAATGTTATTTATGAGGTGAAGTGGTTATAAAGATTTTTTTTTGTTAACTCAAAATGCCTTAAGAGGGTATAAGGGGTACCTCAACCTATTTACACCACATAAACTACAATTATAGACAACAATAGACTACAAAGGGTTAGCTTGGAGTTGGGTAGCAATTAGATTGGGCAACCAAGCACATTGTGATTTTGAGGATTAGAACAATAGTCCTATCTCTTGTATGAATCGGATTCCATAGACGATGTAATTGAGTTGAGGCACCCCTAGTGCCCCAAATTAATATACTTTGACATATAAAAAAAACTACAATTATATATAGATAGCCACAGGGACTGCTACACTTGTCCTTAAAATTGCTTTCTATTAAACTACCCCCTATTACAATTCCAACTCCAAGATTAAACTTTAACTTGGTACACAATTTGTGATACATTAGTTGTGCCTCCTCTAAAAATAATCCTATTTCGATTTATCCAGATAGTCCATACTGTTGCGATCCAAACAATAAATCTGAACCTCCTAATTTTTTTTTCTCAATACAAGTCAAGCCATGAAGCTTGAAGTGCTCCCATCTGTTTGCGATATGTCCTCCCTTTAATCCTCCCCACTCTTCAATCGATTTCCATAGCTGGACTGAAATGCATCAATCAAAAAATAAATAATCAGCGCATTCTTCATTTTGAAAGCACAATACACATGCTAGTCCTGGATTCCACGCTGCAGTAGAGCGACCCGAGTTGACAACCTGTCCATCAAGACCCTCCAAGCATGCACAATGTATTTAGACAGTGCTGATGTCCTCCATAGGCTCTTAGCTATCTTCTTTCTCTCCTCATCCAATTGTGACACAACAGTCCTGTTGATTAACCACGCGTACACATTGACTGTGTAAGAAGATTTGTTGTCTATTGCCCAATTACACCTGTATTTTTTCGTGTAATCAAGTTGTACCTTTACCAAAATATCTTGTAACGTAGCAACTGCATTCTGCTACTCTTCATTCAATGTACCAGTCCAATTACACCTGTCTTTTTTTGTGTAATTCCATATTTCGAATACCAGCCTACCACTTTCCTTTGGAAGACATATGCTACTCCAACATACCCATGTCGTTTTTCTAACTTCATCACTTCCTCCCCACAAAAAATTGTGCTGAATGCGTGTAAATTCTTTTATCACCTTCTTAAGAGCCTTGAAAAAGGAGAAATAGTACAATGGTAGGCTAGCAAGAACAGAGTTAACCAAAGTGATTCTCCCCCCGTTGATTATTCTTCACCATGTTTTTTTTATGCATTTGATTATTCTTGACCATGTAATATCTCCTCATCAAAGCAACTTTTACCTCTTGCCGATGTTGTTTTTGATGTTGCTGTTTTTCGGAGATTACTTTTGCTGTTGTTGCTATTGCTGTCTTGCTGTTGTTGTTTTTGTGGATGGAGTTGCTGTTACATTGCTGCTGTTGTTTTGCTGTCTCAAGTTTGCTTTTGGAAGCTCGTTGTGGGCTGAATTGATTTGACGCTATGGCTGTTCTTTTTTATGAAGATTGCTGGCTGTTGAATTACATTGGCAGATGAAGGATGTTGTTTCGTTTGCTTAGTTTTGTCGTTGTTTTTGTATTTTGATACCCGTGTAATTGACTTTGTCGTCTTGTTTTTCTTGGGGTATTCTTTTTCCTCTTTGGTCTTTTTCTCATGAGGTTTTGACTCAAGGAATGTTTTAACGAGGGCCCAAAATTGTACAGGTTAAATCTTTCAGATTGTATTAAGATTAATACAAGATTTCACTTATAAAAAAAAAAAGAGTAACTAAAAATATTATTTTTCTCCTAAAATTTTATAATGCCTCTCTCTTCCTTTAAATATTAATTAACAATTTTACATTTAAAAATATAAAAGAAAAACTTCAAATAAATTAAATGACAATCTTATTTATCTAAATGAACTACTTTTTATTATTATTATTTACAAATATCTCATTTATGCATAGGAATTTGATTCCTAATTAAGCAGTAGGTCATCCAACTCGTACTCAATCCATGTGGGTGAACTGGTGAAGCCCTGAAGGGGAGAGACATCAGGCCTTCACCTGTCCAACTATATATGCATAAAACTCAAACAAAAATAAATGTCTCTCCCCAGCATATGTATACTATATATCCTCGTAAGACAACTCAATTCAATGTTTTTAACAAAAAAAGTTAACTCAATTCAATGGATTTTCTCCCTCTATTTTTAGGGTATACAAAACGGCTAGAATAAGAAAAATCATCATAAATTATTTTGTTTATATATACTATTTCAAGCATATGAAATATTTTTTTGAGAAAAATAATATAACAGTGAAGGAATTTTTTGATAGAGCTGTTTTTTTATTGGTCAAGATATATAGAGCTGTTTTGATAAAAAAAAATTAAAAAAAATTGGGGAAGGGGACATTTTTATTATTTTACAACCGTCCCCGATGGGATTTGAACTCAACACCTTGAGGATATAATGCTAGCTGTTTTGATAATTATTTCTGTCCATTGTTAAAAAAAGAATTAATTACAGTTTTGATCCTCCTATTTTAATTTCGCCAACTTATGATTTTACTCCCTCAAGAATTTATTTATTTTGTGAATTTAGTCTCCCTTTTTTCACCAACTCACGATTTTAGTCCCCCAAGAATTTTTTCTACAAATTTAGTCCCCCTCTATTTTCACAAATTTAGTCCCCCTATTTACCCAATTTGTAAAATCAAAGTCCCCCTCCAATTTGGTCAAAATTGGTGCTGAGATCAATCACTTTTTCTACATTGTCCGACACGCTAAGCATCTTGTTGGAATTTAAACATAAAAATTATTATTTTTACAAAATCATTTTGATAATAATAAGTTTGATCTATTTTTTAATTATTATATTTAATAAATAAAAATTAATCCATCATCTTCTTCATTTGATACATCCTTTCCCTTCGTGAACCCAAACTCATCAAACCCAATATCGTTTTATCAAGGAATATTTATTTATTAAATATAATAGTTGGTGTTATACCCCAATTTTGTCCGAGTTCTTTTTAATAGTTTTTAATTTGGACTTTTTCAACCATTTTATTTTGGACTTTTTCTGAAAATAACAAAAATAGTAGTTTTTTGCGTATTTTCGGGTGTTAGTTTTTAGCTACTATTCGAAGGAAATTTCTCTCTCCTTGAACCTCGTTTTTACGATCTGACGGTGAAAGTGAAGACATATTTCCCACGAACCCGCTGTAAAAAAATGAAGACGATCCGACGGTTAACGAATCCGGAATCACACTTTTACGATGAGAGGTTTGAGAAAAACGGACCAAAAACTGCAGCTATTGCGAAAGCAATTTCTCTCTCCTCAGATCTCGTTTTGACTATCCGAGCGGTGAAAGCATAGATATATGTCTCACGAACCTACTGTCAAAAAACGAAGACGATCTAACGGTTAACGAATCCGGAATCGCAATTTTACGGTGACAGGTTTGAGAAAAACGGGAATTGTGTTTTAGAGGGGAATTGCTTTCTCTACCTTGTTTTAGTCCCACATCGCTCGCAAGAAACAAGAGCTCCCTAGCAATTAGATATAAAAGGGGTTGAGAGGTGAAGATTAGAGGGGAGATCATTGGCGGGTTAAGTGATCTTTTGGGTCAAAGCGTTCGCGGCCCATTTCACTAAAAGCTCGTCTTTGATCATTTGGACGTTTTGAGTCGGCTTTCCGATTCTCAAAGCGGTTCTTGCGGTCTTGGGTCAAAATGGACCAGATAGGAGTCCAGTTCGCGATTGACCTGGTCAGACTGCTTGGTTCGGTTCGGCACTCGTCGAGTCTAGGTTAGTTTTGTATTTATTTTGTTTATTTTTATGTACATATTTATTTATCATTTATTTATAATATAATCTATTTATTTATTTATTTATTTATTTGTTTATGTATATATCTATTCATATTTATTTATGTATATAGTTATTTATTTGTTTATTTATTTATTTATTTATTTTTAGCCTAGTCTTTATTAATTATCAGTTTTTGTCTTTTTTTTATGCACAAATTAGTTTATTTCTTCAAAAGTCAAATAAAAGACTAAGTCGGTTGTACAATGGGTTAGTCATCATCCTAGGACCAATGAAAGTACATGCTGATTCAAGTAATCCTAAAAACTTATAAAAATACAAATAAATTATTTTTTTCTAAAATAAAAGACTAAGTCGGTTGTACAAGTTGGGTTAGTCATCATCCTAGGACAAATGGGTCACATGCTGATCCAAGTAATCCTAAAAACTTATAAGTAAATAAATAAATCACTTTTCCTAAAATAGGGGACTAAGTCGGTTGTACAACCGGGTTAGTCAGCGTTCTAGAACTAATGAGCTGTACAGTCAGGAATTCTAGAATACCTATTCTAAAACCAACTCACCTCACATCAAACAAACTTCTTTCAAAAAACCTCAAAAATACTTTCAAAAGTGTGGGACTAAGTCAGTTGTACAATCGGGTTAGTCAGCGTCCTAGAAATCAGTGAGCTGTATAGTTTAAGGAATCCTAGGACCCCTACACTAAAAAACACCAACCAACAAACCTTTTTCAGGAAGAACTACGTAGCTTTGATTCCTCCATTGCATCCGGAGGTACGTAGGAGCAAGAATCCACTATTGTCAAGCACTAAAAAATAAAAATTTAATTAAGTCTTTTTCACTATAAATAAAAAGGGTAAATATTAATAAAGTCTAAATAATTAGACGAAAGGATGTCGTGGGGTGCTAATACATTCCCCACGCATAACGACTCCCGAACCCTACACTCGCTTTGTCCTAAACCTAAAGGGATTTTCCGAATTTGCCCTTAAACTAGAATTTCGGTGGCGGCTTCCTATTTACCTTCGAAGAATCATTTCCCGGATTTTTGATTATTTCTGATTGGGTTTGCTATTGAAGGAACGATGTTGGGTTTGGGTTCGCGAAGGGAAAGGAAGTGTCGAATGAATAAAAAGATAATTTTTTATTTATTATATAATAATTTAAAAACAATTTTTGTAATTATAATAATATTTTTTATGTTTTAATTCCAACATGGCAAGCCAGCGTGTCAGCCACGTAGGATAAGTGACTGACAACCTAGCGCCAATTTTGACCAAATTAGAGGGGGACTTTGATTTTAAAAATTGGGAAAATAGGGGGACTAAATTCATGAAAATAATTATTGGGGGACTAAAATCCTGAGTTGGTGAAAATAGGGGGACTAAATTCGTGAGAAAAATTCTCGGGGGACTAAAATCGCGAGCTAGTTAAAATAGGTTGGACTAAATTCGTGAAATTATTTTTTGAGGGATCAAAATAGTGACGTTGTGAAAATAGGGGGACCAAAACCGGTTGAACCGCCTAGTCCGGTCCGATTTTGACAACCATGCCAATAAGCTATGAGTTAATTTAAGATCGAGCATAATTAGGACATCTGATTTCCCCAAAATATAAAGAATACAATTTTTATTTTTTTTACTCATATAAAAAATACAATTTTTATATAATTTTTTTTATTAATCAAAGTGGCACTAATGGACATATTACAAACGTCTCCGAGGAGATTTGAACTCAGCACCTTGAGGACATAAGACTAAGTTTTTACCACTGAGCTAGCACCTCAAGTGTAATTTTCATATAATATTGATGTTGCTACTATTCAATATTTTAGATTCGATAATAAAATTTAATAGGTACATTTATTTAAATTTCCATATCTAACTATGTTGAAGCTGCATTCAAATATTTTAAAATCACCTATAAAATATAAGTATAATTTCTTCTGCTATTGCTAGTACTATAATTAAAATAACGATGTTACGTTATAGAATTAACATCTCAAAAAATTAAATTGCTGAATAAAACTATTTGCTATGAGTTTTATTGCCTCACAAAATTGTCACAATTAAAGTGTTAATATATTAATTATTAATTTTTTGTCAAAAAAAAAAAATCATTAAGTAATACTCTACCATCGAGTGTTCCACAACTTGGTGTTGTTTTGCATTTGCTGCATCAGACTATTCATCATGGATCATTTTTACTATAGTTACAATATTTGCAGTCTATTTATACTTTATCTAATTTGTTGTGGTTTGGTTAATTTGGCTTCTTAGGAACAATATAATTCTCGTGTAAACATTCGTTTCGGTAACTCGTTGTCATTTTAGTTCTTGACTTTAAAGAAACGACAAATTAATTAATCCCTTAGTATCTCATCGGTTAGTCACTTTGATCCTAGCTGATAATTCAGTTTGTTAACTCCGTTTGTGTTGCTCATGTGGCATATTTTTTTTGCCAAATTGGATGCTGACATGCCGTGCTTATTTAAAAGATACTGACCCACTTGACAATCCACATCACCAAGGACTATTTTGACAATATTCACCTATTCGGGGACCAAAATGACATTAAATAATAAAAAATATTTTTTGCTAAAAAAATCATTCCTCTCTCCCTCTCATTCTTCTTTGTCTCCTCTCTCTATCTCTCCCCTCTCTCCTCGTTCTCTCTCCTTCCTCTCTCTACTATCTCTCTCCTCGCTCTCTTCTCTCCTATCTGCACTTCGTCTCTCTCTCAGCCCTCTCTCTCCCCCTCCCTTCTCTCCCCACTTTCCCTATCTTTTTCTCTCTCTCTCTCTCTCTCACTATATATGGCAGTATCAAGACATTAAACCATCGATACATTTCAACAACACTATGTATAAAGGGGTGGATTCTAGAAAGGGCAATGAGGGGACATGCCCCCAGTCTGTTTTTCATAATAAATATAGATAGATATATTAATTCGGATAAAACATATACAATCATCTTTTGGAACCTAAATATCAATTTGAAACTATGTCGTAGTGAAAATGTTTTTGAAATGATATGAGATGAGGTGAGGTTCACCTCGGTTCTTGCCGCATGCGCAGTATTTTTTTTAAAAAAAAAACACATGAATGTGTGTAATAAGTTTTTGTCTCAAAGGTAATAAGAAGAGCTGTCAAACTCCAAGCATGTGCATGTCCACATTGTTAAACATGAAATTGAGTAGGTCTCCTTCCAAAAAGTAACAAATAAACTCTATGAAAAATTAAACATGGAAATGCCAACTCTCAAGTAAATATAGCAAATACAAAGTAAATACTGAAGAAAATAAGAATGAGGATGAGGGCGAGAAAAATGAGAAACAAGACAAAGAAGGGAGATAGGAGATGAGAGGATAGAAATAGATAGATAGATAACAGAGGAAGCGACCATAAAGAGGGAGAAGAGGGTGAAGGGGGAGAGAGAGGAGAGAGAATAACGAGGGGAAAGTTAGAGATAAGACATAAGGGATTTGTCCGTCCAACACTTGACGGAGTAAATTTCAATCATATTAGTAATGCTGATAATGAGTTGTTAGTGATGCCTTTCTCTCTGGAGGAGGTGAAGGAAGCGGTTTGGGAGTGCGACGGCAACAAAAGCCCGGGGCCGGATGGGTTCAATTTTACTTTATTAAGAATTCTTTGGGATCTAATCTCTCAGGAGATAATGAGGTTTTTTTGAGGAGTTTCACAGGCAAGCAAAATTACCTAAGGCAATTTGTGCATCATTTTCGCACTAATTCCTAAATGTAGAAATCCTAATGAAATTTGGGGAGTATAGACCTATCTCTCTGATTGGATGCTTGTATAAAATGCTGGCTAAGGTGTTGGCGGGCAGATTTAAGAAAGTTCTAAAAGGGGTAATATCGGGGTGTCAAAGTGCATTCTTAGCAGGAAGAAACATTCTAGATGGTGTGGTGGTAGTAAATGAGATAATGGATATGGCTAAGCGAAGAAAACAAAAAAGTGTGTGGTACTGAAGGCTGACTTTGAGAAGGCCTATGACTCGGTAAGTTGGTCATACTTGGATAATATGTTGAGCAGGTTAGGCTTTGGTACAAAATGGAGGGGTTGGATGCGAACATGCTACTCATCTAATTCTATCTCTGTACTAGTTAATGGCGGCCCATCACGGGAGTTTGTTGTGAAGGAAGGGTGAAAGCAGGCGATCCATGGCGCCGTTCTTGTTTCTAGTGGCGGCGGAAGGGTTAGCGGGGTGTGTAAGAGAGAGGGTGGAATCAAACAATTTGTGGGTTTTAAAGTGAGTGAATCTCTAACAGTGGAAGTTCTACAATTCGCAGATGACACTATTTTCTTTTGTGATGGAAGTGATAGGAGTGTGTGGTGTTTAAAAGCTATTTTAAGGAGTTTTGAACTTGCATCAGGGTTGAGAGTGAATTTTTCAAAGAGTAATGTGATCGGTATCAGCATGGAGGATAGAACAATGGAGGGGATATCCCGATTTCTTGCATGTAGTAGGGGATCGTCTTCGTTTAAATTTCTTGGTGTTAGGGAGGGTCAAATCCGAGGTTAACAAGTACTTGGCAAGCTGGTTTTGGATTCCATCAAGGCAAGGTTAAACAGTTGGAAAAGTAAACAATTATCCATAGGTGGGCGAGTTACTCTTATTAACTCGGTACTTGCTTCTCTCCCTTTGTATCTATTTTCTTTCTATAGAGCACAGAAAAAAATAATAGAGGAGATTGTAAAGATCTGAGAGAAGATTCTTATGGGGTGGTGATGGAGAGATAAGGAAGATGGCTTGGGTAAGTTGGGAAACCATTTGTAAATCGAAGGAAAAGGGCGGGCTTGGAGTAAAAATCTAGAGGTGTTCAACATCGCACTATTGGCTAAGTGGAGGTGGAGGATTTTAAAGGAGGAGGAAATCAGATGTGGAAAAGAGTATTAGAGTCTAGATATGGCTTGGAAGGGAGATGGCCAAATGAGAAGGAATACAGAAGAGATTGGGGAAGAAATCTATTTGGTGGCGGGATTTATGCCAATTGGGTAAAGGAACCAAGTTGAAGGAAGGATGGTTCGGGGAAATAGTAAGAATTAAATTGGGGAGAGGTAATTTGGTGAAATTTTGGGGGGACAAGTGGTTTGGGAGAAATAGTTTTGCAGAACTTTTTCCAACAATATATGATAGAAGTAATAATAAGAACAATGTGGTGGAAGATATGGGTTTTTGGGAGGATAATGTGTGGAGATGGAATTGGCAATGGTTGGAGGAGTTTGAGCGGAGGGGCGAACATAATGTAAATTATTTTTGCGAAATTTATTACAATCGGCCCAATTAAATGATTCATCAGGATAGATGGATAAGCCTAATCGATTCAATAAGCGGGTTCCACGGTGAAAAGTTGTTATGCTAAATTATGCGATTTAATAGCTGATTTTGATGCAGTGAGTTCGGTTAGGGGTGGAGGCGAAGGACAAAGCGATTACGGGCGATGGCGATCCGATTTTGCGACAGCCCGACAAAGAGCGGGGTTCTTTGCTCATCAAGCGAGGATCGGTGCAAATGTGGGGAGGAGGTCTGGGCGTTTTGTGGCGAGTTTGGTGGTTTAGCGGCGGAGTTACGGTATGACGGCAGCGTAAAATGAGAAGTGCGGCAGCAGTGTGGAGGGGCGAGGCCAGATTTGTGGTTGGAATCGGTTGTGAGATAAGCGACTATTTATTTGCTGCGGAGTCTTGTGTTTGGGTCGTGTGGCGGCGGGTGTAGAGGGTAGTAGTTTGATGGGGGGCGGTCGGGTCATTCAGGAAGTTGAAGTTGTAGGAGAGGTAGGGGTTGGGACACATTGGAAACAATTATGGGAAAGCGATGTGCCTTCAAAAGTATCAATTTTCGGGTGGAGATTAATGTTGAATAGATTGGCCACTCGGGAGAAGTTGTTCGAAAGAGGTATTCTTCATTCGGACTTGGATAAGTCTTTGTGTGTTTTGTTTTGAGGAGGATGAGTCACGGGACATTTGTTTATGGGATGTAGAATAATTAAAGCAGTTTGGCAGCAAGTGTGTTTGTGGATTGGGAAAAGCATTACGGACTCAGGGGATGTGGTGAATCACTTTTTGGAATTTGGAAAATTAACGAAGGGAAGGAAACTCAAAAGGGTTAGGCATCTCATATGGTTATCGGTAGTATGGAACATTTGGATTATGAGGAACAAAATTGTTTTCAACGGGGAGGTGGCTTCGGTTTCTAACTTGGTATCGGGTATAAAGGACTCGGCATGGAGTTGGTTTAAGGCAAGGAAGGGGAGGAAATGTTTGGCGACTTGGTCAGATTGGTATAACAATCCCTTGGGTTGTTATCTTTTATTGTAATCAATTATTGGCTGTATTGTTCTCAAGTCAATTATGTTTTTAGAAGGGGGAGAAGTAGTGGGCTAGGACGGCTTTTCCCACTGTTGTGCAATTCTTTGTGCGGGGTACTCTTTTTCCTCCTGGAGTCTTTTTCCCATAGGGTTTTGGCTGGGAGGTTTTTTGAGAGGCCTCCCCTCCCATTGTAATAGTTGGGCACTTCTTGTGCTTTCTATCAATGAAATTGCTTATCTAAAAAAAAGAGATAAGACATAAGGGGGAGAGATAGTGAGAGCGAAGAGAGAAGGGAGAGGAGAGAGAGAGGGGCAGGTTGGGAGAGATGGAGAGAGGAGAGATAAAGGGGGAGAGATAGAGAGCAGAGAGAGGAGGAGGAGAGAAGTAAGGGGCTTAGAGAGTGGAGAAAGAAGAGTGAGAGGGAGAAAAGAAGGGAGAGAGATGGGGGAGGGAGGGGAAAGAAAGAGAGAGGAACAAATAGGAGAGGGAGGGGAGGGATAGAGAGAGAGGAGATAAAGAGGAGGGAGAGAGAAATAACTTTTTAGCAAAAAGATAATTTTTTTGTTTGAAGTCATTTTGGTCCCGAATAGGCGAATATTGTCAAAGTAGTCCCTGGTGACATGGACTGTCAAGTGAGTAAGTCTCTCTTAAGTAGTGTGCCACGCCAGTGTCCAGTGTAGCAAAAAATATGCTGCTTAAGTGAAACAAGCCGAGTTAACAAGCTTAATTAACAGTGAGGACAGATGTGATTAAACAGGTGAAATATGGGGGATTAATTTGTCTTTTCTTTAACGTTAGAGACTAAAATGACAACGAGTTACCAAAATGGTTATTTTCCCTATAACTTTTTTGTGCTAAGACTATTAACTGTAGTTTTGTTATGTCTCACGCTAAATCAATCTCTTAATTAGGAGCGGTTTTGTTTGACTTTAGGGAAAAATTTGTGCTCTAGATATTCGGATCGGTACGGTAGAACTCACCAAGATATCTATATCTATAATTTCAACATTAAAATCTTTGGGTTACTAGGTTTTTGGTGCGTGATTTCTGTAGCACTTTGTCGATGATTAATCTGCCAGGGAGGCTTAATTTTATGTAGTCACCAGAGCTTTGTCCGGCGTGTGGTTCTCTCCTCCCAACGAGTTTTTCTGCGTCCAAGATTCGACCAGAGGCGGCAGGGTGGGATCGAAGTCAGATTCCACTTGGGCCAAAGCCAGTATTAGTATTTCAACATTAAAATCTTAATTAACTTATATATTAAAAACAATTTTTTACCTCAAAAAAATCAAATCAAAGAAGGATACGGAATATATTGAGGGTCACAACACATGGGATACGCGATGATACGTGGGAATGATATTTTAAAATTTTGGCGGAAGCATCTTTGTAGGTGTGGAGAAGAACGTTTTGTAACTTTTGTCTTCATGAATGGAAGTATTTCATGGAGTCCTGTGGTGACAAGTAATTTGTTTGGATCTTTGATAGTTACACATACATATGTGCTTGTTTGTATATATAATTATTATGTATATATCCGTATAAATCTTTTGTATTAATTAAAGAAGAAAAAACAGTGGCACCATCACCATCGTTACTGTAGCAAAGGTCCTTGTTAACTTGTGGGACGCCACAAGACAACGATAGAAAATGTTCCAAGGTTAACGAGCCATATTTATTTAATAGAACGAGTATCATTTGCGCGCAATTGCTAGAGATTATGTTGAACACAAAAATGTAAAGAGAACTTCGATTATCTAATAATAATAATAATAATAATAATAATAATAATAATAATAATAATAATAATAATAAACTTTTGTATCAATCTCATAAATTTTCGTGTCTCTGTTCTAGGACCTCTCCTACTCGACCAGAACATCGTGCGTTATCTATAAAGCTGCGTAATACTATTCAAGTTGTCCACAAATCTCTTCTTCAATGACTCCAGACTCTTCAACGATTTAACATTTAACATGGTATGTCGGGGAAGGTAGGCTCGGTTGGCGGTAAGAGCATGAAAGAGTTGCGTTTTTGAGAAGGAGGTATAGGATTGGCTTAGGAAAACTAACGTTCACACCCACACTAACATTTGATTTAAAAAAACATTTAACATGGCATGTTATTGCACCATTGACTGCTCCTCCTTAGTGAACCGCCAAAAGATCGGAAGTTTGATACACACTTTATTTGGCTCATGATTGTGCACTCCACGTATAACCTTAGACTTTCCAATTTCCAACGGGAGGATTCAATGGTTTAGCTCTCAACATGAAGGGACAACTAGACTTCTTTGAATACCTCGCTCTAGAACAACCAACATCTACTCCAGTGTGTCTACTATGTTTCTTGCAACCAAAAATAAATTTATTCTTTCTCCCTCTTTTACCATTGGCTGTATATGATCTAAGAACGATAGCAATCGTTCTGTTAGCTTTCCTGCCCAACGTACGAGATCGCAACGGGTAGGAAAAATCTACAAAATAAATAATTTATCGTTATTATCCAAATTAGTAACTTATAAATACTCGTAAACAAATTTAATGGAAGATACATACCTCTTTAGTCTTAAATACATCCGATAGATCCATGGTAAAGGGAAACCATCGGTCGTAGCCATATATCTCTTTGATTTAAAAGAACAAATTAAATACAAACATAAAAATGTAAATAAAAAAAGTTCCAGATTTAGAGTTTAAAAAATTAATTTCCGGATTTACCTATGCCATATAAATCCAGGTAACAAAAAATTTATAAAATCCAGAATTATTTTTGAGACATAAACTCGGAAGACAAATATTTAACTCCAAATTTATATCAAGTGAATATATTTGGGAATTTAAAAAAGTTACAGTTTCGGAAATACGTTTTGAAGCGTAAATATGGGAAAGTGAAATTTTTGATAAAAATAAAGGGTAATGTGGATTAAATTAAAAGAGGAGGTGGGTATGGTGTCCAAATGGGGGTACAAAAATCTTTAGCTATAAGTTTCATTCATGTTCAACTAACTATCAATTCACGTGTCCTTAGCTTAAAAAAAAGGGTTTTTTCTTTTGGACCCCCACCCATTCCTCTAACACCCCCATCGTTTGTGTGAAAATCAAAAAATCGCGATTGTTTTAAAATCACCATTTCTTCACACATGATTGGTCATAATTCCTACGTTTGACCACCTTCACTGCATATACGCCGGACCGGCGTATATACGATCAATTAGAAATCAACCACCGTATATACCCCATTGCAAATTTCTATATACGACGAGCAAAAATTTACTCACCGTATATACCACTATTCAGCGTATATACGATTAGCGAAAATTCATCCACTCGTAAATACGCGGTGAGACCTATATACGACGAAGAAAAAGTAAGCATCGTATATACACTGTTTTGATGTAAATCGATGAGCAATTTTTTTTTTTTACTTACTTTTTTTTTTCTTCGCTTGCGGTGTCAGGTAGGCATAGAGGAGGCGTGAGGTCTCTCCGATCGAGAGAGATAGGGAGTCATCTCTTGCGCTCGAAGCACGAGGACTCGGAGGCATAATCCCATGCTCACATGCTTGAGAGAGAGCGAGACGACTGTGCGGTGATATGAGACTGAGCCGGTGAGTATCGGCTGAGCTACTCGATGTCGGCCATTGGAGCTTTCTATCTCGGGGATTACTGCGCAGACGCAGCGGGAGGATTGGCATAGAGGAGGCGGTTCTCGATATCATTCCCGGCTACTCTTCGATATCATCCACAGTATCCACGATGCGATCCTCAACCTATTCATTACCATCCCCACCTCCCGAGTATCGCAGCGGCCAGTGATGCTTATTACTCGAACGATCTAATATGTCGAGTATCGCGAGGTGCCTCAGCGATGTCGGGAGGAGCCTCGGGAGGAGCCTCGACCTCTCTTTTCAGCGACTTGGCGAGATCATGTCTGCGATTCTATACTCATTGACCGGTAAGTTTTGCATTTTTGCTTAAATAATTTATTTAAGTCACATAGTCTGCACTTTTTGCTTACATTATTTATTTATTTTTATTTGGGAGTATCGTGTGTTGTCAAAGTATGGGCTCATGGCAACAAAGTCCATACTAGACTCCATCTTCATTACCACGACCTACTTGCAGCGCACCACCGTGGTCGGGGACTCAGATTGGCCCCACTTCTCCGGATCGCCACGCCACGATGAGACCATGAGTTCTTTGTCGGCTTTTATTGAGAGATGGCACTCGGACTTCGCCGTCATTTCACTTGCCATTTGGTGAGATGGCGATCACTCTGGATGGCGTCTCTTGTCTGCGCACCTTCCCATCCGGGGAACTATGCCACACCTCCCGCGCCTCACTTTGTTAGCTCGGAGTTTGCCACACAAACTGGCTTTGAGACATATTTGGGTGTGTCACGGGTTGAGGTCGCTAACAACACCGTGGGAGTCCATATTCTGACTTCAAATGGTGGGAGCGGGTTTATGAGCGTAACTTGGAGGAGGGGGTGACATCACGATTCTTTGTCGGGGGCTTATCGCGCCGCCGCCCGACCTCTGATATCTTCACTACGGAAGACCGGAGACAGTGAGGCTAAGTGGTTGATCTACTGGATGATCACGAGTCCAGAGGTTCTTGGAGGCTATGCATGGGGTGCAGTGCACTAGGCGCCATGTATGAGTCCTTGAACACTGCGTCTTTGAGGACTACGCTTGCAGGTGTGGAGGGTATGCCACCTATTTCGGTATACATTTTAACTTCTTGTATTTTTGTTAAATCACTGCGACTTTTGATAAATTTTTGTGAATTAAATATGTTGTTTATTTACGCATTTGGGCTTGGATTATGTGGTATTTCCTCGGATGGCGGAGAGGTTGCCGGTCATATCCGGAGTGCGGAGCCACTCTTTGGCGCTCACTGGGAAGAAGAAGTCGACCACCAAGCTCGGCCACTACGGGAGGATGCTTGATGAGGCGAGGCGGAGGATGTCTGCTTTGGCGACCATTTGAGGAGGATAGAGTGGTAGACCACTTTGAGCGAGATCTCCTACAGAGGCTTCATCGGTGGTGACTTGAGTTCTTACATGCACGATGAGTGCTGCGGCGGTTTGGGTACACGCGAGATCATCCCGCGTGACCTCCGATGGCCGTCCGAGTCATCCGATTGCGTGTTTTGGATCGTCCCACTTCATGGCATCCGTGGAGGACATCATGCGCGCACTACTCGGGTTGCTCCCGCCCGCCCGTCGGTATCTGGAACTACTTTAGAGTGGTACGTCGGGCCTATCCCCAGACTATTACGGCTCCACCATCACTTGAGAGCTCACCACTGGACACCCTCACGAGATACGCTCACGGCGATCATGACCGGATTAGGGAGGTTGTGAGGGCTTGTAGAGAGAGGGATTCGTGTGGCGCGACATCGCGCATGGCGATCCGGCGTGTCGGACACTCCATAGGTGGTGGGGATGGCGCGACCGGATGGCGTGGTGGGAGCTTAGGCAGCGGGGGACGGGGCGAGGGGACGCCGTTAGGGATTTTTATTATATTGGCACTTTATTATTAACTTTTTTTCGGATGTTTTATTTATTTTACGAGTTTCCATGAATTTTTGATTTCATTGATTCGATAAAACAAAGTTACACAAGCGATAAAACATAAACAACTTGAATAAAAATAGAGCGGATAAAATGAAAATACAATAGAAACTCTTTGGTGGTGGAGTTAATCGGCGAAGGATCTCGCCGACGGTCATACGGTTTCGACGTCTGAGATGAATGTAACTTCTCAAGGGTTGTATTTTTTGGACAACCACTATCTCTACTTATACCCCCACGAATATGGTTTTTTTTCTTTCTAATTTACCGTTGAAAAATGTCTAAAATAGATTTATCTTTCAAATAGACAAATTCTTTGTTGAAAATTAAAATAGCCAAGAGATTTATCTATTTTTAGATAAATCTGTTTTGGCCAAAAATAATATATAACACACGGAACTGGATTATTAAAACGCATTCATATGTTATAAAATGGACTCATCTTATATAGTTCTATTGTCTAAATTTTCAACTCAAACAGAATCATTTTAACACATTTCAAAAGCAGAATCATCTATTATAGTTTCGTTGTCTAAAAAGCGGATTTATCTTCTTCTTTTATAACAAGACAAATTTAGTAGGTAATTACATTTCTATATGTTTATGCTACAAATGGATTTATAGGTAAATCTGTTTTGGACAAAATTTAGGTGGGTAGAGGCGTGAGGGCTTTGCCTGCTTGCTCCAAAACAAAAGGTTCCTACTTCCCATGATTTTCCGGACCATCCCCATTACTCGTAAACCTTCCTCAAATATGTGAGAAGACAAAATACTATTAAAATATAAAAACTTTCCAATTAAGTTTCTTATTTATTACGTGACTTAGTTTGATCAACAAATATAATTTCAACTACATAGATTCTACTGGACAAAGTTTATCAACGATCTATTTTTGGTCAAGTTTTTTTAATAGAGTCGGTGGAATCACCTTTGTGTTAGAAAAATGAGTGAGTGACATTTGTTGTGATAAGTGTCCTCAGCCAGATTGAATTTTAATAGTCTAGATTTATCATCAATAATTTTGATCAACAACCCCCTCTCAACGGCACCTGCTATAAATAGGCACTATTAACCTCATTTCTTTCACATCGATCAACTTCCACCAACATACCTCCCCTACTAAACACTTGTTTCTTCACAAAAACTCTCTCTGAAATGGAGTCCATATCAACTCAGTTCTCAATGGACTCCACCCTGACTGTCCTCTGTCATCATGAAGATATTTTGACAAAGGAAATTGGTGTTTTTTCAATATTCCCATCCTATCTTCTAAAGGATGAAAAAGGACATCACTTTCTCGGAGTTAAAGGAAAAGAAAAGAGGAAGGTTCAAGAGGGTTATTTCCATAGAGGTAAATACTATTGTTTACTTCAAACCTATTAGTGGAGATGATGTTCGTGTAAGGCATGCTACTGCTCCTTAAGTGGTGGGTCCTCGTTAGTCATGTCAGTGGCCACACGTCCTCTTATAGTGGACAAAGCAATAGGCTACTTCTTACGTGATCGTGGCTGATAACCACCCCTAATCTTTGTCATACCTAAAGCAGGAAAAAACAATGTCACTACAAGAAAACCTTGTTTTAGCCACCAGCAGTTGCCACGGAGCTTATTCCGTCAGTAATTTGCCACGGATTTGCGACGGCAAGTGCAAAATATGTGAGCGCGAAATTTCCCGGTGGTGTTTGCCACGGGTTTGCCACGAACATGTGAAAGGACAAATATTTGCGACGGACATGCCGTGGCAAGTCCGTGGCAACGTATTGATAAAATTAAAACACCCCCGATCCCTACTAACCTCTCATATTGTTCTCACGCATTCCTCCTTCTCACTCTCACTCTCACCCTCACCGGCTCCTCCACACCATCGCCGCCTCCTCCTCCCTCCCCCTGCATCGCCCTCTTTCTCATCGTCCTCCTCCTCCTCCCACCGTCACCTCTCTCTCTCTCATCTCTACTTGCACCACTGCGAAGTCACAAAGCTTTCACGCCATCTTCCGTCTCTTCTCCACGCCTCTACCACGTCCCAAATTTACGGTGAGCATTGCTTTCTTCTCCACGCCTCCTCCTTTGAGTTTGCCATTTTTGTTGCTTTGGTGAGAAATTGATTTTCCTCAAAACCCTAAATCCCCCGATGTTGAATCTTTTGAATCGTGAATTGATTTGAAACTGTGAAAACCTAAATTTGGATCGTGTGCGTTGAATCAACGAGGTTGGCCGTCTTGGTTAATGGCGATCATGGCGATGCTATCGGCGATTGGACTCCTCGTCGCGCCAATTCGTTTGAGAAGCTTGCTAAGGTGCTTCGATGCTTTACTTAACTCCATTTAAAGCGATTCATTCTTTTTGTTTTTATTAAAATAAATAAAAAATGGATCTGTTTGAATCGATGGTGTTTTCTTTGTTGTTGTTTGATTGGGCAAGGGACGTATAGCAATGTGTATAAGGCTAGAGACCTTGTTACTGGGAAGATTGTGGCTTTGAAAAAGTTAGATTTGATAATTTGGAGCGAGCGTGAAGTTCATGGCAAGAGAGATACTTGTTTTAAGAAAGCTTGATCACCCTAATGTTGTAAAGCTTGAAGGTTTGGTTACTTCTAGAATGTCATGCAGTCTTTACTTGGTGTTTGAATATATGGAACATGATCTTGCTTTGGGCTTCTTGGCGGCAGACAAGGTGTTAAGTTCACTTAGAACCTCGGTACTAGTACAATTTTAAAGTTTTTTTTGCTTCTAGTTAATGTGTTTTTGCATATACTTATGTTATGCTCAAATTTGGACATAAAAGAGGTCATGATTTATTGATTTGTTGCTTCTTCTTGGGATTAAAAACAAAAAGTTTTTCGTTTGTTTTGCATTAATTTCCTTCGTGGAGTGTTGTGTAGGTCTTTGATCTAGCTCCTAGACCTTTCTTGGTGATGTTTTTGGGTCCCATGAACTATTCTAAGCATATTTAGTTTTGTATTTATTTCATCATTCTATGTTGTCCCTAGTTTCTCTATGATGTTTTTTAGAAAATTATCTTTAACCCGATGCTATTTCTTTGAAATTTCCTTTATATATATCTCCAAAAAATAAGGTTATTACTTAAATTGGGAACATTTTTGCTTTCTGCTCTTATGGAAAGAATTTTTCTAAAGTCTGTATTTGGTTGTTATGAAAACATTTTCATTTCTAGTTTGCTCTACTTTAAGCGGAAAGCGAGTTTGAACATTACATAGGGAGGGTGACTTTACATGTTATACACGGTGGCAATTTGCAATGTAAATATTTAATCATATAAGGTTTATTACTTGTTTCATGGAGATTTTTACATTTAGTAATGGTGGAGTCGTGTGAAGCGGTGATGTTTTTAAATGATCGGTGACACTAGATTGAAGAAAGACTTGGTCATATTAAGGCGTTGAAGGAAAACTCATCTTGAAAGGGTGATTGTCTCTCGATATTTTCTATGACAGTGAAATGCTTTATGAAGCAATTACTTTCTGGTCTTGAGCATTGCCACAATAGGCGTATTGCACCGTGATATCAAGGAAATTAAAGGATTCTTCCAACATTAGAGGTTTTGCATCACAATGACAATACCATACCAAAGGTGATAAAGATGGAAGTGTTGTCATGGTGGATCATTCCGATTCTCATCGGGGAGGACGGTGTGAAAGGCTTCAAGTTCCTATGGATGTGTCAATTTCATTGACTCCTCAAAGTGTTACGGTGAAAAAGTTGCTAATCTTTGCGTCGACTATCGACCATGTTCTTCGCGCCATTTGAAGTTATGAGACAAGGCTCATGGAGATTCTATTTTGGAAGAGGCTCGGATTATAGAGGTGTTTAATTTACTGTTTCCATTTCTAGTGACTATTGTCTTGGTAAATTTGGTATTTGTTGATCGGACTATAAATTTACGCGTCATATATTAAGCAGGTCAAGCGGAAGAGGATTATAGAGCTATCTATTCACACATTACCCTCACGGCTCCTCCAAAAGTCTCACTTTGGGATTTTGTCTAGAGGAAATGGCATGGTTGGCAAACGATTTTGCACGAGTTTTATTTTCTAGACCTACTTGTGATCTCCTCTCTGTTGTACCACAACCCTTGTCGATCTTTCTCAATTAAGAGGCGTGAAGAATACTATTTAATTTACACGAGAATTTGTTTTTCAATTAATCATTTCCCTACCATGATGTGATTGTAGGAGCGTCTTTGGAAGACAAGCTGCTTTGCTGCACAACCGTGTCATCAAGCATCTTTTACTTCCGGTTAAGATTTGAAAAACAAAACAAGCACTGGGGATGAAAATTTTGTCTCACACCATGGCAAAGGCCGTCATGCGATTTTGGCATTCGGTTGAGCTACTTGTAGACAAAGATGTTCCGATCATGACTCTTTGCATTGGTGGTTCAGATTGAATGTGAGAAAGTTAATTCAAATGAAGCTTCCAGGGACAAGAGGAGAAGTCTCCGATATAGTGCTGGTAATTCTCTTTGATCTTTTATTCTATCCATAAAGAAGTTATCCTTGTCTATTGGCCAATGGCTGCTACTTTGGTTGATGTAGTAATAGTATTTCATTGTTGTGTGAATATTAATTTGTTTAATTAGCCACTATTGAGAAAATATTCCTTTTGTAGTCAAATGGTTTTACCGAAAACTGTTCACTTGTAACACCCACACATACACATACAAAGTCACATGCTGATACCTCTTATTTATAATTAGAGATTATTTTTAAATTTTTAGCCTTCCTTGAAAATATGTTATGAATTGTTCATTACCTGTACTTACTGTATTTTCTATGATTATCACATTCTTGTCCTTCCTTCTGTTTGGGCACTGTTGTAATCCTTGCTGATACCTATTTGTGTTAACTGGGTTCCAGTTTGTTCCATTAGTTAGATCGATGCATCAGAAGTTCACACCTGTTGCATGATCTGAATATTTTCATGTATGATCGTGATATTGGTTATTTGAGATACTTGCACTTTTCCCATTAATTTACACTAATTTTACCTTATGGGATATTTGTTATTTTTGTTTGTCAGGAGTCAAACAACTACTTGAAGGGACAGAATCCCAAAAAGAATATGGCACTCAAGGTGCATGCATATGCTTTGAGGTATTTAAAGGATAGTAGATCTCTTGGAATTTCCTCTCAAGTGAAGCACCGACAACACTGACAAGATATCGACTCGGGCACCTTTGACATGTCATGGGAGGATCATCTTACGAAGTATGGACCAAGTTACCTTCTTTATTTGATTAGCTTATTAGTTTTGTATGTTAGTGAACCATATCTCGATTATTTTCTCCGTGTTAGTTAAATCAAATTGTTGTTTTTGAAATCCATAGGCAATGGCTCTTTCAATATGATTTAATAGATGATTTTCTTTGTTTACTTTTGATATTAGTTTGTTATGTACATTAATTTATTTTTACCTCAATTACCTCATTTACATGTATATTTAATTTTCAGGAAAGTCTTTTCTATCTATTCCGCCTCTCATCGCCATGGAAACATACGAGAAAAGCCATTGAATCTCATTTCCTTCAAGTGTGAGGTAAAATTATGACCATATATGCTCAAATTTACTACCTAATGCGTTCATGGATTGGATTGTGCTTCTTGAATTGTTTTTAAGTTTTATTTGGTTCGAAAATATTTTGGTAACAACCGTGTTTATTTCTAACATTCGGTGATAATAAAATAAAAATTTGAAAACTGGTAGTAGCATTCAAGAGGAAGTTGAAACATCCATGTATGATCTTTGCAGTGCAGTATAATTGGGACTATTTGGATTATTTTATTTATAAGTGCATTATAGATCGATCAGAATCAGTTACATTGTTTTTTCTTTTATAATTTATATATAGAGTTTGGGTATGAAGAGGCGCTTATGATGAGGATGAAGGAGAAAAGCACTTACTATTTTCTGGTAACAATGAGGCAACAGATCATCAAAATCTTTACAGAAGAAACACAAAAACAAGATAAAGTCTTATACTAACAAAATCTTTAAGCTTCTTTTTCTTTTACATGATTCTGTGTCTCTTTATCAACTTGTTTGCACCATAGTTGTGCTGTTTCTATATGTCAGACAGAGAATATTCACTTAATAATTTTGATGGTGTATTGTGATTATTGTTTGAAAGGAGTGTCATGGTTTGGCACAATGGAAATGTAGTTTAAGCATTGCCACTCTTTCTATTTTTATTTGAGCTCTTTTAATGTCTCTTTTTTCCCACAATGGAACAGTCACATGAATAATAATTCTGTATAGATATCACTATTAAATAGAATTTGGAGGCATAATTTAATTTTTTTTTAATTTTTTTTTTAAATTTGCGACGGATTTGCCACGGATTTGCGACGGAAAAATTTGCCACGGAAAATCCGTGGCAAAGCGTTTGCGACGAGCGCTTTTGCCACCAAAATTTGTCCGTCGCAAATCCGTGGCAAATTCATATTTGCGACGGGAATTTGTACATTTGCCACGGGAATGTCCGTGGCAAACCACCGATTTTCTTGTAGTGTGTTAAAACGCAGAAATATCAACACAAAAGCAAACAGAGGCCCAAAATTGACAAACAGGGTACAATACTAAGGTTCAGTACCTTAGTACCACACCTATTTTTTAAAAAGTTTGAAAACACAAGTTTGGTACTGTTACCTCAAAATTTCGACAGTACATTAAATGAAGCTTTAAATGGAGTTGACTTCACATTTAATATTGTTCTGTGGGCCATAGGTCAATATTCAAGTCAGTGCACCATGATTTCGACAGGAAAGGCAGACAAGTGCAAAGAGTGCAAGTGAGCTTCGACAAGCTTAGCTCTCAAAGCTATGAAGCAAGTAATGCAAGAAACCTTCGACAAGAGAAGACACAACACTTCGACAGAGCTGGGCGCAACACTTCGTCAAGCGGTTGACAACGGGTTAGTCGAAAGTGCAGAGCAGCAGTTAGTGGCAGTTACTCTCCCGTAGTTTTAGGCGATTACCGCTTTCCCCACGATTGCTCTCTAGGAGTATAAATACCCCTTTGTAATAGAAAATCGGGGTCACCACATTCTACAAGAACTCTGAGAAACTCAACTTCCAAGCCAAAGCGAAACACGAGTGAAACAGATACTTTGTACGTGTTGGTGAACCATTTTCCTTTCTTCATTTAATGCAATTTTTACTTTCGTTTTACCTTCGTTGCATTTACTGCTTTTATTTTACTTTCAATCCGTTTCTCTCTACTATTTACTGTTCTTACGTACGTGAAAAACACATAACTCAATGGCAATCGTCAAAGAGATTTTCTAGTTTGATCTCACAGTCTCGATATTGAAAACTAGTGATTGTTTGCTAAAAACACCAGCAAACAAATTGGCACGCACGGTGGAACCTTTGCCAGTAACGTTGTGTTGTTTCTATAAGTGTGTGTATTTGTATGCACTTGAGGAGTGGTAGAATGGTACGTACCACAAGGGCAAGGAACAACCGTAGATTCTGCGAGTGTCAGTATTGGAAATGTTACAGGGACGATGACCCCAGTAACATCAATAACCGTTCCCACGATGTCAATGACCAATGTTGGTTCGACACAGTCTATGTCTTTGCCACAGAGTATAGGACTTCCTTCTAGTCCTTATATGGCAACAGGGAACAGTTTAGAGACACGTTTCCAGAACATGAGTCTACCACCATATCCCTTTGGTGTATATGGCATGCCTACTGGAATGCCACACGTTTCGACCTTTTCCCCCTCTCATGTGTCTTCTGAAAGCACACTGGGTCGAAATCCTACTGCATTAACCAATGCGTCCTTGTTGGCATTAAGACAGCAAGTGGACGAGAGCAATCACGATATGGTTAATATGCTCACCCAACAAATTGGTACTGTTTTCAATCCGTTGATTCAGAATACCAATACAAGTTACCAGATGTTAGCAAACCAAATGGGTAGGATAGCAGATTTCTTTGGGGCTCCTACGGGGAATAATAGGCAATTACCCAATGGTGGGAATAATGCGCCTAATACCCCGCAGAGATCAGTTACTGTCGAAGCCCAGGCGGTTGTGGGCGAACAACAAGGGATGGGAAACCATGTCCCTGAAGTAGTTATGGTGCATCGAAACCAGAACGCTGATGAGGTTGTTCGACAAGTGCAACGGAATAACGTTTGCGCTCAAGATAACATAGCCAATTTGGTAGAAACCATAATGGCACAGAATGGCCTTAACGTAGGTTTACATAGGCCTAATTTCATATCATCACTGTTGTGTGAATATGTATTGCAGCGAGAATTGCCAAGAGGTTGGAAAATCCTAAATTTACTAAATTTGGGGTGATACCAATGAATCTCTTGTCGAACACATTGCTCGCTACATGACCGAGGCGGGAGATATAGTTTCAAAATGAGAATTTGAAAATGAAGTATTTTCCAAATTCTCTAACTAAGAATGCCTTTACGTGGTTTACCACCTTACCCCCAGGTTCCATGTACACATGGGGGCAACTAGAAAAGGCTTTTCATGAGCAGTTTTATATGGGCGATCGAAAATTAGTCTTAAAGAAGCGGCGGTGTTCGACGTAAAGTGCACGAAGCTATCGACGACTACGAATAGGTTTAGGCTATTAAAGGCTAGGTGTTTCACACAAGTGTTCGAGCATGAGCTTGTCGAAATGGCTGCAGTGGCCTTGATTATTCAATTAGAAAGAAATTGGATACCTCTCATTTTGAGAGACATGGCCCAATTAGCCGATAGAGTTCGACAAGTCGAAAGGCTTAAAGAGGAAAAGGCTAGAGTGAATAAGTTCAATAAAAAGAAAACTCGGTTGGGTTTCATAAGAAAGAGAAAATAGCCTATGTCGATGAGGAATTCGACTTCGCATTTAGTGATGTCGAGTGCGGGGAAATAGATGTGGGTGAACTTAAGCCTGGTCCTCCTTATGCTTGTAAATTATTAAGGCACATGCAAATGAGAATAATCTGTCAGAGCTAAAAAGCGATAGATTTGTGCCTAAAACATACACTTTTGATGTTACTAAATGTGATGAAATCTTTGATTTGTTAGTAACTGATGGCCAAATCATAGTGCCAAATGGCCTGAAAGTTCCTCCTCTCGAACAGAGGAAGAAAAAGGGTTATTGTAAGTTTCATAATTTTTTGGGACATACAACTGACCGTTGTGTTCTTTTCAGGGACATAGTTCAGAAAGCAATCGAAGAAGGGAGACTAAAATTCGGTGAGAAAAAGAACAAAGCTCCCATGCAGATTGATTCTGATCCACTCCATCAGGCAGAGGCAATGTATGCGGAACCGATGGAAATGAACATAAGTATGGTAGATGTGAAAATGGCAGGCTCTCCTAAGCCTGTTGGGCCTTCGACAGACAAAATCAAAAGTGTAGTGCAGAGGGGCGATGCTGTGCAAGAGCTTACTCAAGAGGAGTATGAAGAGAAGGTACAGTTCGTGTACCCCAAAGCTGAAGAAGAGTTAATAGACTTCCGAATAGGTGCAATTTGAAGAACTCGAGGTAATGTTATGCCCCCGGATGTAGTCTTTGTGTTTGACAAGGAAGCGGCTAAAAGTGTCGAATCTTTCGCCAAGTTCAATGACCTCTAAAAAGGAAATGGCCAGAGAAAAACCGATTTGACTTCAAAAGGGGACGCCTTATAAGGTCAAGGGTTGAACAGCCTTCAACAAGCAAACCACGGTTCTTTGGCAAGAGCGCAAGCCAAGAAGGAGTTTGTGCTATCAGCGTCGGCCAAGCCATTTGTGCCAAGAGCAAATCTCCAAAATGAAAAATGGATACATCTTTGGTTGTAAACATTATAGGAGTCTTTGCTTTCTACGTCTTTGAGACAGCCAAACCAAATACTGGGAGGCTGCGAAATATAATTATAAGAATAATTATAAAGGGAAGAATCCCATGACCAAGACCCAATGGCGTCGTTATCGGTTTCGAAGAAGAAGGCAACAACTGCAACGCTTTACGCGACGAAAACGCCAGAAGGTTCAAAAACGGCTAAGAATATGACCTCTATAGCCGTGGGAACGACGAAAGTAAACATAGGTGCTGCCAACCAGGTAAAGGTTGGAAATAAGGCTAAGGGTAAATCTATTGTAATAGAGGAACCAAGGAGGCCTGCGATGGAAAGAATCTTTCCTCCTCCGTCATCATTGAGGAAGAAAAGTGCTGACTTCGACATGGACGAAGATGTAACTTCAGACTTTGAAGACTCGAGGCGATTTTGATGTCATTTGCAACGTAGTGTCTATTCTACCAATGAATATGACGTCATTATGATCCCAAATGATGTCGAAGAAAATTTCACTGAGGATATGGCTAACCACAAGCCAGTTTGTTACTATGTAATGAACAACGGCTGTGTCGAAGAGCAAATGGCCACTTTCGAGAGGCCAAACGAAGGCATGCAGCATCATTTGAAGCCTCTGTATGTCCAAGCCAAAGTCAATGGCGTAGGCATCAAAAAGATCTTGGTGGATGGAGGCGGCGCTTTGTTAACTTGATGCCTCAAGCAATGCTAAAAACCATAGGGATGTTCGACACAGACCTAAAGCCTCATAACATTGTGTTAACCAATTATGAGGCAAATCCCACGGTCTTTGGGGGCCGTCGAAGTGGAGGTGGTGGTAGGTACTGTCAAGAGAACTACCATGTTCTTTGTCATAGCCTCCAAGGCAAGCTATAACATGCTCCTTGGTAGAGAGTGGATTCATGGAGTAGGCGCTGTGCCTTCGAGCCTACACCAGAAATTGGTGATGTGGAAGGATGATGGTGCGGTAGAATATGTCGAAGCGGACCAAAGTTACTTCCTTCTTTGATGTCAACAACGTCACCAAGGAGAATTTTGAAAAACAAATGGCGAATATTGCGCCATGCACATCTTCTAGTCAGGCATACATATCATCTGACAATGTGCTTTTCTCTGTTCGACTATACCCAACACATGGTTTTGTTTGGGAAAGGGAAGCAATAGAAGATGGAAGTGTCTATCTTGAGGGTGTTCTACCCCCAACAGGATGGGATCTTCGACTCTTAGAAGGTTTTTAGATGTCAGTACCCAATGCCTGGGATAGAATTACGGCCTATATGGCCGAAACTAAAATAAAAATGGCTTTGGAAGCCGAAATAAATCAACAAACAATGGCTGTCGAAGCCATGCCTTCATCTGAAGAAAATGGTGAAGTCATAGATGACAAGCTGGATTGCATTTATGATGATGAACCATTGGGTTTTGAAAAAGACCCTAAAGATTCGACAAAGCGCATGCAAGCTCAAGATCCAGTGGAAGAAGTGGATTTGGGAGATGGCCTAGTCAAAAGGCCAACATATATTAGTGCACACCTTGATGCTGCCTTCAAAACCCAAGTTATTTCACTTCTGCAGGAGTTCAAGGATTGCTTTGCTTGGGAGTACAACGAAATGCCTGGTCTGAGTCGAGAAGTGGTGGAACTTCGATACTATTCGACTAGGAAGAAACCAAGAAAGCAAACACCAAGGAGATTTGCTCCTCCAATATTGGCTAAGATCAAAGAAGAACAGAGAGAGGTCATTCAAAAGCAAATTCATCGAAGCGCGGGTATGTTGATTGGCTAGCTAATATTGTCCCGAAGAATGAAGAAAAACGGAAAACTTAGAGTTTGCGTAGACTTTAGGGATCTAAATAATGCAACACCTAAAGATGAATACGCTATGCCGTAGCGAGAAATGCTAATAGATTCAAGCAAACAGGATTTGATTATCTCGTATGCTAGATGGCTACTCAGGTATAATCAAATTTTTATTCTTTGAAGAGGACGATGTCAGCTTGACTTTTCGATGTCAGGGGGCATTGGGTGTTTATGAATGGGTAGTAATGCCCTTTGGTTTAAAGAATCTTTGGTGCTACTTATCGAGGGCAATGAATTCTATGTTTCATGATTTTATTGACGATTTTATGCAAATATACATAGATGATGTGGTGGTTAAGTCATCCTCGAAATTGGTCATTTAGACCATCTTCGACGTTCGTTTGAACGAATGAGGAAATATGGATTGAAAATGAATCCAACCAAATGTGCTTTACGTATGCGTGCGGGTGAATTCTTGGGTTTTGTAGTACACAAGAAAGTCATAGAGATCAACCAAAATAAGACTAAAGCAATCATGGAAACGAAGGCTCCTTCGACCAAGAAAGAACTTGACCATCTTTGGGAAAAAACAATTTTCTTGAAGATTTATTTCAAATCTAAGTGGCAAAACACAAGCTTTTTCGCCATTGCTGAGACTGAAGAAAGAAGATGCATTCAAGTGGGAGCATGTTCATCAAGATGCTTTCGACGCAATCAAGTCTTATTTAGTCAATCCACCAATTTTACTGCCTGTTATTAGAAACAAATTGCTAAAACTGTATATAGCAGCTTCTGATAACACCATAGGTAGCATGTTAGCACAAGAGGATGATAATGGTGTCGAAAGACCCATTTATTACCTTAGTAGGGTTTTGATTGATGCTGAAACAAGGTATAGTCCAATAGAGAAGTTATGCCTTTGCTTGTATTTCTCTTGTACGAAATTGAAGCAATATATAAAGTGAGCAGATGTTTATGTTTATTTGCACTTTGATGTTATTAAACATATGTTGTCAAAACCAATGTTACACAGTCGAATTGGCAAATGGGCTTTAGCTTTGTTAGAATACAACTTAACTTATCAGCCCCTTAAATCAATCAAAGGACAAGTGGTTGCTGATTTCATAGTGGACCACTCTGTTGTCGAACATGAAATACATTCGTTAGACATACGTCCTTGGAAATTATACTTCGACGGCTCAAGCCATAAAAATGGAGTGGGCATTGGGATATTAATTGTTTCCCCAGAAAACATTCCAACGAAGTATAAATTTAAAATTCGAGACTCTTGCTCCAATAATGAAGCTGAGTATGAGGCTTTAATAGTGGGCCTCAAAATTCTGCTCGAATTGGGGGCAACTAATGTCGAAGTAAAAGGTGATTCTCAATTGGTTGTCAAACAGTTGACCAAAGAATATAAATGCATTAATGAACACCTTGTTAAATATTTCGTCGTTGCCAACACTTTGTTAAAAAGGTTTGCATGTGGACACCTAGAACATTTACCACGAATAGAAAATCACGTGGCGAATGAGTTGGCACAAATTGCTTCAGGTTACAAAGTATCAAAGCAAAGCTTAGAAGAGTTAATTGAGATAAAAGATAAACTAATCTCAGAAGACTCTCTTTATAATACTACTCCTTCGACGCTATTGTCAACACCAAAAATTGGGGGGGCAATAAATGCAAATGAAGCACGCGTCGAAAAACGCCACATTTTTGACGATATTGACTTAGCAGAAATTTTTGCTATTGACAATATGGCTGATGATGATTGGCGTAAACCCATTGTAGAGTATTTGCAAAATCCTACGGGAAACACTAATAAAAAAGTGAAGTACTGAGCTCTAAGCTATGTATTAGTCTGAAATGAGTTGTTCAAACAAACTCTGAAGGAATCTTGTTAAAATGCCTTAGTGAAAACGAGGCATACTTAGTGATTTCGATACACATGGTGGAGCATGTGGCTCACATCAAGTAGGCCATAAAATGAAATGGTCATTATTTCGACAAGGAATGTACTGGCCAACCATTTTAAAAGATTGCATAGAGTTTGCTAAAGGCTGCCAAGAATGCCAAAGACATGCTGGAATCCAGCATGTACCTGCAAATGAATTGCATTCTATAGTGAAACCTTGGCCATTTAGAGGTTGGGCTCTAGATGTAATTGGAGAAATAAAACCAACTTCGTCGAAAGGTCACAGGTACATCTTGGTAGGAATTGATTACTTTACTAAGTGGGTAGAGGCAATACCTTTAGCCAACGTTGATCAAGAAGCAGTGATAAGGTTTATTCAAAACCATATCATTTACAGATATGGAATACCAGAAACCATTACTACGCATCAAGGTAATCGCTTTTTACCGGTCGAAAAATGGTAGATTTTGCTGCTTGAAATTGGTTTCAAGTTGTTGACTTCGACACCATACTATGCACAAGCCAACGGTCAAGTAGAGGCTGCAAATAAAATCATTATTAACTTGATCAAAAGCACGTTGGACGTAAGCCTAAAAGTTGTACGATTCTCTTGACCAAGTGTTATGGGCTTGTCGAACTTCCCTAAAAGAGTCTATAAACACTACTCCTTACAAAGTTAACATTTGGACATGATGCGTTGTTACTCGTTGAAATTTGTTTACAATCAACAAGGATTCAGAAACAATGCGAAATTCCCTTTGATCATTATTGGGATATGATGATTGATGAATTAGTTGATTTAGACGAAGAAAGGCTGTTAGCTTTAGAGATGCTAATTCGACAGAAAGAGAGAGTAGCTAAAGCTTACAACAAAAAGGTTAAGTTAAAAACCTTTGAAGAAGGAGAGTTAGTGTGGAAAGTCCTCTTACCTATGGATAAAAAAGATAGAGTTTTAGGCAAATGGTCACCAGGGTGGGAAGGCCCATTTCGCGTGTTGCAATGCTTTTCGAATGGCGCTTATGAAGTCGAAGAGCTAGGTGACGAAAATAGAATTTTTAGAATAAATGGCAAGTATTTAAAGCAATACAGGCCAACATTGACCGAAATAAAAATTGAACAAGCATAAACAAACGAAAATTGTTCATAAATGGCAATGTATAATGAAATGTCAAAATTACATAGCCATTTCAAAAGTTCTAAACTATTACAAGACCTTAGAAGTTCGACAAAGATGACTTATGCCTCTCCAGAATGCTGGCGCTCAAAGAGATAGAAGTGTCAAGAAGGTGCAAATTTTTGTCAAGTTCAGCAAGATTGGTTTGATGCTGGTCAGCTTTCTCCATATGTTCTATGGCCGTCATTGCTTTCGTTGTTTTGATTGACAAAGAAGCAGCATTCATTCTTTCGACAATCAAGCCCTTCTGATACTTAGCGTTTGACAACTTAGTTTGGAGTGTTCTGATCTCTTCGTCAATACGCGTAATCTCTGCATCCCATTCAGCAATTGCTTGTTCGTCATTGGCTGCTTGGGCTTCGAGAGCTTCTATGTCGTCTTGATCAGCTTTGAGGGAGGCAAGCGCCGCTTCGCAGAGTTGATTTTCTTGAGCCTTTTGCTTGAGAATAGTCGACCGTTGGTTGATCAAGAGGGAGAGTTGCTCGAAGAGTGGGCCGAACTCCATGAAAAAGGTGAGGAGGTCTTGGGGAGGATCCAACTTAGTGATTTTATGAATGAGGGATTTTACCTCAAGGTACACAGATGGATCACCTCAATATTCGCCACCGATTCCCTTCTAGAACCTTCGCCTTCACCGCGAAGTAGGCTTTCGATTGTTTCTGGTTACTTGTAGCGAGAGAGTTGTTCAAGAAGAGTCGCAAATCAGCGACTCGACGAGCTTTTAAGACTCAGCATGATTTTCAAAGCTGCCAAAGGATCTGTCTTCTTCAGCTCAGCCAACTCCTGATCGCTAATAGCGCTGTTGGATGACTCTTTGGTAGAAGCGCCTTGATTTGCAGACTCCTCCATTCTGGGCTCCTCTTGCCCTTGATTAACCATATTCTCTGCAGGAATTTCAACAGAGGTAGCCACCGCTTCTTGCCTTTCGATTTCTGCGATGTTGGGTTCTGGAACTTGAACATTCTCTTCGACAACAGCCTCTGGTTCCATATTATCAGCATGCGGAACAAGCTCTTCGAAAGTAGGAATCCCAGGGTCAGCAAGTGCTTGAAAAACTTCTTCAGCAGTTACACCTTGAGGCGACGAAGGAAAAGGAAGTATTGGGGCTAACAATTCCCGTTCAGCAACCTCAGTCAAAGACTCGGCAGCAGGATCATCAACAAGTAATCCACCTACCTGTTGACAGTGAATAATACTACTTAAGTTAGAACTGGAAAGGTGGAGATCAAAGAGGTTCGGAATGACGTCGAAAGGAAATTTACCTCATGTACCTTAAGCCTCTTGATTGGAGGAGAAGAAGGTGATTCAGAAGGCTCGTTGATGGTGATGCCTTGAGCCGCCCTTTGAGATTCAGGTAAGGCCCTTTTCCTTGACCTCTGAGTGAGAGGAGTGTTGTCGTCACTTTCAGTGTCCTGCAAAGAAATCAAGTTATGGTACAGGTAATGCCACAAGAAAGTGAATGATAAAATCGAAGAGAAATTTCGACATGTAATAAGGTAGGTACAGAGACCTCAGTGGAGGAATAACCATTTTCTTTTTGGCTTTGGGCTTTTGAAGAGGTTTAGCTGCTTGGGTTGTTGCCTGGAGGAACTTTCCGACATAAATAAAAGCCATAGTTGATAAGTCCATTTTTAGTTGTCTTTTTAGTACTTATTTTAAGTAAGTTGTTTGGTATTTTAGTTCAATTCTAGAGCTATTTTACTACCTTTTGTTTTGTTTTTATTTTCAGGATAAGTGTTGAGCAAAGTAAGGAATTTAAGCTTCTAATGCATAGGAATGAAATCCCAAGGCAAAAGGAGGAAAAGAAGTACCAAAAGAACCAAAAAGAGGCAAGAAAAGAGGAGTTTTATAGCGTAAAAGCAGGCCATTACACGGCTGGCGTGTTATAAAACATGGCCATGTTTCGCTAGAAAGTGAAGAGTCAAAATCTAATTCGCGAGAAAAACACCGGCAAGTGTAATAAAACACTTTGGCGATGTAATAAAAAACTTGGCGATGTAATAAAAAACACATTTGCCAGTGTTATAAAACATGGCCGTGTTTTTCCAACTTCCTCCAATTGTTGTTACTTTTCTTCCTTCACTTCTTGTATGGCGATTCTTAATCGATTTTATGTCTCAAAGGCCTATAAATAAGCACGAAATTTCGAGTGCTAGGGAGGTGATTCTTACTTGTAAACTCATTCTAAAAGATTTATCTAAGTTCTTGCATTTTATTCTTATGTTCTTTACTTTCTTGCAATTTTAGTTTATGTTCTTTACATTCCCAGCACTTTACATTTCAGTTCTTTACCGCTTTGTTTATATTCTTGTCATTTACATTCTGTTATTTACTTTTATGTCATTTACTTTTATGTCATTCTCTTCTACTCCCTTGTCTACTATGATCATGTGTGAGTAGACCTCTTTAGTCTTGGGATTGTGGGAAACAATCCAATGATGGGTCCCTAAACAATTCCAAGACTAAACTCTATCTTATTAGAACTTGATTTTTAATCTAGCCTCATCATTCTTATTTCATAAATCAAATATCAAACGAGGTACCGAGAGGTGAAGTTTGATATTGGAACAAATGAGGTTAGACAAGACATATCAAAGCATGAGAATAGCTTTGATCGTCTTGGGACAATAATGTTGCGCTTAATGGGTCTCTGCGATGATCAACCATGAGAATAGGCTTGATCATTGTTTCGAGACACATTCTTGTCTTCCGAAAGGAAACTTGAATTACACCAAAAGAATACCTTGTCCTTAAAAACAATTTCAATATAAGATAGAGGATAGTTAAAGGATTGTTAAATTTCCATCATTGTGATTTGTCCCATATCTTGAGACACTTTTATATTCGAATATTAATTAAACAATTATTCCTTTTTCCTAAAAATCATTTCCTTTTAGCTAATCACCACTAAAAAAATAAATTGGTAATCACAAAAGTCTCTGTGGGATCGATACATTTTTACTACGAGATAGAAACCGCACTTTGCGCCTATCAAGTTTTTGGCGCCGCTTCTTGAGGGGACTTTTGTGATATTGATTGATTTTTGGTATCGGTTAGACTAAATGTTTTATTTTTCTTGTTAATATGAATAAGCATGTATTTACATTCTCCAAGGAGGAATGGGAATATTTTGAGGAATCTTTGCCACCACCACCACGTTGCTTAAAAGGGTTTTACAAAAATATATTTACATTTTCCAAGGAGGAATGGGAATCTTTTAAGTCATCTTTGCCACCACCACCACCTTGCTTAAGAGGGTTATTCAAAAAACTACATGAAACACAATTTGAGAAAAATATTGTAGTTGAAGTAGATCGAAATAATACTAAAGTGGTAGTGCGGATGATTCACAAGAGATATACCATGAGATGGAGAACATAAAGAAAGCGTAATTTCATCCTTGGATAAATATATGGGTTTAAATGAATGTGTGGATGTCAAAATCTTGTTCCCTTTATCTTATTTTTCACCTTCCTTTGTGAAAATAACATTTGATCTAAGAGGAATTGAAAATATGATCTTGTTTGTTACGCAACTTCCTTTTACAAGCCATGGGATCTGGAATATGTTTTCATTCTTCATGTGTCACTTGGTCTTTATGCTTCAAGCAATGGGACCAGGAATAAGTCTATAAAGGGAAAAGGTCAAGCTAATGACCATAAAAAGAGCTCATGGGGAGGCAAACCCACGTGTTTACCTCTGTTTTGCTTTGCTAGAATAAGAAGGAAAGTTGCAAATGCTAGTCAATGTGAGCTTTCTTTACCCTTCTCATGTGCTTTTCATTTTTATACATTGAGGACAATGTCTAGTCCAAGCATGGGGGTGACTTTAGTATTTTCTTCTTCTTTATTTAGTAGTTGAGTCATCATCTCCTCCTATGTGATAGATCCTTGTGAATCTTCAAGTAATTTTTTTATGGCAATTTTGTGATAAATTTTTCTATTTTCATCTATTTGAATGTTCGTTGGAGTTCAACTATTAGATATGCTTGTTGGTACTTCTTATTGTTGGGCACACACACACTTCGCTAAGATAGGTTTCGGTACTAGGATGTCTAAGAAAGATTGGAAAAAAGCCACTTAGTTCCTTGGTGACACTTACTGCATTTTGGTTCTTTGGAGAAATGTCGTGTTGAAATTTGCTTAAAAAGAGCAATAAAATGGAAATAAATTGAAAAAGAAAAAAATGAAAAAGAAAAGAAAAGACTTTAAGCAATTTAGCCCAACATCCCTTTGAGGCCATAGGTTACTAGGGAAATACTTTGAGTACCCTTTTGAGACCGATTGACTACTGGGAAAAAGAGGCACTCCTTTGAGACCAAGTGTGGCAATTGCATTGTTTGCATATAAGTGGATGACCCAAGCAAAGGTGCTAGGGAATTTGGCTGTTGATATCTAACTTGCTATTCTAGTACCACAAAACTGATCTTCTCTACACATAAAGCTCAATAGAAAAGTGTCATAAGCTGAGAAGAAAAATATTGTTGGATACCACCAGATCATTTCTAGTTCATGTGCTAAGCCGATAATTTTCATTCAAGGATTTGCCAAATAAATTGTAATGTTTTGCTTGAGGACAAGCAAGGATTTAAGCATGGGGAGTTTGATAAGTCCATTTTTAGTTGTCTTTTTAGTACTTATTTTAAGTAAGTTGTTTGGTATTTTAGTTCAATTCTAGAGCTATTTTACTACCTTTTGTTTTGTTTTTATTTTCAGGATAAGTGTTGAGCAAAGTAAGGGAATTTAAGCTTCTAATGCATAGGAATGAAATCCCAAGGCAAAAGGAGGAAAAGAAGTACCAAAAGAACCAAAAAGAGGCAAGAAAAGAGGAGTTTTATAGCGTAAACTTGAGCCATTACACGGCTGGCGTGTTATAAAACATGGCCATGTTTCGCTAGAAAGTCAAGAGTCAAAATCTAATTCTGCAGAAAAAACACCGGCGGTGTAATAAAACACTGGCGATTGTAATAAAAACACATTGCGGTGTTATAAAACATGGCCGTGTTTTTCCAACTTCCTCCAATTGTTGTTACTTTTCTTCCTTCACTTCTCATAATCGATTCTTAATCGATTTTATGTCTCAAAGGCCTATAAATAAAGCACGAAATTACGAGTGCTAGGGAGGTGATTCTTACTTGTAAACTCATTCTAAAAGATTTATCTAAGTTCTTGCATTTTATTCTTATGTTCTTTACTTTCTTGCAATTTTAGTTTATGTTCTTTACATTCCCAGCACTTTACATTTCAGTTCTTTACCGCTTTGTTTATATTCTTGTCATTTACATTCTGTTATTTACTTTTATGTCATTTACTTTTATGTCATTCTCTTCTACTCCCTTGTCTACTATGATCATGTGTGAGTAGACCTCTTTAGTCTTGGGATTGTGGGAAACAATCCAATGATGGGTCCCTAAACAATTCCAAGACTAAACTCTATCTTATTAGAACTTGATTTTTAATCTAGCCTCATCATTCTTATTTCATAAATCAAATATCAAACGAGGTACCGAGAGGTGAAGTTTGATATTGGAACAAATGAGGTTAGACAAGACATATCAAAGCATGAGAATAGCTTTGATCGTCTTGGGATAATAATGTTGCGCTTAATGGGTCTCTGCGATGATCAACCATGAGAATAGGCTTGATCATTGTTTCGAGACACATTCTTGTCTTCCGAAAGGAAACTTGAATTACACCAAAAGAATACCTTGTCCTTAAAAACAATTTCAATATAAGATAGAGGATAGTTAAGGGATTGTTAAATTTCCATCATTGTGATTTGTCCCATAATACTGAGACACTTTTATATTCTGAATATTAATTAAACAATTATTCCTTTTTCCTAAAAATCATTTCCTTTTAGCTAATCACCACTAAAAAAATAAATTGGTAATCACAAAAGTCTCTGTGGGATCGATACATTTTTACTACGAGATAGAAACCGTGCACTTGCGGCCTATCAATAGTCAACAGACAACTTAAGATAAGTGGAAAGTGCCATACCTTTTTTGGGGTGTTGTCTGGAATGGGATTTGCTGCCACTTTCTTCGTGACTTGGGGAGAAGGTTTTGATGTGGTAGCCTTGCCTATTTTGACCTTCAACTTCGTTGCAGGTTTTTCTGAAAATGTCGAAAACATTGGTAAGCAAATGGAAATGAAGCCAAGTTATAAGTTGGTTAAGACTGAGAAAGCTTTGAATGTCGAAAAGTGTTTACCAGTGTTGTTCGAGGGGAAAGCTGCCACCAATTTCTTCACAATGTTTTCAGCAAAAGTGTCAATGGTTTCCCCAGCAGCATTGGTGTAATAACCAGTCCACCATTCATGAAATTTCTCAGTGCATGAAAACCTTGGATTGAATTTGAGAGGTTCAAAATTCAAGGCTTTGTAATGAAATCTCTTGAAGGCTTGTTTATAAGCCACCTCTGATTCTGGACTTGTAAAATTCTACTTTGTGAAAGCACTGCTTAGTGCAGTCGAATTTGACAAAGCCTAAATCGCCTAGCAAAATAACTTGGGAAATATCTAGTAATTCCCAAACTATTTTTTGTTTTGCAGGTGAGCCTAGTGGAGAGGACGAGAAGGAGAGAGGTAAGCTTGCCAAATTCGGTTAACTTCCTCTCAAAGAGTTCGATGAGAAGGGAAGGAAAGCGGTTGTTTAAACCACGTTGGACCACAAGACCTGGGCAAAGGAGCCATAGAATCAGTAAAAGTGGCACATTTCAAGAAGATTTGAAATAGACTAGAAAGGATTCTTGGCGAAAGGGTTGCTTGCTTAGGCCTAAAGCTGCGCCAATCGAATCCCTTCAAGACTACTAGTATCTACGGTTTGTCGAGCAGACTTGGGGATGTACAAGTTTAGTCGAGACTCAAAAGTGGCCAATGTACCACAATTGTAATAAAAACCATAGTGGGCCAGAGGCCAAAAACTTGGTGGCTTGGTTCATTCTCTCTTTCAACTCTATAACAAAGATTATCAAGTTCTTTGGTAGAGAGAGCCTAGAATCAACTTCGCAAGGTTGATGTCTTCTCGCTCATGGAGTTGACATGCCGGAGGATGTAAGTTACGGAAACTTGGAGGAGCGTGTACTGAATACGAAGATAGATAGCCACCAGGTCGTCGAAAGGCTACATGTTCTATAGCAGACACTTCCTCAGTGTCAAGCCTATGGTGCTCACCAATGTAAGGGCAAAGGTGGCATTGTTGAACTTGAAATCGTATGCATAGTCAGGACGTGTGGGATCAAAGGTCTCTCCTAAGGTTTCGGACTGTAATGGCAGCCACATCTAGCAGAGAGTGGGGATAGCATGCCACATTTCAAGTGGAGGCTATGAGTATACATGATCCCAGAAGCGCATAGCAGCCAAAAAGTAGAGTGCTATCATATTTGGGCCCATACCTAGACAGTTGGATGAGGTCGAAGATGCCCTGCTTTTTTCCAGATTTTGGCTTTTTAGCTTCTACTTTGTCAAGCCGATCTATGTAGTTTTGTTGGTCGAGCCTAGAGCGGACCTAAAAACCCTAGAAGGGTTAGTCGAAACTCTAAGTGAAAAGGGGTTTCAAAGCAAAGATCCTAGGTTGAAGCGAGCGTGGGTGGGAAAATCTCGAAACTTCGGTATTTTCCGCAAAATATCGGGCAAAGGACCCAAGTAAGCATGGGTATAAGCCTCGATGGCGGATTAGTACACGAGTGCGCCAATGGGTAGATCGCTCGTCGTTGATGTCGGGTTCATCAACGAAGCCATCTAGGGTTTGAACGTTTCGGGTTCGTCATTCCTCTTTGAACTCTCGTGTCGTCGCGTCTACTACGAGATGATGAAGCCATAAGTAAGAGAAAGTGAATGCGAGTTGAAATCTGGGGGTAGATTAAAGGAAAAGTACGAAAGTTTGAAACTTTGGTGAATTTGAGGTTTTTCGCAAAACGCAGGGACGAAGAACGCAGAAAGACTTCACAAGGTTTCAAACTGAGTAAAGAGGAATTTGAAGGGTTGTAGCCGTTTATATATGTTTGGAAGCAACAGTTATTGGCACGTTCGCCATAACTCGCACGTTTGCGACGTTTGGGAGACGTGATGGCCCACCAACTATGCGACGTGTGCCAATAAAACGGTTCGTTTTACCTGCGCAAGTAATGATGACTGTCTTTTCGACCACTGTTGAAGTGCAAAAGGCGGCAAAAGTGACCATCGCACAGTATTCAAAAAATGCCTTTTCTTAACTCCTTTCCTTATTCCGTCGAAAAAGCATTTTTTGGGGGGCAATCTGTTACCTCAAAATTTCGACAGTACATTAAATGAAGCTTTAAATGGAGTTGACTTCACATTTAATATTGTTCTCGTGGCCATAGGTCAATATTCAAGTCGGTGCACCATGATTTCGACAGAAAAGCGCATAAGTGCAAAAGAGTGCAAGTGAGCCGACAAGCTTAGCTCTCAAAGCTATGAAGCAAGTAATGCAAGAAACCTTCGACAAGAGAAGACACAACACTTCGACAGAGCTGGGCGCAACACTTCGTCAAGCGGTTGACAACGGGTTAGTCGAAAGTGCAGAGCAGCAGTTAGTGGGCGGTTACTCTCCCGTAGTTTTAGGAGGCAGTTACCCTTTCCCCCACGATTGCTCCTAGGAGTATAAATACCCCTTTGTAATAGAAAATCGGGGTCACCACATTCTACAAGAACTCTGAGAAACTCAACTTCCAAGCCAAAGCGAAACACGAGTGAAACAGATACTTTGTACGTGTTGGTGAACCATTTTCCTTTCTTCATTTAATGCAATTTTTACTTTCATTTTACCTTCGTTGCATTTACTGCTTTTATTTTACTTTCAATCCGTTTCTCTCTACTATTTACTGTTCTTACGTACGTGAAAAACACATAACTCAATGGCAATCGTCAAAGAGATTTTCTAGTTTGATCTCACAGTCTCGATATTGAAAACTAGTGATTGTTTGCTAAAAACACCAGCAAACAGGTACTATAGCCCCGAGGCAAGTTTTTGAAATTTTAAATGGGTTCGATACTAAAGTACAGAACTGGACCAGAAAAAATGCAGAATGAACAAACGAGAGAGAAAGAGAGAGAGGACTCACTGTGATAGGGAGGAGGAATGAGGAGGTGTGAGTGAGAGAGTGAGACGTGAGATCTTGAGAGAGAGAAGGAAATCCGTGAGAGAGAGGGAATGAGGGAGAGAGAGTGCAAGGAGAAGTGAGGGGGAGTGTGAAAAGTGTGAGGGAGGGGACACTACGCCAGATTTGTTTAAAAAGGCGCCCTATAACTGGGCGTTTTTAAAAACGCGCGCCCATCGCGCATTAAACGCGTGAGCCTTACCAGCGTTTCTTTAAAAAGCGCCACGCATCTCACATGCGTTCTCACCATATAACCAGCGTTTCTTAAAAACGCCACGCATCTCACATGCGTTCTCACCATATACTCGGCGATTCTCTCCAACGCGCTGCGCATCTCACATGCGTTCTCTACACATACTCAGCGTTTTTACACCAAACGCTACCCATCACGCGCGTAGAATACTCAGCGTTTTACACAAACGCTGCCCATAACACACGCGTTCTTGACATATTCAGCGTTTTTAGAAACGCTTAGTATTGCTTTAATTTTTTTATTTGCCGTTCGTTTTCTCTCTTATTTTCATTTCCTTCGCGCGCTTCTCTTCTCTCTCTCTCTGCGACGTTCTCCGCCTCTCTCACTCTCAAGAAAACCCACACCCAAAAACCCACAAACCTCTCTCTCTCTCTCTCGCTCACGTCTCTCTCTCACGGTTCTCTTCTCTCCCTCACTCTCATTAGCTCTTCCTCTCTCAACTCTCCCTCACTCTCGTTCTCTCTAGCACCACCCACAAACCCCCAAACCCACAAACCCATAAACCTACAATAACCCCCAAACCCCCAAACCCACAATAACCCCAAAACCCACATTGCTTGTCTCAATCCTCTCTAGCACCCATAGTCCTCATTGCTTGTCCTCATCTTCTCTCAAAGGTTAGTTCTCTATTTTGTTTTTTGTTTTTTAGGTTTTTTGTTAGGTTGGAGATGAATATGTAGTTTGATTGGAATATGTTGAATGTGTGAAAAAAAAATATTTGATAAGAGAGGAATATGTTGAATGTATTTGTATGTGTTTGATATGTGTAAAATTAGTTGAATGTGTTTGATAGGAGAGAAATTAGTTGATATGTGTTTGTTGCTTGGTTTTGTTGAGATTTTGATTCTCAAAGGATAGATTTTTTTAAGCAAAGTGTGTGTCATCTATATTAGTAAAATCAAATATGCCTAAATCGAATATGCGAATTGTTTGTTAGGTTTTGGGAGTTTTTTTTTGTCGGAGCTTCGCGATCGTTGTTCGAGTTTGTCTTGGTTCGAGAGTTCGTTCTAGTTCGAGTTCACGGTGGTTGGATATTTGTCGTTGTTGCTTCCACTTGTTCGTACTTTTTTGTTCTTTTGTTTATTTTATATGAAGAATTAATGACTATATAGAAGACATCAAAGTCTTTGATTTGTTTAGTTGAAACTACTAGCTAGTTGATTGAATGTCTTAGCTTCAATAAAATTGTAAATTCTCTTATCCGAATTTATTATAGATATTGGGACATTATGGATAGAAAGTGGATGTCGTCACAATCGCATGCCCAAGGAATATAGAGATGGAGTGGATTATTTTGTGAATCGTCTTTGTTCAACGTTTAGGAGATCCAGTAATATGATATGTCCCTCATTTTACGTTGTTGCTATGTAAAATCGGTTAATGCGCACGCGAGTTGGGGACATTTAAAGGGTAATGGAATTGATCAAACTTACACTTGTTGGACAATGCATGGTGAGGAAAGAGTTGAATCTTCGAATATGGGTAATAGTAATCTTGAGAGATGTGCACCCGGTTGACAGAAATACCTACGTTTGTTGGGGATGAATTTGAAGAGATGGCAAAGGCTTTTGAAGACGATCTTAATGATCGTCCTCAAATGTTTGAGAAGTTGATAACGGATGCTGAGAGACGCCGTTGTATGAGGTTTGATTGAATTCACAAAATTATTGGTCGTGATAAAGTTGTATAACTTGAAAACTTGCCACGGATGGACTGGATAAGAGCTTTCTTGAATTACTCACACTATTGAAAGAAATGTTGCCGAAGGATAATGTGCTCCCTTCTCGGACGTATGATGCAAAACAAATGTTAGGGTCCATTGGCTTGAACTATGAGAAGATACACGCTTGTCCCAATGATTGCCTTCTATTTCGGAATGAACATGCATTTTTAAAGTCGTGTCCTAAATGTAATGCATCGCAGTATAAAAAGAAAGATTCTCGCTCGAGAAAAGGTGTTGTGGTATTTTCCCATAATTCCTCGATTTAGGCGTATGTACCGTAGTTCGGAAGATGCAAAACACTTGACATGGCATGAGGATGAAAGGATTAAAGATGGCATGTTACGACACCCTACAGATTCTCCGCAATGGAAAAATTTGATATTGATTATCCCGATTTGGGTTGGATCCAAGAAACCTACGACTTGCATTGTCTGCCGATGGTTTTAACCCGCACGGTATTGAGTAGCTCCACGAGTACATGGCTCGTGATATTAGCGATTTATAACTTACCTCCATGGCTTTGCATGAAACGCAAATATATGATGTTGTCTTTGTTAATTTAGGCCCAAGCAACCGGAAATGATATTGATGTATACTTGGCTCCTTTAATTGAAGACTTGAAGCTAATGTGGGAGAATGGAGTAGAGGTGTATGATGGGTTCGAGAGAAGAAAGTTTCAACTTGAGGGCTATGATTTTTGGCACAATTAATGACTTTCCAAAGATACGGCAATCTATCCGGTAGATGCGATCACGAAGGTCGGTGTGCATGCCCTATATGTGAAGATAACACCGATTGGATGTGGTTGGAACATGGTAGGAAGAATATCTACCCCGGTCATCGTAGATTTTTGCCATCTACTCATCAAGATCGATTGTTGAAAAAGGCATTCAATGGGAATACCGAAACCAGTAAAGCTCCCACGGCTTTGTGGGTGAACAACTGTTTGAAAAGGTGAAAGATTTGAACATTAAATTTGGGAAGCCATTTGCAGGAGAGGTTGCCAAACGGGGTGGAAGAAAAAGTCGATTTTCTTTGACTTGCCATCTTTGGAAGTCATTATATGTAGACAACTTCATTGATGTGATGCATGTTGAAAAAATGTCTTTGAAAGTGTCATTGGTACCTTACTCAATATGCCGGGAAAGACTAAAGATACCATCAACTCGAGGTTGGACTTGCTTAGTATGGGGTTGAGACCAGAGGTGGGTCCGATAAAGAAGGGTACACGTACATATCTACCTCCGTGCAATTTCATACTCTATCTAAAAAGGAGAAGACCGTGTTTTGTAAGTTTCTTCATGGAGTAAAAGTTCGGAGAGGGTATTCTTCAAATGTTACAAACCTTGTATCCATGAAAGACCTTAAGTTAAAGTCTTTAAAGTCCCATGATTGTCATGTTCTAATGGAGAATTTGCTCCCAATTGGTATACGATCCATTTTGCCTAAGAAAGTGCGCGTGACGCTAACCAAACTTTGTTACTTCTTTAAGGCGATTTGTAGTAGAGTGATTGACCCTAGAAAGTTGCCATCATTGCAAAGAGAAATCTTGTCACTTTGTGTGAGCTTGAGATGTATTTCCCACCTTCATTTTTTGACATAATGATTCATCTAACGATTCATTTGATTAGAGAGACACAATTGTGTGGCCCATGTTACATGAGATGGATGTATCCGTTTGAAGCGTTACATGAAGATATTAAAAGGATATGTGAAAAACCGATCACGACCGAGGGTTGTATTGTTGAGCGCTACATAGTTGAAGAAAGTTGTTGAGTTACGCACCGCCTATCTATCTAGTCTTGAATATTCTGCGGGACTTCCAAGGTCTCGTCACTTAGGAAGCATTACTAAAGGGATGTCGGGATATAAAATAGTTATGGTGTCAAGGGAAGAACTACATCAAGCACACTTATATGTTTTGCACAATGATAGTGAGGTTGATTCATATGTTGCCAAGCACATGGACATACTTAAGAGTGATTACCCATATAAGAGTGAAGTTTGGTTAACAAAGGAACACAATCGGAGTTTCATAGTGTGGTTAAAAGACCACATTGATTTGAGTTTGTTATGAATCCTACTTCGATTTCAAAAAGATTGAGATGGTTAGCAAAAGGTCCAAATATGCATGTTTTCTCTTACACCGCCTATCTAATTAATCGGTTACACGTTCTATACAAAAACCCATGATGATCGAGTAAAATGCAAAATAGTGGGGTGACTCTTGTTGCTCAAGCTATGCATACATCAAGTGCCAAAGACGAGAGAAATCTGTATACTGCGAATATGTCATACTTGAGTCATTGAACAAATATGGGAGTTGGATTACACCATGTTTCAGAGTCCGTGTTCCAATGTAAGTGGGTTGACAATAATAATGGTTTCTGATTGATGAGTCGGGGTTCATGCGGGTGAATTTCAAGAAGTTGGGATATAAAGATGAGCCTTTTATTTTGGCATCCCAAGCTCAACAAGTGTTTTATGTCAGCGATCGAATTGATATCAATTGGTCTATTGTTTTATCGACACAAAAAAATTAGTGAATTACATTTATGATCAAGAAACCAATGATGATGGTATCGAGGACGACCACTTTCTTGGGGACATCACTAGAAGAGGAAAGTACTTATAGAGAGGATGTTGTGTATGTTAGAAAGGATCATACCGATGGAATTACGATTCGTCAAAAACAAAGTACCAAGGAGCGAATTGCAAAAAAATTGTATCGAAGAAAATGAAAAGGTAACCGAGCATAGATGTTATTTTATAGACATGGATCTTATTTTCATCTTCTTTGACTGATTATTTATTTTTTTGTTGGATGTTTTTTTAAATGGATAAATATAATTTCTGTATTTTAGCGATTGTCAAAGCCACACATACTCTGTTGAAAGCAGATTCTTGAGCTTAGGGAGAATGGTGCGATTATGTCTCCGTTTTTTTAAAGTTTCATTTGGATACATATAAGTTAGCCTAGCTAGTTTTTGGTTCATAATATTGTAACTTGATAGCTTGTTTTGGATACATATGAATTAGATAATGAAACTTCTTAGCTATTTTGTTTTGGTTCCTCTTATGTAATTTGTTTTCATTATATGTAATTTGGGTTCCTCTTAGCAAATTGATTCATTATGTATTGGATTGGATTGGTACATATGGGTAATTTGTAAATATAAAAAGGAAAACACACAAAATGAAAAAAATTAGACAATATTCAGCGCTTTTGATGAAGTTTGGGTATTTAATAACACAAATAAGCAATATTAGCCGCTTTTAATAAAGTTTGGGTATTTAATAACACAAATAAGCAATATTCGATTCATGCTTTTAATGAAGTCAGCTGCGTATAAGAGGTAATATTCAGCCGCTTTTTAAAAAGCGCTAAGTATCTGGGAGAACGCTTTGGATATATTCATTTCTTTTTTAAAAAGCGCTAAGTATTTGGGAGGACGCTTTGGATATATTCAGTGACTTTCTAAAAAGCGTGCTGCGATATCTGGGAGGGCGTGTTTTGCAATAGGTGGGCGCTTTTTAGGAAGCGGCTACCCATTGTGTTGAGTGAATAAGCGTAAGTATGCGTTCAAAGAATACCAAAAGTCACGCCTACTTGATAAAAAAAACGCCATCTCTACTAGATCTGTTGTAGTGGGACGTGAGATCTTAAGTGTAGAAAACTATACACTACCTCAACTCTCGCTTTAATTAGTCACAGATCTCCCCGCAAAAAAAAGCGTAGAAAAAGATCTTAACACGTCGTGAGTCACAACTCAGAGCTAGAATTTTTGCAATTTTACACATGATAAATTAATAAAATGACAACAACAAGGTCGATGATAAACAGCTAGCACAACATAAAAATAGCAATAAATTCCTGTCAAAAAAATTGGTAAAAAAAAGCATATAATTAATTTAAGAAAAATATTCAGAGTCAACGCCAACAAAAATAAGTCATCGGAGTTCTCGTCCCTGTGGTTTTTTCTCCCATGTAATTTACGTCAAAATCCAATTCCCTTCATTAATATTCTTCTTCTTCTTCTTCTTCAGATTCATTCATTCATTCAAATCTCAGAGAAACAGATTCCAAGTTGAAAGAATTGAGAGAGAGAGAGAGAGAATAGTATGGGAGATGGATTTTGTGAATGCAGACCTTTGGGTTTCTTGATTGGATTACCTTTCGCTTTGGTTTCTTTGATTTTATCTCTTGTGGGTGTAATTATCTGGATTCTCGGGTATGTACCTTTTTTTTTTTCTAATTTAATTCTCTTCAAATTTGCAACAATATTAGTTTTTAGCTTATGGTTTGGTCTATAATATATATGAAGAAATTAATAGATCTAATTATATTTTCATTCATGAATATGAATTAATAATAGGTCAATATTGAGTTGCTTGTGCCCATGTTGCATATGCTGCACAGGATTGGTGAATGTAGCTGTGACTTTGATGAAGCTTCCACTTCGAGTTATTAAATGGTTCATTCGTCGGATTCCTTGTTAATTAATTTGTATTTGTAGCTAGCATTATTCCACTCCTTTTCTTAATTAGTAGTAGTGTATATCTATCCCAATTTGGATTAATTTTGTAGGAACCTTTCAATTAATACAAGTATTTGATTTAATTCTTGTTTTGGACAAGTTATGTAAAATGGTCCACCAAAGTTTATGTGATGAAAAGGCTTATTTCATATTGATGCAAGAAACTTTTGACACAAATTAGTTAGAAGATTCATAATCATTGTAGAGTTGTATCATCTTTTTGTTCCTAAATAACATAATTAGTTTAATTCTCTGAAGCTCTGTTAGTAATATGAGCTGGTAGGGAGTAGATACTATACTACTAGCTAGGCTAATTTATAATTGAAGTTGATGAAAATGCGATCTTTAACAAGGAAGTAAAAAATCTATTTCGGGATTGCAAATCACTTTGGGATCTAATAAATAGAGTTATAATAAATAGATTGGTTTGTGTAAAAAAAATAGTTTGGATTTAAGATTCAAATTAGTTTTTCAAAATTTATATTAATTATCTGAAATTACACTTTTTGTCATTTATCTTTGACTTTGATTTTATTTTGGTCATTTATCTTTATTTTTCCTGTTTTGGTCACTCATCCTCCATTTTTGTGTCATTTTGGTCCTTTTTTTTTGCATTTTCCGTCCATTAACTTAACAAAAAGGACGGAAAATACGAAAAAATTATCAAAATGACACGGAAGTGGAAAATGAGGGACCAAAACGGAAAAAAAATATAAATGACTAAAATGAAACCAAAATCAAAGATAAAGGACCAAAGATGCATTAGGTGGTACAGAGCTAGATCAACTAGCAAGAGGAGAGTTGTTCATGACAATCCCTACTGATAGCTCAACAAAGATCCATGGGAGGGTATGGACCTAGTTGCCCCCAAGTGAATCGGGATCAGCTAAGGAGGCGATGGTGTGAGTGACTTCATTCCCTTCACGCGGAGTCCAAGTAAAACCACACCAAATGACATTCATTTTGAGTTCATAAAAAGTTGCACTATTTGAATAAAAGGTGGCATATTTCTTAAAAGGTAAAATTAAGTGATATGGCATAATTAGATCCACCATAAAAATCAGTTTACAATTAGAGATATTCCAAGTCTAAGCATCTAATAATTTTTTTTGGGTGAAGAGCATCTTAAAACTTTAAACTTTTTTTTTGGTTACATTGAGAAAGAAAGGAAAAAAACAACAAGAACAAGAGGAACTAAGGTCTCACAAAGGAGAGACCCCTCGCATCAGCCTGTAGCAGCGGAAGCAACCCCGCAGGCGGTTGAGGCACCTGAACTTGCAGCAAAGGCGTAGTAATTCCCAATTTCGCAAGATAGTCAGCACAAAAATTTGCTTCCCGATAGACATGCTCCAGCCTCACAAGCCACAACCTACGATGCAGACTCCGGATCAACGTAACTTCGTTCCCATGCACGTGAAAATCCACGACAGCTTTGGGAACAAACAACTATGGTTGGCAAAATAAATATAATTATTCATCATTTTTTTAAAAGCAAAATAGGAGTCTCATTAAAACCTTTTGATGTAAATCTCTTCTTAGGGAAAAAACATCAAGAAAGAAAAAGAGTATTTCCCCTAAATTTTATTGATAAAAAAGAGAAAATAAACATAAAATATGGGGGGACTAGACCAATAATACCCATGAGTCTAACCAACATTATAACTGAAAGGAAATAAAAACAATTCTATACAAGTGTGGGAAAACATCACTATAACAACTCTCATCCCAACCAAGTTGGCACTAAAGTCAGTAACAATCATTTGCAGCACACCAAGCCCGAGAAGCAAAAGGAAAACTCAATCCATCAAAAGAAAGAAAGAAATCAGCAAAATCATAGTTAGGCAAACCTAACCTATTCCTGAAAAAATCCACAACAATGAAACTTAGAATAAGTATAAAAAAATCTCTCAAATATATCTATTATAAAAAAAATATTAATGGATTGGATCCAATCTATCCAGTAAATTTTGTGGATGATTAATGATCCATCATCCACTATTATTTTTTGAAATCTATTGGATTAGATTAAATATCCAAAAAAAAATAATGAATAATTATTATTAAGTAAAATATATATCAATTAGATTAATAATATTATTAGGTATATAAAAAATAAATCCATTCGATTATATTTTTTTAGTTACAAAATTTTTAGAATGAGGGGATGACACCCAAGTCTAAGGCAGAGAAAACATTCGAACTCTCTGAACATTTATAAAGGAAATTACATTTACCTGATCTCAAATAAATAAAATGTAATAATTTTTTAAAAGAAAATAACAATAGTAAAAAGAAATAATTTATTTTTGTTTACCGTGTTATTCTTTGCATAATATCCACCAAACTTTCCTAGTATCTAATTTCTGTTGAGAAACTGGTGGCAGTGTATACCCGATTTTAAAGTCACGTAAGTCGCCTGTGGGAGAGACTTTTGAATTGTGTTTTTTTTTCAATTTCTTTTATATTAATATATAAAACTAATTGAATGCTAAAATTAATTTTAAAAAAAAGTGGTGGACTTCATAGCAAGGACCTGTGAGTGTGGGAAATTTCAGGCACTTCACTATATTTGTTCACATGTGATCGCAACATGCTCAAAATATCGTTACGACTCAATCTTGTCAACATTTATGCTGTTGTGACAGCTTTATATCAATTTCTCTTTTCTTTATCAAGAAGGTTGGTCCAAAAGGTAAATGAGCTTAGATTTCATAGAAAAAAAATGTATATGGACTAAAAAAATACCAAAATATAATTTTCTTAGATTAATTACTAAAGTAGAACACTTTTTTTAGGTTAGAAGCAATGTTATTAAAATCGAACCGGAGGTCGACCCGAGCAAGTCACTGGGTCACTGGGCGGATCGAGGGGTTAGTGATTGACCCGCATGCATGACCCGTTACACTACTAAAACCTGTTAAAATTAGGCATGTTGTATATTCACATATCGCAGAGCTATGAATTTTTTTACCATACAATAAAATTGTCCAAAAACTCACTCTCATTCATCATTGAAAACAAACTTCAACATTACACATAACTTAAAATTGAATAATATTCAACTCAACAACAACTACAGCAACTAAATATCATTCTTCATTGAAAACAAACTTCAAGATTAAAGATTCAACATCTATATTCAACAACTTCAACATTACACATAACTTAAAATTGAAATTATGAAAGAACTTAAAGATAAATCAAAACAGTGCTTCTAAACTGAAGAAAGATGAATAACAACCTTAATGTTAAAGTTAAACTGAATTAGAAAAAAGAAAGATTGAAGAAAGCTAAAGCAATTATAAAACTCATAAAAGATGCATCAGAAATTAAATAAAAACCTTAAAGTTAAACTGAACAAGAAAGATTGAATTCAAATTTAGCTTTTGTTTTAAAAAAAACAGCAAAACGGCGTCGTTTTACTTAAAAATAAAAACAAGCACAAATCAGCAACCCGGCCCGGGTCAACACCGGGTCGCACCGACCGGCAGAGGCGGATCTTAGTGGGAGCCGGGGGGTGCCACGGTACCCCCCGGCTCCCATAAAGTTAATATATAAATATACTCAATATTGGAATATATAGAACCAAATGATGACTAAACAATAAAAGTATTAGTAGCTGAGAAGTTAAGAGCATTATTGGCGTATTTAGTGTCCCCAGTTCAATTCTTGTGATGATCGCATATCTTTTTTGCAGTTATTTGTATATTTTTCTCAAAAATTAATATCAAAAATTGCATAAAGCAAGATTTGAACTCATGACATTAAAATTGACATAGATAACTTTGACCACTAAACCAAATAAACTATTACAATACATAGTTAATTTTTATTTATATATTTGTTACTATTTTGGCCCTCTAATTTTTTTTGGTGAAGATTCACATCGTGGCCGGTCAACACAAGGTCGACTGGTCGAGGCCTTCCACTCACGGTCGCACCGGTCCGGAGCAACCATGATCCAATAGGTGACTCGAACCGACGCAAGACTGCGTTTCGCGGTCCGGACCGCCCGGTCGATCGGGTTTAATAACATTGAGATTGACATAACAAATTGAATAAAGGAAAAAATTGATGACGACCACAAAATAATAATAATAATAATAATAATAAACAGAAACAAGTAAATTGTTTTGGAGGAAGTACCAATCACACACAAACAAATGGCACACGGCCTTCGGCCCTCTTTGTACCCAAAAAATGGCGCTGTAATGCATAGAACTATAATGGACTAGCCTCATTACACGTGCGATGCACATGGTGAGTTAGTGTTGATGAATATATTTACACTAAATTAATATTTGTTAATTAGAAGTAAGTGTAATTCGGAATCAAACATAATATGAAAAAAGTCTTAAAGAGTTTTATTAACATAATCTATATTCATCAAATATAATATACAAACTTAACGCATAGGCTAATCAAAACCATATTCCTGCAACGTATATCACTCTTGACTCTTCATAATTGGGAACTTCAACCTGATCGTTAAAGCTAGCAACAATGGCTAAAATTAGTAAATATGTGTTTGTACTTGTTAATGCTAATTATATCTAATCTAATCTAATATCTATTTATCTATTTATACAAACAAATTACCGACAAAATTACCACTTTAGATCTCTTATTAACAAGACAAATATTCATTTTAAGGATAAAAATGTCATTACCCTCTCTTTCTTTTTCTTCTTACACTCTATTTCTTCATTTTTTTCTCTTTATTCTTACACTCTCTTTTCTCTTTTTTACTTTTCTCTTACACTCTATTTCTTACTTTTTTCTCTTTCTTTTTTTTCACTTTTCTCCTACACTCTCTTTCTTCCTTTTTTTTTCTTTTTACTTTACTTTTATTTTTCCATAAACAATTATTCTCTTCCTCTTCACTTCACTTTAGTTTTTTTAACTAAATTTATAAATTTATACAAACACTACTCTACTTAAATTACTCTACTAAAATTATATTCTCTTTTCTCTCTGAAATCTGTTTACAATCTTATTGATAATCTACTATCACCTCTTATTAATAATCTACTATCTATATTTTACTATCTATTAATATACTAAAATAATTAATTAAAACTACGGGGGATAACTACAATAATAAATAAAAAACACGAGAACAAATGATTAATATTTGTCATTGATAATTAATTTTTTTGAACTACTGATTAATATTTAAATTAATACAAGAATATTTAATGACTATTTAAACTACTGAATAATATTTATATTAATAATCTACTATCTCTCTTTTACTATCTACTATAATATACTATTCAACTAAAATAGTCAATCGAAACTACGAGATAACTGCGCTGATATATAAAAAACACGGGATAAATTTAATGATATATATAAAAAAACACGAGATTAATATTTGTCATTGATAATTATAATTTGTGAAGACTATCATAAATCTACTATCTAAAAACACAAGAAGGCTTGATGGCTATTTAAACTACTAATTAATATTAAACAAATATTTCTTATTGATAATTTACTATCTAACTTTTACCTATTTATCTATTTATACAAACAAACTACCTACAAAATTACCACTTTGGATCTCTTATTAACAAGACACATTTATTTTAGGGATAAAAATGTCATTACCCTCTCTTTCTTTTTCTTTTTACACTCTCTTTCTTACTTTTTTCTCTTTCTTCTTACACTCTCTTTCTTCCTTTTTACTTTTCTCTTACACTCTCTTTCTTATTTTTTTCTATTTCTTCTTAATTACTCTCTCTTTCTTCCTTTTCACTTTTATGCTATACTCTCTTTCTTCCTTTTTTCTTTTTACTTTACTTTTATTTTTCCATAAACAATTATTCTCTTCCTCTTCACTTCACTTTAGTTTTTTTTAACTAAATTTCTAAATTTATACAAACACTACTCTACTTAAATTACTCTACTAAAATTATCTTCTCTTTTCTCTCTGAAATCTGTTTACAATCTTATTGATAATCTACTATCACCTCTTATTAACAATCTACTATCTATATTTTACTATCTACTAATATACTAAAATAATTAATTAAAACTACAGGATAACTACAATGATAAATAAAAAACACGAGAACAAAGGATTAATATTTAAATTAATTCAAGAAGATTTAATGACTATTTAAACTACTGAGTAATATTTATATTGATAATCTACTATCTCTCTTTTACTATCTACTATAATATACTATTCAACTAAAATAATCAATCGAAACTACGAGATAACTGCGCTGATATATAAAAAAACACAGGATAACTGCAATGATATATATAAAAAAACACGAGATTAATATTTGCCATTGATAATTATAACTTGTGAAGACTATCATAAACCTACTATCTAAAAACACAAGAAGGCTTGGTCGCTATTTAAACTACTAATTAATATTAAACAAATATTTCTTATTGATAATTTACTATCTAACTTTTACCATCTACTATAATCTACTAATCAACTAAAATAATCAATTGAAACTACGAGATAACTGCACTGATATATAAAAAACACGATATAATTGCAGTGATATATAAAAAAATACGGGAATAATATTTGCCATTAATAATTATAATTTTTGAAGACTACTATAAACCTACTATCTAAGAAAATAAGAAGGTTTAATGACTATTTAAACTGATTAATACCTAAAAAAGACAAACAATTGTCACTGTTATATAAAAAACACGGGATAAATATTTCTTATTGATCATCTACTATTTATCTTTTACTATCTACTATAATCTACTAATCTACTATCTATATTTTACTATCTACTATAATAATCAACTAAAATAATTAAGTGAAATTACGAGATAACTACAATGATAAATAAAAAACACGAGATAACTGCACTAATATATAAAAAAACAAAGGATAATATTTGCCATTGATAATTAAAATTTTGAAGACTGTAATAAACCTACAATGTAAAAAACAAGAAGATTTACTGACTATTTAAACTACTGATTAATATTTAAAATAAATATTTTTTATTGACAATCTACTATCTCTCTTTTACTATCTACTATAATATACTAATCAACTAAAATAATCAATTGAAACAACGAGATAACTGCACTAATATATTAAAAAAACGGGATAACTACAGTGATATATAAAAGCATGAGATTAATATTTGTCATTGATAACTATAATTTTTGAAGTTTATTATAAACCTACTATCTAAACAAACAAGAAAGCTTAATGACTATTTAAACTGATTAATACCTAAAAAAGACAAATAATTGTCACTGATATGTAAAAAACACGGGATAATTATTTCTTATTGATCATCTACTATCTATCTTTTACTATCTACTATAATCTACTAATCAAATAACCAATTTAATCTATGAGATAACTACATTGATACATAAAAAGCACGAGATAGTTGCACTGATATATAAAAAAATACGGGGATAACTGCAATGATATATATAAAAACATGGGATAGCTGCACTGATATATAAAATCACGGGATAACAATACAGATATATAAAAAATACTGCACTGATATATAAAAGACACCGGATAAATGCACAATTGTTTTTAAATAATACTTTTACATTTTTAGATTTTAATATTTATCTATTTTTTATTTGAAACTCCTTTTTTATCTACTTTAAATTTGTTTTTATTTTCACGGGATATTGTTCAGACTACTTAAATACTATCTAAGTTCATTCATAAAAAGAATATGACAGCACCCATGCGTATGCACGGGTATCCTACTAGTTTTTAAATAAATCTTGAAAGAGAAAATACAAATTTATGTTGTTCATATGTGTCAGCAAGACTGAATTTAGGTTGAACCATTGAACTTCAATAAACAAAACAAAAGAAACCAATGTTTGTCATCTTCTATATATATATATATATATATATATATATATATATATATATATATATATATATATATATATATATATATATATATATATATATATATATATTCATTAAATGCTATTTACAATCAACATACTAAAAAGCGGGACAAAAAAATAGAAACACCAATTTAAGTATCTTTTAATACTCGTTGGTGCGAAATGACCAAAATTAACTTTTTAAAGATTATAGAAAGTATGATTCTAAAAAATATAAAGAGAAGAATTATATCTCGTAAAAAAAGTTTAAAAATAAATTTATTTTTTAAAGTAGTGTGAATTAGACTTTTAAACATACTATACTATTTACAATCAAATATTAAGTGTGAGACTAAAATAAAAATATAAACCTCAAATTTTAAGTATCCTTCTAATACTTGTTGGTGTGAAATAAACAAAATAAAGGTCATAAAAAAAAGATGGGTCAATTGGAGTAGTCATTAAAGAAGCTAAAGAGGGTGAATGAGTGTGAGTACTTACAAAAAATAAATATAAGAAGAAATACAAAGAAAAAATTATAAAAATAAATTAAGTAATTTTTTAAAGCGGTGAGTTGCATTTTACGTAAATTAATTTGTGAACCATTAATTTTTTTCCAAACATTATATTAATCAAAATACATTGTCTAGCATTGATTTTTACGTATTTTGTCATGAAATTAATTTTTTCCATCAAACCATGTTATTGAGGAACAAACTTCACGTATTTGAACATCTAAAATTTTTCCAGACTCTAAGTATCTCAAAACACACAGCTTAGCATCACACTTTACATATTTTGTCACAAAATTAATTTTTTTCACCAAACCAAATATTGAGGAACGAAGTTCGTGAATATAGATATCTAAAAACAAAATTTGGCTCCAAAAGTACCTCAAAACACATTGCTTAGCATCACACTTTATGTATTTTTTTTCAGAATCTAAAGAACCTCAAAACACACTGTTTAGCAGCATAAAGTACAAAAAATGCACTACTTAAAATATTAAAAAAATTCTTAAGAAAAATTATTATTAGTCTTGATTTTATAAAAAGTGTTGTCTAATTTACCATTTAACTAGTTATCTCTCTCTAAATAGGTAAATGTAAATCATTTATTAAATGTAAAAATTGTCTTAATTAAGAAGGGTGTTAATGAAAAAATATTAAATGTTTCATTGAAAGTGTAACATAATCAATTTGGAACAAATTAATTTTGCTAAAGCAACATAAAATGGGGCGGAGGTAGTATAAGCTTAAACGCTATATGAAGTAGCCTTTGAAAAATGTTAAATTATATTCAAAAAAATGCTGTATGTTACTGCTTACCAAACAAATCTACTATTTTTTAGCTCGTCAGATACTAGCCAAATCTACTATTCGTTAACAGATATGAGACTTACAAAACAGATCTTAAATAGATTGATGTATTATGTAAATTCAACAGTTATAATCCAGTTCAAATTTTAATACAACCAGTACCACCATTCAATACAAAGCAAAACATACGAACGCTTTGCATTTTACGGAAATCAGCAATTTTTTGATTAGTAAAATCAACTTACATTATACATGCCATGTCATTCTTTAAAATTCGTTTAGTACATTTAAGCATTTCTCTAATACAACTAGATATCTCGTGTTAAGCAAAAAACCAGTTTACTAATTTTGGTCATCGTGTACAAATATTTTCACTAAAGAAAGTATATCAGCAAAACGGCTAAAGAGAAAAAGATCAAACAGCAAAGGCCAATCCATAAGACCATAACTAGCCATAATAACATCAGTGAAACACTAAAAACAGAGTATGGCTTCTAAAGCTTCATTCCTTCCCAACACGTAAAAACTACATATGTACCTTTCATAGTTTTAAAAGCTTCCGATGGGAGCCATAAAAAGAAGGATGTCACCTAGACATAATGACTTTGCTGTCACGAGTGTCAAATACTAATCGACACATCTGAAATTCTCCCACTGTTGCTAACATTTCATTAAGGCAGAAGTAACAAATTTCCTTTCATTACTTTGCAGCATACAAAATATATCCCAAGTACCGGATCATTGGCCAATATTCCGGCATTACTAAACAAAAAATGTCAAAATTTAACTTAGTGTGATGGACTCACTCCATGATCCATGCTAGTTTTTAACTACTGAAGTCTGATGGTGTAGAAACCACTCCATCCGGATTGTAATTCTGTTCTCCATTTTCTTCTCTGTTGTCAGCTGTATTTGAGCCCCCTCTAATTATATAATCTTTGATATAGAGATCGTCTTGCCCATCTCTTTCATTGACATTATCATCAATATCCATATCTTCCTCATCATCCTCATTATAGTGGCTCTGTTCTATGAAGTTCTCAGATTTCCCACTAAATCCACACGGATATCTATTATTATGATCCACCAGATAATCATATGCATCACCAGTTGCTTGATAAACATCATCTTCATAGTCTGATATCTCTGATTTACTAGCATTGAGAGCATTGGCTTCCATTTTACGTTCATTAATCTCCTCTCGGACAAAGATAGGTGCTTCCTCGGTAATATCTTTTGGGGTATCCCTCTCACCACTGATCACATCCATCTTGGCTGCCGGTTTCTGCTTGCTTCTAATGCTCCTCCGCCCGCGAACATGTCCCTGCCTGTGTGTCTTCCCTTTCCATCCAAGTAACTTTTCTATTTTCCTGCTGTTAGAGGCATTGCTTCTCTTTCTGGAATTGGATCTTGAACTACCAATCCTTTGCTGTGGCCTACCATCACGAGAATGGCCCCAGCCTTGTCGAGTCCTTTGTCCTCTGCTGTAGCTCTTAAAGCCAGGACCAAGATCAACCGAATTCTCTACACTATGCTTAGACTGAAATGCAGTTTCAATCGCACCAGCATTGTGGTAATTTTTGGCAGCAGCATATTTTGATGGTAGCTTCTGAAAGATAGATACAATAAGTTATTGGGGAAATTCAAATAAAAACATACATGTGCCAACAAACGGCACGAGTCATGTTCCCCTCACCATACTTTTTAAATAGCGAGTAGACCCAAATGTAGAGAGATACTCAAATGAAGTTGGGCAGAATCATCACAGAAATGTTGAACGGAAAAAAGAATACTTATAGATTTATCAAGTAACCTTAAAGGTTTGTTCTTTATTTTTCTTTTTTATGAAAAAGAAAACCTCAATTCAACAAAAATTGTTTAATTGTTTATGATAAAATCAAAAGCTTTAAACATTTTCCATCTGCACCTTAGTACCATTCTTGCTGGAATTTCACATAGCTTAAACATTGCTTTAAGGGTACTCAAGACCCAGTGCAAAGTTGATTGAGCCTGGTCTGGGTTTCAGGAAAACAAGCCCAGTTTATTTCCACTTTATCGGGAGCTTTATAATATCAACTATCGAGTTGCCCCATTTTTTCACCATAGTAAATAGTTCACTATCAAAGTAGGAGAACAAAGAACTCACCAAAACAATTCCAACTTTCTTATCCTTCTCAGACTCCAGCTTTTGCTGTGAGGTGTAAAAGATGCATGCGTCCAGTTCCATGAGCCTTAGAGCGACAGCAGCAGTTGTATTTGGTACCCAAGAAAGTACAGGTATCCTTTGACCATCAATAGTATCACTAAGGGGACATCCAGAAGAACTGCCGGAACCCAACAACTCACTAGTAGTTTCAAAGTTTGAAGCCAAATAATCCCTTTTTATAGCACCCTCCAGTGCAGTCAACATCTGCAAAGAATGTGATGATGTCTTAGACATTAGTAGCATTAGTAACATCTACAAATAAATAAAAAACTATACATTTTCTGTTGCGTCAAGGTAGAAACAAAGAAGAACAAACAATATAACCCATTATGATGAACAAAACCTAAAATGCTTACGTTTTTATGTAGAACTTGTGTGTTGTGGGTGGGTGTGGGTGTATCATCAATCAAATAATAAGATATCAAAATTCATCGATAACAATTCTTTCAACGAAAACAATGACCCAATTTCAAATTCTTAATAATCTATTGCAAAGACGAGCGCTTGTGATAATTAGTTACAGGTTAGAAGTTCCAACCGCATTCTCTAACAAGATGTGCCAAATTATAACCTGAAGAATGTCTTCAGTTGATGAGGAAGCTTCCAGCTTTGTACTCCAAGACTTCCTGTACCTCTCTGTCCAAAAAGGCTGCAGAGCTTCTTGAGGAAGGGTTACCTACCATCCATAGCCAAACGCTATCAATGAACAAGAAACAAACAATAAACAGCAACCCAATCTGAGCAAACCTCTCGCGTTCAATTTAACATGACCATGTCAATGTCAACATGCATTTTCTTTTAAAAAATAATTCATTGTTTTATGATTAAAATTGTAAGCTAGTGGGTCTCTCACTCTCTCGACTGTGGATTCCTCCTTACTCTGGAACTTCAACTACAACTTCTACCTCTCCGATGTTCAGGGTTTATGCTCCTATGTTCTCAATCACGGCTTTGATGATGACTTCTCCTGCAGTAGCCATGATTCCTGGGTTTTCATCTATGACTTTCATGATGATTCATGTGTTTTCTGCTACTCGCAATAGCCACCACAATTGCAAGTATTCTTTTAATATCTAACTATCAACAAAAAATTGTATAAACTACGACAATGGGAGCTGGAACGAAGACACGAGAAGGAGAAGGCAACCGAGTGAAAAGAGAAGTGGGAGACGGGATCTGTAGGTTGAATCAGAAAACTACCACTAATCTGTAATTTGCATCATTGATTTATTTTAAAAAAATAAAAAAATGGCTGAGATGTATTAAGTATTAACATGACATGGTCATGTTATATTGCTACATAAGTGGATCCTAATCCTCTAAACAACTAATCAGGAATTAGTTATATCTAACTACTCCATAAATCATAGTCAAGAAAAATTAAATAGATTGTGTCACCTCAACATCCGACAACAAGATTTTGAGCAATCTCGTCCTCAAGGGAGAAACATGAAAATAATGAGTGCCCATGTTAATCTTGCCTCCAGAGCGAGTAAGACATTCAGAACTAGACTTGCTCTCACTAGTACTGGAAGTGAAAGATTTATAGCATGAAGGACATGTCGTTCCTCCAAAGAAATAGACATGATGACACAAATAACACATGGCCAGCAGTTGGTTGCACCTCTTCTGCCCAGATTGCATTCCACATAATACTGAGGAATTTAGGCATTCCTTTCGCATCCAGTTCTCGAAGTCACAATATCTCATGACAGCATCTTTGTTATCAACTTCATTTCTTCCAAGATGAACCATAAAAGATGTCGATGTCTCTGATGCATCCAAATCATCAATGCATACAGAAGTAGGACAGCAAATATTAGCACTGCAATCTTTGTTTGTAGCCATTTCAACAGCTTCTGTCTCTAGTTTCTTGACAGTGTCTCCATTTTGCATTCTCATGTCGCAATTCTCGATATTTTTTCTTAGAGATTTCTTGAATGACACCTCAATTCTTTTCAACATCATATGCAAGTGCGACTCTCTGGTCCCACGTATGTCCAATGATGCCAACAGAGAATCAAAAACCTGCACATAGAACAAACACGGTGAAGAAAACCATCAGAAAACAGAATAATATCTAGGATAAACAAAAATGTTCAAGTACAAAAAAGAATTGATTGTAGCATTCATGAGAATGAAGGGGAACCGAAGTGTAACTGTTGGAGTTTCTGTTATCTAACTAGAATATGGATCCACGTCACAGGTTCTTGTGGAATCATCCAAAAATGCAAGGTAAGGCTGCCTACATTGGAGCCATAATGGGTCCGACCCTTCCTTGGATCATGTCATGACGAGAGCTTTGTAGCACCATGTAGAATCCAAGAGAATTAGACTCTATTTCTAAATGCTCGGATATTGCAAAACTTGGATATTATTATGCAAACTTCGTTGCAGTAGATGTGATGACTTCCGCATGCAAATTTTGCCTTAGCTACGTGAAGCTTGACAACGTAAAGACTTAACATAAAAGATACTATTAAGAAAATCACACAAAGACCACTTGGAAATCATATAATGAACTAATGATCTTTAAATATCAGCTCAGCCTGATAGAAGTAATACCTCTTCAGAATCAATCAGCTTCCAACAACCCGACGTGCAATTCCACAAAAATCCTGCCACAACCTGGATCATTTTGAGAAGTAGATGTAATGAATTGCCAGTATCGATTACGTCTTCGATCCATACCAAGAGGCAATGATCTATACATGTAAGTTTGCTCCGCCAAGTGACCAATGTATGATTTTAAACTTGACCTTTGTTTTTCAGCAGCATATCCATATAGTTGAAAAGAATTATTATCCAGGCCAGTAGGACAATCTCCGCTCTGCTTGACGACTTCTAATGAAGAACTCTGAAGGTTATTCTGATTTTCCTGTAGTGCATACATCTGTTCAAGCTGGTCACAGGGAGTAAATAAAGCTAATTTTTCGCCATCAACAGTCAGCAATGGGAATCCTTTACCCTCAACTGACGGAAATGTAACACGTGTTTCATTCTTGTTGCCCAAATATGAGACAGGCTGCATCTTAACAAAACAATCCTCTTTGAATCTACATTTATCAAGCTGTGCTTCAGCCCAAATTTGTTTCTTTAAAGCATTTGCAGCTTCTAGTCGTTCCTGCAACATTGCTTGTTAGAAAATCAAACACACAAAAATCACAACAATGAAAAATTAATGTTTAAGGTATGAAACTAAAAGAAAATACCTCAAGTACAACACGAATAGAATTTCCTTCAATTGCTACACCAATCAAAGCAACTAGAGCATGGAGACGCTCCTCTACACTAAGGTCCGAGTACTCCCCCTCTGAAAGCCCTTCTACCCATGCTTCAACTGGAGTGTTTTCATCAACATCCATGCCTTCCAAAATAGGATTAGCCACGCCATTAGCAATTTCCCTAAAAGTACGAACATCTTCATGTTGGTTGAAGCTTTCAGAAACAGTTGAAGCTAAATCCTCATCCACTTTCTCAAGGCAAGTATCAGGAGTTTGCAAAACCTCACCAGTGTCCTTGCCACTTCTTATTAAGTTGTGTGCACTATATTCCTCAGAATTTGAGACCTCCTTTTTTGTATTTGTTTCAGCTCCTAAATCATCATTCTCAGGATCTTCTGCCATTTCACTTTCAGAATCTTCATCCTTCTCACCATCATTAGCTTCTTCTATACCCGCAAATCCACTTTTGAATGTTCTGATTCTCTCCCTGGCAGCTGAAAAAATTGCTTCGGAATCAGCTGGGTCCTTTCTATATGCAGGACGAACACAATATGTTGAAGGAGCTGTTCTTTCAAATAGTTTTGTATCCCTAGATAGAGCAGAAGATATAGAAGCCTCTGGTGTTTTGCTTGTGGTAAGATCCCGAAGTCCTGATTTCTGGATAAACAAAAAGAACTTGATGAGAAAATTTAAAAATTATCACGGAGACAATGAATTGGGCTCATAGTAAGAATAGGTTTTACCTGAATCTTGTCTGCAACTTCCAATATATTGAGGCCACTGCTTCCTTCTAGAGAGAGGACATGAAATGCAGCATATTTAACAGTTCCAGGCGTCAATCGATGCCTTCTTGGATTAGATAATCCCTTCTCTTGCATAATAGCAACAGCATTTTCAGCAGCGGCTCCACTGCGTAGATTAGAAATTATATCTTTACCATCATTACCCTGCACTTGGAACCCAGAAGGTGGTATAAAAAGAAGCACAACAACAAAACCAAAGAAACAATTAAAATCACAATTTTAATAAGAAATGCCGAAAAATTATTTCCAAAATTCCAATGCAACGCGTGTAATATGATTATGAACACAATCAAGTATTCACAAACATGACAAATTATGTATGTGCATAAATACATCTATCATTCATCTGAAAGTTACAGAGTAATTTCCTCACAATTTTCCTGTTGTGAAAGGGAGGAGGACAAGTGAGTTGAACCATGTTGCTTCCAAACACCCAATTCAAAAAAAAAAAAAAGGCTAAACATCCTTCATTTTTCGTTGTTATACATTGTATTTGATTGCATAATATAATAGTAATACAAATGCATAATTGGCTTTGTTGCAATACAAGGTGTTTATAACATGATGATGCAAGCATGCAGCCCAAGTAGGGTGCACCAGTACATATGACACAGCCAAATCGATTATAAGGAGAAATTGTTTGGAAATGTATTTATTATTAATAAAAAACAATATCTGGGTCACCCAATTCTGACATCCTTTATTTACACTTGAAGGAAAAACATAATATTTATGCACAATGGACTATAAATTTATAATGTCAGATGATTTCCAAAGCTTTAACAAAAAAATTTATAATTAAATGCATCATAAATTATAAAGTTAGGGACTATAGATAATTTCCTAGAATTTGGAATTTTTCCGCATCTTTTTGTGCAAGTTTAACTTTTAGACAAGCCACTTGTTTAGAAGATGAAAATTTCACATGAATGTTTGTTAAGGATAATTTTTCATTACGGAATTCACGAAATCGAGTTAGTTAATGCAGCAGGTACTTCAGTGGTGATAATAGATTATTCAATTCAGGTTTCACAAAATGCAAACTCTCGAGTAAAACAAGTTAATTATTGCAGCAGGTAACTACAATGGATGACAACAGATTTCCAATTGAACCCATTAGTGATGAATGAAGAATATATAAAGTACCTCATTGTTATTGCAAGGATACATCTGTTCAATATTCTGTTTCTTCAATTGAGGCCCAAATCCAGCTGACAAAGCAAATTGTCGCAAAATCTCTGGCCATGTTAATGGATTTAAATGCTGCTGCCAATTTCTTATATCAAAACCCCATACATACGCCTGACAGTACATTCAAGATAACATTTTTTAGTTTGAGGACAGAACAAAGAAACTATATTTAAAGATGAAAACTGGAAAGATAAATAGATTAGAAAACTTACCCCTTTAACTACCTGTGGATGCCCCCCACCAGAGTTGGCAATACTGTTTTGGTTAGTTCCTAACCTAGCAGAGGGTGTTCTTGCAACATCTTCAATATCTTTTATAATGGATCTCAGAAGAGCAATATGGATCTCACCTAATAACCTAGAGTCCTGCAATATTAAGAGACAAAACGTCGGGCCTTTGTCACAATTCACAAAGCACTGTTATCAATATGCACTAGTATGTCTAGGTTCACTGTAAGTATCTACTTTAAGGGTGTCACGCAAATATAGTAATTAGAAAAAATTTCTCTTGGTATTCATTATATTGAGTTCATGGTGTAGTTGAGGCTCGGCTTTTAGCATCCACTTCCCACAGCTCTCTCTGATCAAGCACAGGCCAATGAATAATTTCAGGATAAACAAGACCTTGGATAGGGACCTTAAAGATAACCAAAGCTGTAGATTAGAATACTTACATAGTCATGAAAAGCTTGTATAAGTTCATCCAAGGTAAATGGCCATATTCCGAGAACATCAGCAAAGGTGATCAAAAACCTCCAAACCTACATAGAAAGCATTTCTATTCATCAAAGCTGAGAAAATTTTGTAAGCCATATATAGTAATACAATAGAAGAAACAAGTTTATACTTTGAACAATTTAGTGCAGCTTCGTTGTTTGAAGCCGTGATGATAATATAAATTTCTCCAAACGAAAAACTTATGAACAATTTAGTGCAACCGTTGATTGAACTTTGAAGCAATGATGATAATGAATTTCTCCAAACGAAAAACTAAGCATGATGATGACTCTAAGATGTTGAGCTTAACTTCACAAAACCGCCTCATAAGGTGAGGGTTGTCCATTCATTAGAAACATTTTCTAGACCTTATCTCTTGTCAGTATGGGACTTGGGTTTCTCGGAATACACTCTCTCTTTCAATACTATTGGGCTTGGTGTGTGGATAGTATGGTGGGTGGCCTGATGGATCTAGGATAGGATTTGATTAGATTAGATTTTGAGTTTAACTCAACCTCACAAAACCGACTAGTGATGGGCAAGTGGGTTAGAGAGAACACAAAATAAAAGATAACTTTATTTCCAAAGTGGTGAAGTAGGTCAAATGGTTCAATAACAATACATTTCAATAAAATGTAAGACCAACCAGAAAATAACGTCAGCCAGTTGCCACAAGATAATGCACTATCTGCAACATATTTGAACCAGAAACCAGAACTATGTTACAGCTTTTGCATTGGTGAAGGGAGATAGCTTTTCACAACTTTGATAACGTGGTGGGCTTTCAGGCAGTAATAAAATCAATGCCTGACCAAATTCCATCTGCCAGTCAGTAAAGCATCCCCCAACCCAAGACAAAACAAACACATGATAGGTTTGACCAAAAAAAAACACATAAATAGGTTCGATAAAAAAAAAACACATAAATAGGAAAAACATCATACCATCAGAAGGTTTCCTACATTCTCATCAGAATCTGACCAAGGTTGACTTGAAAAGGCTCTTTTCAAATGTACACACTTGGGTGGGAAGGAAGTCTGTCCATCTGAAAAAACAGTGCATGTTTGGTTTCCATGAATGTTTAAGAAAAAATCACTTTTTAATATATATATATATATATATATATATATATATATATATATATTCACACATACATACATAAAACTCTACTCAGATTTTGATTATAAGCTATTTTGGTCACAGAAAAAGCTAATCAGTACATCAAATTCCTTGAATGGGCTTATCAAAAAAAAAAATCCATGAATGGTTGAATGCCTTGAGATGAGAATTCAAGACTTCAGCCATTAGAACCAGAGCTAAACCATAAGCAGAAAAAATGTGCATTTGGGGAAAACAACAGGGTAACCTGTTACAAGGCTAACCAACCAAGTGGCATGTGTGGCAACAGCGGATCCAAATATAGTTTAGGGGGTGCACCTGCACCACATAAAATTTAAAATTCTCATTTATTCCACAATAAATTTTGTTTTGACCACTGGCCCAAACCCTCAGTCAAACATTGAGCACACAGTAGGCAACGGGATTTTTATTTTCTCCCTAAAAAATAACAATTACAATATATATATATATATATATATATATATAAATAGGTACCTCTTGTACGGTTTTAAACATCAATTACAATACAATCTCCTTCTTACAGCAACATTGCTCTCCATATTCTGCTATTGATAGTTTCTGTTATTCTTAGAAGTTTCAGTTATTTTATGATGTTATTTAAGATTTGCTTAATAGATTCTGTCACAACTGTCAGTTATAAAGGAATATGTCAGTTGATCTGATCTATCAGACTCGCATCTGAGCTTCCTCCCTCATACAGTTATCTCATTCTCTCTCTCTCTCTCTCTCTCTCTCTCATGTGTTTCTTTCACTTTCCATCATTTTTTATCACTTTCTTACAAAACATAAGAATTGCCAAACTGTACAATCTTAAGGAAGCAGAACAAGATAGCAAACACAAATAAGCAGAAAATTTAAGTCAACTACTCAAATTATTCACCTCCAAATGATTCAAGGTTTTGCATCGTTTCATAGTCAAGAGCCAGTATTGAAGATAGCCCCTTCTTTGATGCAGCTAACTCCATGAGTTCCAGACATTCATCTTCAATAAGTTCCATTGATTCTTTGGCCATTCTGCGGGCAATTGCTCTCTCATTGGCAGCTTTAATCCTTTCTGCCTCTTTCTCCCTACGTAGTTGTTCCTTCTGTCTCAACTTCTCAGCCTACAAGAACAAATAACGAATAACATAAGCATAAATTATTTTCAAATAACATATCAGTGTAATTGGCAGAACAATCTTACATACTCTGACTGATTCTTTCTGCAAAAACTTCTCCCGGCGCTCTTGTTCACGCCTCTGCTCTCTTTGGAGCCTCTCCTCCTCTTGCTGTCTTTCACGAAATAACCTTTCCTCCTCCTTCTGCCTTTCACGGTCTTGCCTCTCCATCTCTTTCTTTATTTGCTCCTCCCTCTTTATGTATTGAAAAACAATATTAGCAATGGATTAAGTATACTCCTCAAAAGTGGAAAATAAATGGAGACTGTCTCGCACCTTTTGCCTTAGAATATCCTGTTTTACAAGCTCTTTTTTAATTCTTTTCTCATGTGCTTCAAGTTCCCGCTGCATTCTAGCCTCTTCATTCTGAAAACAAGACAAGTCAATGAGCAACCATTCTACAGTGATAAAACATGTTGTGATTGAATGATACAGATACCTTTCGCTTCTTTTCAAACCTTGAAAGTTCCTCCTCATGGATAACCCTCCTATCAGATGGCACTAAAGGGCTGCCGATCAGAGTTGGGTGAGCCCCCCTATGAGTGTCGATAACTGCATCAACAAATGGGTTCTTTCGTGAAACATGATCATTCACTCGTGGAGTAGAAGGAAAAGTTGATTCTGCCTACCTTGCTGAGACAAAAGATTTAGACCAGGTATCTGACCTTGAATTCCATACCCATTAGGTGCAGGTTCATTCCCACTAAGGAAAGATTTCCCATTAGATAGTAAAGCCCTAGAATGTGGAATGCCATCAAGAGAACTATAGTGGATATAGGGCGTAGCTCCCTCGTATGTTTCATTTCTAGCAGCTGGCTGCTCTGGAATAAATTTATATTCATGGAGAGACCTTGAAACACCCTAGAAATTGAACTCCTTAGCCAAGAGATAAAGATGCATAAAAACTGTTTGTTCACACATGATAAAGTATATTATTATAATAAATGACGGGAATAATGAAAAAGATACAGATAAAGCATAATATTTATTTGCTATAGGTGTAATGAACAACTTTTAAGGTAGTGGTAGTACATTATTCAACACATTTCCTTAAACCTATGCATAAAAAAAAGAAGAGAAAAAAGCATAAAAGAAAACTAACCTTATCCAGATGTTCATAAATTTTTGCTTCAAAAGGCCTTCCAGATTGCCCGTGTTGTTCCATTGTCATGGCCCCTGGAATAATACAAGGCACTGCTGAGGATTCGATAGCATTAGTGCTTAAAGCCATGCCAACTAAAACAAGTTAACCAAACTTCTCTCGTGCACAACATAGACAATAACATCTAGTGACCTAATTACAAAATATTGATAAGTTCAAGGACTCAATTATAGTTTTTTTAAGTTGAAGGACTTATTTAGAAATTCTCAATTAGTTCTGAACTTACAGAGTAATTAAACCTTTTAGGGTGACTGTGATTGTTTAGGTTTTAAAAAAACAATTTTTTTTTTTAAAAAAAATCACATTTTTTGAAGAAAATCACATTTCTAATTATTTTGAAAAGCAACTCAAAGTAGCTTCTAAAAAATTATAAATTTGTAACTACCTTTTTAAGATAAAAAGTGACTTTTTATAAGTCTAACCAAGTGAAAAAAAAAAAAAAGTTCTGCTTGACATAAAATATCTAAAAAATAAAGCACCTACTCACACAATCTTAAAATCACTTTTTTTAAAAAGTTAAACAAACTAGCTGCCTATACTAATCCAACATTTCAAATATCTTGTGTGACCTTGAACACGCAATCGGGGTTGAAATTCTTAGTCTCGGTATTATTGAAAAAATTACTATTTAGTTAAACATCAAATCAAAGCAACAATATATGAGTCTATAGTTCCAAGCTCGGCCAGAATTTGGCTTCCATGTGTGTCTATATAGAGGTTTGGGTGGGAGGTCTCTGCAACCATGTCAATTGCATGTTCTTATATTTTCTATAATTGCAACACAACGTACATATTACACACACATATACGGCTTAAATAACTTTCTAGTCCTTGTAACATACACCAATTTTGACTGTAGTCACTATAAACAAATCTTCTTGATTTAAATCCCTCAAACACAGGAAAAGCTGATTTCGATCCTTGTTTTTGTTGTAGTCCTATTTATCCATAATGAAATTAATTTTAGTCCCTGATATAAATATTAATTCTAACATGGACCAATTCTACCAAAACAACAAGGACTAAACGCAAATTTCCTATGATATTCAATGTTGCAGGGATCAAAACCAATGAGAGGTTTTTTGGGGACCTAACCAGAAAATATTTATATTACAGGGACTATAAGGTTGTTTAAGCCTATGTATATAAACCAACTTATTAAACAAAACAGATAAATCAACTCCTCTGGACCACTAAATTAAAGGTGTTAATCTCTCATTGGAATTCATGCCCAACTAACCCAGGGGAATAAAATAAGGATAGATTTCTCTAATTAACACAAAATGGCCTACCCTTCCCTTCCCACCCTTTTGCTACATCTTTGCAGAAGGCATGACAAAACTTAGGAACATGAAATGCAACTGCAGTTAGGAAACCAAGTTTACCTATTGGTGCACCGAATGCACCCGGCGGCAAGGAATCAAATTCCATCCCCAGAATTGGTCCATCCTCTCTTAATGGCTCCCCCAACTGTCTTTCAACAAATGCAATAGCTCCCATCTCCTCTGTGGCCTGGTGAGATTCATACAATCTGCTGCTATCCATTGCAGGCAGCACTGCTCCCATCCTAGGCAAGGCCATCATCCCATGGACAACTCGCGGCGACTCCAAATGACCAACTGGCCTCAATCCAAAAACCAAATCACGATCATGCATAACATCAACAACTTCAATTTGCTCAACACCCTTCCCCATTGGAGCCGAAACCGGCTGCAAATTGCTTTGTAGCTTCTCGGTGGCCGCTGCTGCCAGCACAGCCTTCTTGTCCTTCACTCTCCTGTGACAGAACCACATCTTCAATTGACGATCAGTCAGACCCAATTTCACACATAGCTCAGCTCGCAATGCCTCAGAAGGGTAAGGCTCCACTGAACCAAAAAAAGACAACCCCAGAAAACAAAAAATCACATTTTAGCACAAATTCACAATGCAAAGTGGTGCACAAAATATGGTTGAAATTTTTTCACTAACCAGCATATGCTTTCTCCAGAAGCTCCAACTCAGAAGCAGACTTCATTTTGCGCTTGACCTTGTTCTCCCCTTCAAGTAGCTTATTTTTCTTCTCTCCTTCCGAACTTGCCTCCATAGCTGAAGATCAAGCTCGCAATCACACAAACCCCTAACAAATGGAACCCTAAAATCTGAGTTTTCTCAGAAGCGTGAAGTCGGAGTTATTCTCTCTAACATTTCAGCGACTCTCTCTCTCTCTTTTTTCTGTGAGAATGGAATGTGATTGTGATGTGCGGTTTGATTTGGGGAATAATAAAAACAGTAATAATAATTAATACAAGAGTAGGTAAAGATTATGGAGGAAAATGGAGAAGAATGGAAAAAGTAACACTCTGACATGACAATAATATAATGATAAAAACAGTAACAAAAAGAATAGAAAAAGGATTTTGTAATTGTATGATCTCTGATTAATGAAAGAGAAGTTAGGAACGAACGAAGCAACAGTTCCGCACTCCCCAATCGCTGCCATCGAGTTGATTTGTCCTCTCTCTCTTTTTCACCTTTTTGGATTTTTATGTTTTATCGTAATATGTTCGATATAATGCTCCAGAAGAAAAAGAAAAATGTATAGAAGTGATCAAATGTTGATTCACGAATTAGTGCGGATAGTGGTTTTGCGTGTGTGTGCGCGCGCTGCGTTGCTTTCTCTAGCTTTTATTATTGTGTTTCTGGATGTTGTTGCTGTGATCTTTCGACCTTAACCCATTCGTTTCTTCCGTACCATGCCCATTGCCCACTATTCCGCGCGTGCATTCAACGCTCATCTGTTTACCGTGGGAAAAATATCAAGAATATATATTACCGCGTGTGCCAACTGTCAAATTCATCAATGCTGATTTGATTTGACTCGCGGACATTCTTTTATCCTTTCATCTTTAAATCTTGTTCTTGACTTTTTACTCTTCTACCGTGCCCTTTTTACTCTTATCATAAACTTCTTGTAACAAAAAAAAAAGATTTTTTTTCACAACATCCCCATAAATCATTTAAACCCCAAAATACCCCTTGTTATAATAAAAAAAATCTATCTACTTAATCTAATAAACTCATTAATCTAATAATCTAATAATCTAATAATTAATCTATTTATACAAACAAACCTCCTATGAAATTATCAATTTAGATCTCTTATTAACAGGACACATATATAATTTAAGGGTAAAAGTGTCATTACTCACTTTTTTTCTCTTTTTCTTCTTACACTCTTTTTCTTACTTTTTTCACTTTTTTTTACACTCTCTTTCTTCCTTTTCACTTTTCTCTTACACTCTCTTTCTTCCTTTTTCTCTTTTTCTTCTTACACTCTCTTTCCTCCTTTTCACTTTTCTCCTACACTCTTTTTCTTCCTTTTTCATTTTACTTTTCCCATAAACAATTATTTTCTTTCTCTTATCACTCACACTAAAAAAATTATCACCTTAAAATTTTATTTTTCTCTCCAAAATCGTTTTTATGATCTATCTTTTACTATATGTTATAATCTAATAATCAACTAAAATAATCAATTGAAAACTACGAGATAATTTGCAATAATATATAAAAAAACACGAGATAAGCTGCACTAATATATAAAAAATACGAGATTAATATTTGTCATTGATAATTAAATTTTTTGAAGACTACTACTACAAACCTACTATCTAAAAAATAAGAAGACTTAATGACTATTTAAACTACTTATTAATATTTTAAATAAATATTTCTTATTAATAATCTACTATCTAACTTTTACTATCTACTATAATCTACTAATCAACGAAAATAATCAAATGAAACTACGAGATAACTGCACTGATATATATATATATATATATATATATATATATATATATATATAAAACACGGGATAACTGCACTAATATATAAAAAATATGAGATTCATATTTGCCATTGATAATTATAATTTTTTATGACTACTATAAACCCACTATCTAAAAAAACAAGAAGACTTATTGACTATTTAAACTGATTAATATTTAAAACACACGGGACAAATATTTTTCACTAATACTTAAAAAATGACAATTGTCACTGATATATAAAAAAATACGGGATACATATTTCTTATCTATAATCTACTATTCATCGTTTACTATCTACTATAAATATTTGTCATTAATAATTAAAATTTGTCATTAATAATCTACACGGGATAAATATTTCTTATTGATAATCTTAGGATAAATATTTGTCATTAATAATTAAAATTTGTGAAAACCACTATAAACTTAGCTACTATCTAAAAAACAAGAAGATTTAATGACTATTCAAACTACTAATTAATATTTAAAACAAATATTTCTTATTGATAATCTATTATCTTTCTTTTACTACTACGGGATAAGCTGCTGAGTGATATATAACAATTGGAACTACGGGATAATTGCATCGATATATAAAAATACGAGATTAATATTTGTCATTGATAATTAAAAATGACAAATAATTGTCACTAATACCTAAGAAATGATTGTCCGATAATTTAAACACGAGATAATCGAATCGATAATTTAAAACACATGTGGCAAATATTTGTCACTAATACCTAAAAATGACAAATAATTGCCAGCGATATATAAAAAAACACGGGATAAATATTTCTTGTTGATAATCTAATATCTATCTTTTACTATCTACTAATAAACTCAAATAATCAATTGAGACTATGAGATAATTGCACTAATATATAAAAACACAGGATAACTTTCTTGATATATAAAAAAATACGGGGATATATAACTGCGATTATATATATATATATATATATATATATATTAGGATAATTGCAATGATATATAAAAAAAACACAGGATAAATGCATAGATTGTTTTTAAATGATACTTTTACATTTTTATATTTTTATATTTGAAACTTATTTATTATCTACTTTAATTGTGTCTTTATTTTCACGGGGTAACGTTCAGACTATTTAAATACGGTCTAAGTTCATTCATAAAAAAAACGCGACGACACGCCGTGCGTATGCACGGGTATCCTACTAGTTATTAATCTAATAAACTCATATGCCAACACTTTTACATTTTTAGACATCTTAAAATTTTGACATTTGTCACAATTTAAGGGTAAAATCGTCAATTACCCACTAAAAGACGAAAAATACAGCATTTTTTGCAAAAGCGTTGTTGTTTCAGATAAAAGTGTTGTTGTTTCTGCAAAAGCTCTACTATTTCTGCAAAAACAAAAACTGTTGTTGTTTCTGTATAAAAGTGTTGTTGATTTCTGCAAAAAGCGCTGCTTTTTATCTGTTTTTTAAAAAAATTCTTTTCTTTATTTTATTATTTTAAAAAACAGTTTTTTTTAAAAAATTCTTTTTCAATTTTTTTCCAGTTTTTTTTAGTTTTTTTCAAAAAATATTAAAACAATTATTTTTGTTATTTACTAAAAATAAATTTGTCACTATTTTCATAATTTAATCAAATTACTAAAATTAGAATAATACGTCTAAAAAATACAACTAAGGGTCCAAAGTCCCTAAAACAGTCACAAGGGTCTCATATACAGCAGGTGGAATGCCCTCGTCTACCATGGCACCCCGGAAAAGTGCAGTTGCTCTCATCCTATCCTCTCGGTTAGTGGACCAATATTCTCAAGCATTGCCTCTCGAACTGGAGCATCCTCATAAAGCGGAGGCAGAGTTTGAGTCGACGGGAATGGAGTCACGTTCTTTGAGATCCTTCGCCGTCGTGTTTTCCCACCATCTCAGTAGTTTCTATCATGTTATCATTTCATTTGTTGTTGCATTCTGTTATTTTTTTTGTATTAGTTTAATGTCTTTTTTCGTTTCGTCTTTTAAATATTATAGAACACTTTTTTAATTAATGAAAATCTATTTTTAATTAATTATTTTTCCCCAGAAATACAACGTGATTAGATAAATTCGAGGGGGGGTTTTAGGGATTCCCTGATTTACCAAAATTTTAGGTAAATTCGGTTTGCATTTTTCAAACCAAAAATACCTAAAATTCTTGGTAAATCAGAAATTCCCAAAACACCCTCCCAAGTTTATCTAATCACGCTGCATTTTCGGGAAATTTATTGATGTTAGGGGTATTTTTGTCCATTTTGAGATTTATGGGAGTGGGGGTGTGCCAAAAAAAAACAACTTCTTCATCTTTTTACCTTTTTTAATCACACTATTTCATTTCATTTCATTTTGGAACATTCTTTTATCCTTTACAACATGTTTGTTACGCACTTAAAAAAATAAATGATTTCGTTGATAAATAATTAAAAGATTAATTTGTAGTAATTTTTTTTAAAAAATAAGAAGTTTTTCTTGTTTATGTAACACAATGAAAAATTGCTCTTTTTTTTATTACATTGTAAACTAATTGTTCTACAAACATCCAAACACCTTCATAAAAGAGAAAACTCACAGTGGGCAACTTTATACATACGTTTAGGATTATTCACATTAAACAACTCATTGTCATCATGAACATGAACATGAACAAAAAAGAGCAATTTTTACTATGTTAAAAAGTCTCGCGTCATATGTGATATGACATTAAATTTTTTTAAAGTGAAATACATCTCTCAACTTATAAGTCAGTTTTGTGAAGTTGAGTTGAAACTTTAACCACATTTTAAGATGGTATCGAGTCTACCAATATTTGTTGGGTTACTCGTTGTCGGGTCACTCGGGTCACACTCGCAGCCCATCCAAGATCTGTTGGGTCACCCGTTGTGTGACCACTTGGGTCACACTTGGATGTCTATTCCCTACGCAGGCGTGAGGGTTGTGTTAAGAGTCCCACATTGGATATGATATAACATGAAAAAGAGTTTATAAGTGAGAGACATATCTCACCTTACAAGTCAGTTTTCTGAGGTTGAGTTAGACTTTAACCAGATTCTAACATACTATAATGTCCATTTTGATTCTGTTTAAGGGATTTCTATACCCTTACATGATATCATCACCAAAAAGAATGCAAAAAATAATAGGCAGAGGTCTGCCAGAGGACCATTCTAAAATTAATCTACTTATCAGTCATAGAAACACATTTGTAAAAAATTGTAGCCACTAATTAAATTTCAAACTTTATAAATTGTTAATCATTTCAGTCACCCAAATGAGGCATTTACCGTGTGCTACTAGATAAAGAAATGGATTAAACCAATGTATCTCTTGTGTGCAACTAGAGATTAATCTCCCGAGATACTGAGATTCATTTAAGGGGTTGACCTTTCCCACCAGGTATTTTTCTATACGCACCAATCAGCGATCGAACCCTTGACCAAATGGTTAACAAACCCAAATATCTACCACTTGTTAATTGCGTGAGAGAGGAAAGCCAATGCCATGTCTTTTACTAGGAAACACAACAAACAAAACACTACAAACAATTCCAATCCCAATAGGCACAGCTACAAGAAGCTCCTTATCTTCCTCAGAAGGCTTCGGAACAAAACATTTCACCACACTTTGATCAAAAAGTGCAATAGCAACAAAAACCAATATAGAAGCACAAGCATGGAAGAAATCAAGAAACCTTAGCTTATATTTAGCTGCCTCATTAGCTGGAAGCTTAACTGATGCATCCATAACCCAAAGACCTTTCAATGAAGCAATTCCATATCTAACTTTTCCCCTTTCATCTCTAAAACTATCAGTGAATGAAAGAAGAAAACATGAGAGGCTACAAAAGGTTAAGAGAATTGTTGTCATGACTTTGCTTGTTTGTGTAGGACATTGTCCTCTGTGTGTGAAAGCTGGTGATAGTGTTTGGAATATTAGAACTGTTCCTGTAGGAAGAAGATTTGCTAAATATGCTGTTCCTTTGAATGCTTTTCTTATTGTCTTTTGTGTTGCTGTTTTTGGTGGTTTTTGAGGTGCGTTTTCCAAAAGAGGTTGTTGTTGTTGGGTTTCCATATGAAAGGAAGCAAAAATCTCTAGTTTAATTTATTTTCTGCAAGCTAGTTTTCAGACCTGGTTTGATTAATTGTTGTTCTTGAAAAGTTTATGCCAATATAATAGAAAATGTTGGGTTTTGTTTGTGATGAGGTTTTTGTAGGTTGGTTTTCTAGCTAGCTACACCCTATATTTGCAATAAACATTTGTTACCTCAACCATTTCTTTCAAAAATAAACATAAAACTAATTCTTATAAAATATACCAGGGCTTCAGTAACTGCTATATATGGAACTAATTGTTGTTGCGTTATTTACGGTGAGAAATATGTTACGAGCATAGCAAATGAAGAAAAGAAAAAAAGGAGGTTACATTGTAAGAAGGTTATTTGTTTTGGCTATGCAGTTACTTGCTTTTATTAGGAATTTTACAACCAAAAATTTACATAGTAAAAATACTATTAGTTTTAGTGTGTGTAGAATTTTGAGGAGAGAGAGAAGAAAAATTTAAAAAAAGTTACGAATAACATATTTTTTGTCAAAATGTGTAACATTTCATTGAAAGCAGGCAAAGCCACCAACATTACACACAAAGATGTGAACAACACGCTTACAAGCAAAACATCGAACAAGTCCAACACAGGACTACAGTCAAATCAGGTATATGCTGAAACTCCTAATAATAAACATTAATCCTAAAAGCAGCACCTGAACAATTAAAGATCCTCATGAATCTAGTAAAAACGAAAATTAAAAGCAACCTAATGCAGCCAACAATCAGATCCACAAAGCAAAATCGAAGACCGTCTTCACCACAGGCTAGAGCAACCACCGCCAGCGATAATTTGCCACAACTGAACATGCTCCACTAGAGAGTCAAAACCATAGGCTCCATAGAGAAGAAGCACTGAATCGCACGAAGTTGTTGTACCTAGGACTTTTCTCGTATATACCCTGTACTCAACTTCGCGAGACTTGGGTTTGGCGTTTGGGAGCCTCCATTTATGCATGTTGGTGGTACGGGTTTGCTGGCTGAGAGGTGTTGAGGTCCTGGCCGATCTTGGCAGGGTTGTATGATTGGGGAGATGGGTTTTTAGGGCCCATCGGTGTTGTTGTCCCTCTGCCATGATGTTCCTTAGATCCATGTGGCTGATTGGTGTCTAGTAATAGTACCCTTTGTAACACCCCCTTTTTCACTAACTTCTAGAGAGTGTTACTCTACACTTAATTAACTCCCTTTTTAATTTATACATATTTTTTTCGATTACATTAAAAATTGTTCTATCGCATTCCCTGAATTTTATTTAAGGCGAGGTTCAAGTTATTTATGGAGATAAAAATCGTGATCTCATAATTGTTAAGAAATAAAATATTCAAACGTACTCTATCTATCTATATATATATATATATGCGTCATAGGGGGGACATCGCCCATGATAGTTATGCCCAATGGGCTTACAAACATCAAACAAAAAGAATACAACTAAATGCCTTTGCAAAGGCTTCAAGTACTACATAAAATAAAACATAATAAAGATAGTCAGCATCACATCATCAACGGATCACTAAAACCACCATCAGAAAGGTCACTAGAGGTGGCAATTGGGAAGGTTCCCATTGACCCTACTGGTACTAGATCCCTCAGATAGATCCTTATCCGGTGCCCCACGTCTAACATGCCCAACTCCTCCCATCTCAACATCATCACGGCGAACATTCTGGCGGTCAACGCGTCAGAAACGAAGCCCTGAGTGCCTAGCCCTAGCCGGTGGTGGAGCCGCCACAGCTTCGGCTAGTCTTATTGCGTTTATCATACGATGTAGTGGTAGTTTAATTACCAAAGTGATGTTACTAGTAATTATGTTCATGGGAATTCCAGCAATCCCATCAGTCGTTTTCACCAATCCAGTATACTTCAAGATTTGGGTTGTTCCATCCAACTCCCAAACCCCTTTCTGCTCGTCTTCGAGAAACTCAATCTTGTGAAACCCGAAGTGATTCAATCGTCCCCTCGTCCACATCAGAAATGTAAGGGGTGAAATACTCGTACACAAGTTTGCAACGCGATGGTTACACAAGTTACACATAAAAAATATATATATATATATATATATATATATATATATATATATATATATATATATATATATATATATATATATATATAAACACATGCATTAGTATAATAACTAATATACAAGCATAATTTATCTACTCAACATATTCAATTAAATCAATACCAATAAAATCAATCACTCACAGCCACGAGACATAAGCAACAATTCAAATGAATTCACTCAATGTTAGTTAGTCCTGAAATATAAATATCCCACTTGTCCTGAAAATCAATAAGGTTAGTCTACTAACAAAAAAATTTATATCCAACCTACTCCATGGAGATCTCTCTATTATATTGAGCGTAAGGTCGTTTCAACTGCCATAACATGATTGTTAATTTGCAATGAGTAGATGTCCAATCTATACCCCAACCATTATGGCCCGAGCGTTGCACCTTATTATAGATAGTCCTGTACAGTCAGGCTCACCGTGTCGGGTAGTACGATTTCCCCCCAGTCAGAGATGCTACAACTGACCATTGGTAGGAGTTCGAAACACAAGTGCCCCCAGAAGGTCCGTAGTCGACCCAACCGAACCTATCCTCAGTCTTATATACTTGATAGTACTATAAGAAACATCCTGTAAAGCTTAGTAAAAACATCAGTCTTACTAATCTAATCCATAATCAACTTGACAAATCAGTCCTTAGGATTCATAACAACAACTAGTGAGTTACACCTCAACTTATCAATCCTTATAAGTCATATCCTTAAGTAACATAGACAACTTCTATTTCAACCAAATCTAAAATGTACTTAATTTGACTCAATTACATAGAACTCAAACAAATCACAATCACACAAATCACCTAAGAATAGCTAAATAATATATATACAAGCAACACATAATTTGTGCCCATCAACTTATTATTAGTATTTCCCCTTACCTTGAAATTTTTTCAAATGAGTTCGTTGATCACAACTTGCCTCAAACCCAACAATACCTACTTGATCAAAACAATTTAGATTTTAATTCACTTTAATTATAACTACAATATCTACTAAAGTTCTAAAATGGTATTTAAGGCTTCTATTTTCTTTCTTTTTGAGGGAAGTAAAATGAACCCTAAAAGTTGTTCACGTGACCATGGTTTTGGTCTGAAGCTAGTTTTTAAAAGTGAAGTTGGAATAAGTACAAAAAGAGATAAAGAGTTTTAGACTTTATTAGAATAGACCATAGTGATATGAATGAAAGTAGTACATGTTATATTACTGTTTGTGGTGCTATTTGCAGAAGAATAAACGGTCTTTTCAAAAGAAAAGTAACAATTTAGTGTTGAAAATAATAGATCAATTTCAAAAGATGATAATAGATATATACCAGAAAATGAACGCATGTCAGTAGATGAAATGGTTTTCTATTATTTCATTTTTGTTCATTTAGCATACATATCAACATATATATAGCTTTGCTTAAAAGTATATATATATATATATATATATATATATAGTTCATATGGAGTATGAAAATGGATGCAAGGTAAAGTAAGGGGACTACTTTTTGGTATATAAGATTAATGAAACACCAAAAGTAGTTCATACGGGACTACTTTTTGGTATATAAGATAACTATACCGATACATAAAAAACACGGGATAGTTGCACTAATATATAAAAAAATAAGGGGATAATTGCAATGATATATATATTAAAACATGGGATAGTTGCACTCATATATAAGAAAACAAGGGATAAATGTAAAATTGTTTTTAAAAGATATTTTTACAATTTTAGATTTTAATATTTATCTGTTTTTTATTTGAAACTTCTTTTTCATCTACTTTAAATTTGTCTTTATTTTTACGAGGTAACGTTCAGACTATTTAAATACAGTCTAAATTCATTCATAAGAAGAACATGACATCACCCGTGCGTATGCACGGGTAACCTACTAGTATATATATATATATATATATATATATATATAACTAGTTCATATGGAGTATGAAAATGGATGCAAGGTAAAGTAAATGAAATGGTTTTCCTTCCCTCTTTTTTTTTCTTAAGGTAGATTAATGAAACACCAAAAGTAGTTCATACGGGACTACTTTTTGGTCTCAAATATTGAATCCAAAAAGGTAAAGTTTTTAAATAAGTAAAATGAGAATAGAAACTGTAGACTATCAGGATAAGCTTAAAGTAGTAGAAATAAAGGCTTAAAGCAGTAGAAATAATGGCTTAAAGCAGTATAAATCTTAAACTCTTATGCGGCTTGGCATGAATTGGAAATTGGCATCCAATTTGGGGGGAATAATTTTTTGGGCAATTGGGTTTCATTTTTTTTGTTCATTTTTTTTAAGTTTTGTTTTTTTTCTTTCTTTCTTTTACTTTTTTTTTACCATCTTATTAGTGTGCCGTTTTCATCGGCTTTATCGATAACTAATGTACATCGGGGAAGTTGGTTGCCCACGAGTATTCGGTTTTGTTGGCGTGTGTGGTTATATCCTCCCAACAGAGTTTTACCGATGATTAATCTACATTTTTTTTATTTTTTTATATTTTAAAGTTGGATGCTAAATAGTGTGCTTTAGTGTACTTGATGGGGACTAAATTATTTTGTAACAAAATGCGTAACGTGAAATGTTAGATAGTATATTTTGGGTTACTTTAGTATTAAATTTTTTTTTATCTATTCAAATACGTCGTTCGTCAGTACTCTATTTGATGGAAAAACAATTTGGTACCAAAATACATAAAGTATGATTCTAGGCAGTGTGTTTTAGGGTACTTTAGAATCTTAAAAAAATTACATGTTCAAATTGGTATTTTCTTCTTTATTTAGATAATTTCGCATCAAGAAATTGGGTTTCATTTTTTTGGTCTATTTTTTTTAAGTTTTGTTTTTTTTTTCTTTCTTTCTTTTACTTTTTTTTGTTACCATCTTATTAGTGTGCCGTTTTCATCGGCTTTATCGATGACTAATGTACATCGGGGAAGTTGGCTGCCCACGAGTACTCGGTTTTGTTAGCATGTCTGGTTATATCATCCCAACAGAGTTTTACCAATGATTAATCTACATTTTTTTTTTATTTTTATATTTTAAAGTTGGATGCTAAATAGTGTGCTTTAGTGTACTTGATGGGGACTAAATTATTTTGTAACAAAATGTGTAACGTGAAATGTTAGATAGTATATTTTGGGTTACTTTAGTATTTTATCTATTCAAATACGTCGTTTGTCAGTAATCTATTTTTTTTATTATAGGTTGTTGTTTATTTTACAACTTTAAACTGATTTTGTTATGATTTCATCTAATCTGTGTGATTAGGCTGTTGTTTATGCTCCAATTTTAAACTGTTTGTGTTATGACTTGATCTAATATGTGTGACTTTTGTCTTTAAATGTGATGTCCTTCAAATATTTAGAATTTGTTTAGTCAAAAAAAATACTTAGATTTTGTTTGATGTGTGCACATTACGTTTCGCCAAACATTCAAAAGATGAAAAATACATAACAGGAGCCACATGGTGTCCTTTGTTAAGGGAAAAAAGCTGAGTAGGAGATTTCTTTGAAATTGGAAATTGGTGACTCCCCTTTGACTGTTTTTGTTGATATCATTAGGAAATCTGGTAGAAATAATTAACTGTAGTACTTACCTTTCTACTGAAACAATAGCCCTTGGCTTTTAAATATTCAAACTGCCGGATATTCATTAACAAATCTCTATGCTTTTGAACTATTTTAAACATACTTATTATTATTATTCATTCTTCCAATTTGTTTCATATCTAAGTTTAGGCTGAAAGAATTTTTACTTGGCCTAAGCTATTCTTTAATTCTGTTGTGTATATATGCATGTCTTCAACAAATATTAATCTTCACAAACTGTTATTTCTACGTGCTTTTATTCCAATGTGTATATATATGTTCCATCGGAACAATTAATTATTTATATTTCAGGATAACAGGTCTCTTTTTTTTTCAATTAAAAAAAAGTGTGGGGATAAATGACAAAAAGATATTGGAACATAACTTTGGAAGAGATGATGGAAATAGGAAATATCAAGCTAGGCATCCAATTTTGGGGGGAATAATTTTTTGGGCAATTGGTTTTAATTTTTTGGTCCATTTTTTTAAGCTTTGTTTTTCTTTCTTTCTTTCTTTTACTTTTTTTTGTTACCATCTTATTAGTGTGCCGTTTTCATCGACTTTATCGATGACTAATGTACACTGGAGAAGTTGGCTGACCACGAGTACTCGGTTTTGTCGGCGTCTGTGGTTATATCCTCCCAACAGAGTCTTACCGATGACTAATCTACATTTCTTTATATATTTTTATATATTAAAGTGGGATGCTAAATAGTGTGCTTTAGTGTACTTGATGGGGACAACATTATTTTGTAGCAAAACGCGTAACGCGAAATGTTAGATACTGTATTTTGGGTTACTTTAGTATTCATAAATTTTTTAACTATTGAAACACTTCGTTTGCCAATAATCTATTTGATGGAAAAATAATTTGGTGACAAAATACATAAAGTGTGATTCTAGACAGTGTGTTTTGGGGTACTTTAGAATATTGAAAAAAATTAGATATCCAAATTGGTATTTTCTTCTTTATTTAGATAATTTCGCATTTAGAAGTATTAGAAGCATAGTTAAATTAATATTTACTTTTAAATCAATCTCTGCATGAGACCTACGTACGTGTTTCACTTTTTAATTATGTTGTTTTCTTTTCTCTTTAATTATGAGTTAAGTTTTCATGTGTACATTTTTTTGGTATAAACTGGGTATTCTCTACCCGCAACTCTAGAGACTAATCCATCGAACCGGTAAGACGGTATTATGGGTTAAGTTTTTATGGTTACATTTGATGAATATGGATAATGTTATTATAGGTTGTTGTTTATTTTACAACTTTAAACTGATTTTGTTATGACTTCATCTAATCTGTGTGATTACGTTGTTGTTTATGCTCCAACTTTAAACTGTTTGTGTTATGACTTGATCTAACATGTGTGACTTTTGTCTTTAAATGTGATGTCCTTCTAATATTTAGAATTTGTTTAGTCAAAAAAATACTTAGATAACATTCAAGGGATGAAAAAATACATAACAGGAGCCACATGGGTGTCCTTTGTTAAGGGGAAAAAACTGCGAGTAGGAGATTTGTTGAAATTGGAAATTGGTGACTCCCCTTTGACTGTTTTTGTTGATATCATTAGGAAATTTGGTAGAAATAATTAACTGTAGTACTTACCTTTCTACTGAAACAATAGCCATTGGTCTTTAAATATCCAAACTGTCGGATATTCATTAACAAATGTCCATGCTTTTGAACTATTTTAAACATGTTTCTTATTATTATTCCTTCTTCCTATTTGTTTCATATCTAAGTTTAGACTGAAAGAATTTTTACTTGACCTAAACTACTTGGTTTTGTACCAAGACAATATGTAGTATGTCTTTATTATCTAGACTAGAAAAAAATCTGGCAAGTTGTATTCACTTTTAACCTACTGTAACCATATAGACTACATCTACGCTATCGTCAGAAATGTTAATGCTTATTGTTGCAACAATGTTGTTCCTTTCTAATTTATAATCACATCTCCAAAGTTTTTCCACCTATCATCATTAACTTATGCACAAATTATAACACCTCTCCATTCTGTTATGAACCTATCTTTCATTAGAAAAGAAACACTAGCCAGCCCGTCCGTAGGACGGGTCATGGAGCTAGTAATACTTAAAGCAGTAGAAATAATAACTTACAGAATATAAATAACACTTAAAGCAGTATAAATAAACTCCAGCAGATGATGTTAGCTAGCAGCAGAAAATTAAAAGAGCAGTGCAAAAGTATAAAAGACAGTGATATAAGTAAATGAAAGAAAATAGGTTAGAGTTAGCATTGTTTATTTTTAGCTAGTTTTAACATTTTCCAGATTGAGTTATCCCAGAAATCTCTTTCTAAAAGTGCTCTTGTTTCTTTATTCTTTTGTTCATTTGTTCTTAATAAGTTGTGTGGTCCTTGCCCCTTTTTAGCAACATCAAGTAAAGCTCTTTTATATATCCAGGCAAAAGAGTAAGGTACATCAGTACAGGTAGTTTCAAGCACAAATCTTTGTTTTCATGTAGTGGGGTTGCTTTCAAAAGAGTAAGGAAAGACAAATTTAAAGAGTAAAGAAAGACAAGTTGGGTATTTTCATCCTAGAGATAGAAACTCATAAAGTAGGAAAGAAGAAAAGATCTACGGATGCAAGATAAAATAAAAGAGTGAATGGAGAGAGGGTTTTGTATCCTAACCTTGTAAAAATTGAAATGTAACTTTCAGAGTGTGTGTTTGTGTGAAAGTAAAGATAGTGGGTTACTATTTATAGATGGGGAAAGGTGATCAACCACAGGGGCCACACGTATTTTATCCTTCTGTTTATTCTTGGCTAAATTACTGTTTTGGTTCTTTATCTTTGGCCTCAATTTCATTTTGGTCCTTTATCTTTTTTTTTCTCGTTTTGGTCCTTTATGTTTCAGTTTTGTGTCAATTTGGTCCTTTTTTGTAGTTTTCTGTCTATGACCTTACGGACGCCACGCTGGCAGTTAACTGCTGACGTGGCGTCTCAAATTCATTAAATGACGTGACACAGTTAATTGACTTGGCAATACACATCACCATTTCCTTTTTTTTTTTTAAAATTAAAACAAACAAAAATTTAAATAAATAAACAAATAACATTAAATGAAAAACACAAAATCAAAACAGAAGCTAAATGAAGAAAATCAAAACTGGAAAACAAAATTAAAAGAAGAACAAGAAGAACATTGACAAACTGGAAAACAAAATTAAAAGAAGAAGTAGAAGAACATTGACCCAGAAATTCTGATGTATGTATTTTGAGTTCATATTGATGGTTGTTGGACCCTCAACTTCACCATTGTTGCAGATCTGAGTTTCAGATTCATAAACATCATCAACGAATCTGCAGTTCAAAACGAATGTGAAGGTTTAGGGATTGGGGATTTGGGTGGGAGGAAGATGAGAAAAATGAATTTTGTTTCCAGAAGATGGTGATGATGATGAGGGGGTGGGTGGGTGGGAGGAAGATGAAAGTGATTCTGGGTTTTTATTTTTTGATTCATGGGAGGAAGATGGTGATGATGATGAGGGGGTGGGAGGAAGATGAGAAAGATGAATTTTGTTTCCAGAAGATGAATTTTGTTTTTCCAATTTTGTTTTTCCAGTTTTGTTTTTCCAGTTTTGTTTTATTTCATTTTTTAGTGTTTTTTGTTTTTGTGTCAATTTGGTCCCTTATGTTTTATTTTAGTTTCAATTTGGTCCCTGTTTGCCATGTCATTAAATGAGTGACACGTCAGATTGGACAACTAAGACGCCACATCAGCAGTTAACTGCCAGCGTGGCGTCCGTTAAGGTCATAGACAGAAAACTACAAAAAAGGACCAAATTGACACAAAACTGAAACATAAAGGACCAAAACGAGCAAAAAAAAAAGATAAAGGACTAAAATGAAATCAAGGCCAAAGATAAAGGACCAAAACAGTAATTTAGCCTTTATTCTTTTACTTGTTCATGTCCTCTCTCTTCCGTTACTATCACTTTAACTTGTGTTATACTGGAATTAATAAAAGACATATCTTCAGTAAAATAAAATTCTGTAGATACCGTTTCGATCTTTATATTTTATAAGACTTAACGAACTAACTTTCAAATTTTTTCGATAAGTTTGGACTTTCTAATGCGGCACAGATTTGCACTGACAAATCGTTTTTAGTTATAGTTTAATAGAGTTTTTAGTTCAAATATTTTTCATAGCCTTCTATAGCATTTCTCTCTAGCACTAAAAAATTATTTTTGTCTTAACAACATTCTTTAGATACTAATCCAATTATTATCCTATATAAGGAAATAATATAGTTATATTATATATAAAGGAACTAAAAATTTAGGGTGTTACACCCTTGGCCATTTCGCCGTCGCCTATAGGGAAGCTCTGGACTTTCCGTGTCTTCCCCTCTGTGGGTACTGTTGCTCGGCAGTGTGGCTTGCAGTGTTGCTCTATTGTAACAAAAGACATCGGTGTGGCCTGTTAGATGGTGGGCTCTCTGCACTGTCAACTTGCTGTGTGGTGGATTCAATGAAAGGACTTTGGTTCATTTAGTCTTTGCTGATGGTTGGATCGTTATGTTATTCGTAGTTTTTTAGTCTTTAGTAGCTGTTACATTTTTAATTATGCTTTTAGTTAAGCTAGTTCAGTAGATCTCGTTTGTATCAGGTGTTGCTTTTAGGCTTGATTGTTATATCTAGAGCTTTAGTCATTCCTGATGTATTCGTCCCTCGGTGGACTTGATGATGCTTCTATGTAAGCCATTATTTTACATGATGTGTAATGTTTCGGTGGCTTTTCTCTGTGATCAATGAAATGTTACATATTTGACCCAAAAAAAAAAAGATCATGGATCCCATTTTTTGTACCTTCACCATGAGACACCATACCCCAACACTTTCCATTTTACCCCTCAGCAAAAGAAACAAATTGGATTTATCATTTTAATAGATAAATTCGTTTTGTTAAATTTTGAAAACGGATTTATCAATTAAAATGATAAATCTGTTTTGTAAAAAAAATGCAAAACAGATTTATCTTTTTAATAGATAAATCCATTTTACAATTTTCTAAAACCGGATTTATCTATTATAATGATAAATCTATTTTATATTAAAATATGAAACTTGTTTTATTTAAATTTTAAAAAAAATGTTATAAAAACGGTACTAAAAATCTGTAAAGCTAATCTAAAAAATATAAAAACACCACTAAAAATCTAATAAAATAAAAATAAGGTTATGCAATTTTTTTGGGTTTTTTGGAGATTATGAAAAATTAAATAAATTAATAAAAAAATAGTAAACGATGAAATTTGAGAGTTATGGTCCCTGATTTTTTCGGAATTAATGGTTGTGGTCTCGGGACAATCGGCGTAGGTTGCCTGAAAGCTGACTTTTTAGCCTAGATTATCTATCTGGCATAACATCGTCACGTGTAACGAGTATCTACGCACCAAACCGAATCAAAGGATCACCGATATCCATATCTATTTTATTTTTTTTAAAAAAAATTAATTACAATTTTTTAACATATGTATCTATTTTATTTTGAAAAATAGATTTATCTATTTAACAGATAAATCTGTTTTGAAAAATTGCAAAACGAATTTATCTATAAATTTGTTTCCAATATTTTTTGCAAAATGAATTTTCCCAAAAATAGATAAAATCAGTTTTATATTTTTTAAGAGGTAAAATGGAGATAAATGGTTTTTGTAGGGGTATGGTGTTTGATGGTGGGGGCAAAAAAAACACCCTAAGATCATGGATTTTCCAAATCAAAGGGTTTTTTTTTTTGGACCCCCACACATTCCTCTAAAACCCCCCACCCACCATATGAAAATACCAAAATACCCCTGTCTGTTTACAAAATCACCATTTCTTCACATAATTGGTCATACATACGTTTGACCACCTTCACTCGCATATACGCCAGAGAGACGTATATACGATCAGCCCAGAAATCCACCAATCGTATATACCCCACCACAACCCTATATACGACGAGCAATTTTCTTCACATCGTATATACCCCTTTCCAGGCGTATATACGATTAGACAGAATTCACCACTCGCATATACGCCCAGAAGACCCTATATACGACGAACAAATCAGTAAGCATCGTATATACACTTGTTTTGATGTAAATACGATGAGAATTTTTTTGTTTTTTTTACTAATTTTTTTTCTTCGCTTGCAGTGTCCGATAGGCATAGAGGGAGACGTGAGGTCTCTCCGATCAGAGAGAGATAGGGGAGTCATCTACTGCTCCGAGTACGAGGACTCGGAGGCATAATCAGCTCCATGCTTCAAATGAGGAGACAGAGCGAGCACGGCTGAGCGGTGATGTCGAGCCGAGCTGACCGGCTTCGATGTCGGCCATTGGAGCTTTCTATCTGGGGATTACGCAATGACGCGCGGCGGGAGGATTGGCATAGAGGGAGGCCGGTTTCTCAGTATCATTCCCAGCCTACTCCTCGATATCATCCACAGTATCCTCAGGACGATCCTCAACCTCTTCATTACCATCCCCCACCTCCCGAGTATCAGCAGCAGGCCTGTGTCGATGCTTATTACTCGAACGGTCTATGTCCGAGTATCATGAGGAGCCTCAGCGATGATCGGGAGGAGCCTCGGGAGGAGCCTCACCTCTCTTTTCAGCGACTTGGCGGATCATGTATGCAGATTCTATACTCATTGACCGGTAAGTTTTGCATTTTTGCTTAAATAATTTATTTAAGTCACATAGTCCGCACTTTTTGCTTACATTATTTATTTATTTTTATTTCAGGAGTATCAGCGTGTTGTCAAAGTATGGGCTCATGGCAACAAAGTCCATACTAGACTCCATCTTCATTACCCTGACCTACTTCAGCGCACCACTGTGGTCAGGGACTCCAGATTGGCCCCACTTCTCCGCATCGCCACGCCACGTGAGACCATGAGTTCTTTGTCGGCTTTTATCGAGAGATGACACTCGATACTGCCGTCATTTCACTTGCCATTTGGTGAGATGGCGATCACTCGATGACATCTCTTGTCTGCTGCACCTTCCCATCCAGGGGAACTATGCCACACCTCCCGCCATCAATGTGAGCTCGGAGTTTGCCACATAGCTTGCTGAGACATATCTAGGTGTGTCACGGGTTGAGGCTGCTAACAACACCCGTGGAAGTCCGTGTCTGACTTCAAATGCATTTGGAGCGGTGTATGAGCGTAACATGGAGGAGAGGGTGACATCACTTTATTCTTTGTGAGGGCTTATCTCGCTTCGCCCGACCTACTGATATCTTCACTACGAAGGCCGAGAGCAGTGGCCGAGGCTAAGTGGTTGGTCTACCTGGATGATCCGAGAGCGAGATGTTCTTGGAGGCTATGCATGGGGTGCAGTGCACTAGCCGCCATGTATGAGTCATTGAACACTGCGTCTTTGAGGACTACGCATAATGATTGTGGAGGGTATGCCACCTATTTCAGTACACATTTTAACTTCTTGTATTTTTGTTAAATCGCGACCGACTTTTGGTAAATTCTTGTGAATTAAATATGTTGTTTATTTTCGCATTTGGGCTTGGATTATGTGGTATTTCCCTCGGATGGCGGAGAGGTTGCCGGTCATATCCCGGTGCGGAGCCACTTCTTTGGCGCTACAGAAGAAGAAGTCGACCACACAAGCTCACCACTACTGGGAGGATGCTTGATGGTGAGGCGAGGATGTCTCTTGGCGACCATTTGAGGAGGGCGGTGGTAGACCCTTTGAGCGAGATCTCCTCTACAGAGGCTTCATCGGTGGGGTGACTTGAGTTCCTTACATGCCCGATAGGTGCTGCGGCGGTTTGGGTACACACAGATCATCCCGCGTGACCTACCGGTGGCCGTCGAAGTCATCGATTGCGTGTTTGGATCGCCCACTTCATGGCATCTGTGGAGGACATCATGCGCCACTACTCGGGTTGCTTTCGGCGCCCGATCGGTATCAGACGGAACTACTTAGAGTGGTACGTCCGGGCTTCTATCCCCAGACTATTCTGGCTCCACATCATCACAGAGCTCACCGACACCTCCCCCGAGATACGCTACGACGATCATGACCGGATTAGGGAGGTTGTGAGGGCTTGTAGAGAGGGATTCGTGGCGGCGACATCGCGCATGGCGGTCGGCGATCGGACACTCCATAGGGTGGTGGGGATGGCAGCACCGAGATGGCGTGGCGGGGAGCTTAGGCAGCGGGGCGAGGACGGGGGACGCCGTTAGGGATTTTTATTTGTTTTTGATGTATTTGATATTATATTGGCACTTTATTATTAACTTTTTTGGATGTTTTATTTATTTTACGAGTTTCCATGAATTTTTGATTTCATTGATTCGATAAAACAAAGTTACACAAGCGATAAAACATAAACAACTTGAATAAAAATAGAGCAGATAAAATGAAAATACAATAGAAACTCTCTTGGTGGTGGAGTTAATCGACGAAGGATCTCGCCGACGGTCATACGGTTTCGACGCGTACACATGAATGTAACTCCTCCATTTAATTGTAATATGAATGGACATCATGTCTCGGACGTCATCCTCGCTGTTGACATCCATGGTAGACCAGTAAATACCTCCATCAGTCGTTTCGGGTTTCCGATAAACGATACGAATTATCTCATGCTCGTCGTTCTCTGGTTGAACCATCCGCAGTAGTTTCTGCTTAAGAGCAGAAAATGATATATCGTGTCTTAACCTACACGAAACAACATCTCTCCCATCGAATGAACGAGAGTGAGGGAAGAAGGCTCGTAGTATGACATTAGCGAAGCTTGCATCATCTTCACTTGTGATGTGTGAGAGAAGAAGGAAGTTGAAATTTTGGTGTGAAAATAGTGATGGTGGGAGTGAGTATTTATAGATAAGGTAAAAGATTATCAACCGTTGATTTTGTCGTGCAATCTATACCGTTGATCAACTTCGAAAGTAAAACGGCCAATCGTATATACTTCTTCAGGGCATATATACGATGTTTAAAAAATACACATCGTATATATGTCCCAAATGACATATATACGATGAGCCTTTTTTAAAAAAAAAATAGAAACAAAGGGCATTTTGGGGATTTCAGTGTGGGTGGGGGTTTAAGGGGAGAGGGTGGGGGTACAAAAAAAACCCCAAATCAAATGGTAGAAAACTTTTGGACCACAAAAAAGGGTTTTCCTTTTCCCACACCCCCTCCTACTAAAAACACACCTCATAAGGGTGTGAAAAGACCAAAAGGCCAGCCAAAACGTCTTTTTTTCAAGAATTTTCACGTGTTCGAACACGAGCCTTCGAACTCGTTCGAACGACATCGTTCGCGTGAGTTAAATATTGACTTCACACCCTTTTGTGCGTAATTTCACCTGTTCGAACGAGGTCATTCGAACATGTTCGCATAATCTTGTTCGAACGCATTCGAACGACATCATTCGCGTGAGTTAAATATTGAATTCACACCCTCTTGTGCGTAATTTCATCTGTTCGAACGAGGCCATTCGAACGTGTTCGAACAGGGTCGTTCGAACCGTCGTTAAACACGTCCTCACAGCGTTTCACGCGAGGTTATTTTTGGAATAAAATTTGTTAAGGGGTGTGAAAGAGTAGGAGGGCGAGTGAGAAAAGCAAAACCCACAAAAAATAGTGGAAAACTTGACTAACAATGAAACACCTATTAAAGAAGGCCCATGCTTCGTACAACCCCCCTCTACTCACTAGACACCCTTTTTTGGTGTGAAAAGAGTAAAAACCCTTACTGAAAATTGGATTTTTTATTTTTTTAAACAATAAATACGGTTCGGCGCATGCTTAATCGAACCTGATCGAATCTCGCTACGCCGAACCCAAAGTTTACTCAGACACCCCAAATTATGTTTTGACCAGGTTCGACCAAGCGTGGGCCGATCCAAATCGATCAGTCGTTCGCCGAACCCTCTCCATCGTCCAGTCAACGACTAAATTTTTGAATTCTCGGTTATAATTTTAACGGTTTCGATTGTTTTAAATCAACAGCTCATGTTCGATCACAACTATTATAGATAAGTGCAACAAGTTATACAAACCAAAAAAGTTTAAAAAACAATTCGTGCAATGAATAAATCGAATCATTAAAATTCAGTTAAAATTAAGCAACTAGTGTTAGGCATACTAGTGTTAGTATAGAATAAATCGAATTGTTAAAAATCCGTTAAAATTAAACAACTAGTGTTAGCAAAGAATAAATCGAATTGTTAAAAATCAGTTAAAATTTAACAATTCAATATCCAGCAAACCAGTTCGGTGCACGCATGGTCGAACCACTTAACAGGTTCGACACACGCTTGGCCGAACCGTACATAATGTTTAAAAAAAATGTTTTGAATTCAGGGGTATTTTGGGAATAAAGGGTGGTATGAGGTGTCTAGTCAGTAGAAGGGGGGTTGTACGAACCATGGACCTTAAAGAATTGCACCATAGAATTGGACCTTTGACTCTTTGCACTTGGGCCAATCTCTGATCGTAGGACATTGCTTTTCCCACACCCCTCCTACTCATAAAACACTCCATAATTAACCTTGCGAAAAGACCAAAAGACCATTAATGAATCAGTGATGCGTCTTTTTTTTCTTATTAAACTGCTTCAAACGCGGGCAACCAAATATTTCTCCATCTTTTAACTAATTACTAAACACTAATATTTTTCTATCAAAAAATAGTGCATTTGATATGAAAATTAATCATTAAACGGATAATTAGTAAACAAATTCAATAATGGAAAAATAAAGCGAATCTAAAGATTTTTAACTTTTTATTTTGATAGTCTAATGATTTTCACCTTAATATTCAACAATGGAATAAATAAAGGTAGGGACCGTTCTTCCAAACTTAGTTTAACTCATTAATATACAAAGTCTATTAAGGGACACGAAGGAATTGCAAGAAAGAAGTTCAGAATTCAAATCCCGAAAACTAATATTCCCCCACTCCACTAATATTTGCTTATAAAAAAAAATTACAAAGTCTATCTTGTCGTATAAAATGAACTTAATAAGCAAAATATCCCAGTGAAAATAAAAAGTTGAAACTTATTATTAGAAAGGCTAAACTACACTTTTGGTCCTTTATCTTTTTTTTTTTTTTTTTTTTTTTTTTTTTTTGAGATTGTGGTCCTTTATCTTTGCCTCTGATTTCACTTTCGTCATTTTTTTTTTCTCGTTTTGGTCCCTCATCTTTCATTTCTGTGTCATTTTGGTCCTTTTTTGGTATTTTCCATCCATTAACTTAACAGACGCCACACTGACAGTTAATTGCTGACGTGACATCTTAAGTGTCAGAGCTGACATGAAACTCATTAAATGATGTGGCACATGAGGGACCAAATTGAAACTTAAAAGAAACATAGGGGACCAAATTGACACAAAAACAAAAAATACTAAAACATCACCTTCTTCCTCCAAACATCATCTCCATCAACTCCGGCGAGCCACCACCACCACCACCTCCGGCGAGCCACCACCACCACAAATCAATCACTCATCAACTCTTAATCTTTAACCCCCCTCCTCAAATCCAAAACCCCCAATTTCTCAAGCTTAATCTCTAGCCTCTCAATCACCATCACCACCCCAAGAACACTTTTTATTTTACGCTACTGTGGCTTTTTTCCAGGCACCACCTCTCATCCCACCTTATGCATCTTCCATTATCACCCAATTAACAAGCAAGACCACCAACCAGAACATACCATGTCAACTTATTGTCAACCCCTGCTGAACGATTGAAGTTAAACATGGTCTCCTCCATGTCTATTTCTCAGAATCACTCTCGTTAAATATAAGTTAGAGTGCAGAATGAGTTGCTTACATGATGCTCGGATTTGTTGATTATGGTGACCATTATGATAACCGGACCGTCGTGTAAATATACCATAACCATAAGAAGGCACTTTTTTTTTGCAACTGAGAACTTATTAATAGTTCCTCATGGTTGTTTCTGCATTTGCTGTTAATCAAAATATTTTATATCTATAATGGCATTTTTATTTGCTTTATTTCTTTTTATTATCTGATTTATTTATTCCTCTGCGTCTTCGAGTTGGTTTATTTGGGAAACTAGAGAAACAAGATGTTTGAATTTGAAAGAAAGAACGAGCATGTTTGTTTTATCATCCATTTAGCTTTTCTCCAACGTTATCCACTATCTCAACTTAGGGGTGGTGGTGGTGGATGAGAGATTATTTGGGATTAGGTTAGAGAAATTGGGGATTTTGGATTTGAGAGAGGTTAGGGATTAAGAGTTGGAGAGTGATTGATTTGTGGTGGTAGTGGTGGTGGTGGTGGTGGTGGCTCGCCGGAGAAGATGAAGATGAAGATGGAGATGGTGTTTAGAGGAAGAAGATGAAGATGGGAGTTCTTGGGTTATGTCAATTTGGTCATTTATGTTATTTTTTAGTTTCAATTTGGTCCCTCATTTGCCACATCATTTGATGAATTACAAGTCAACCCTAACACTTAAGACGCCACGTCAGCAGTTAACTGCCAGCGTGACGTCCGTTAAGTTAATCGATGAAAAATACCAAAAAAGGACCAAAATGACACGGAAATGGAAGATGATGGACCAAAACGAGAAAAAAAAAAATAAATGACCAAAATGAAATTAAGGCCAAAGATAAAAGACCAAAAAAGTAATTTAGCCTATTAGAAACCATTTTCATATATGTTATGATCTCTTGACAGTACACACAATCACGTTTTGTTTTGCCACATGGCAACAGATAGTATATGCCTGCAAAACCAATATATTGTTGATATTGAGGGTTAAGACTGTCTAAGTCACTTGAGAGAAGGGTTTCTTGGTATGCATGAGAAGTCTACGTGAAGGAATAGATTTTTATATATGGTTGGCTGAAAAATGTTCAGTACTTCACTTCAATTTCTTCTTATAGTTTTTTTCTGGTATTTATATTTATATTTTTAACTTTATCTACACTCTAGGGTGACATGACATTGGACCTAAATTCTTACTATTGGTGCTTATACATTAGCTTGCCCCAATCCCACTCAACTCTCTCTATTCATATAATTTATAATTTTAAACCTGTTTTATGTAAGAAATTCATTAGAGAGAGGTAGCTTTAGTCACAGTAAAAGGGACAAAAACACATATAGCAATAAAAAAGAACAAAAACCTGCATTTATTCTTCTACAAGTTTTCATTCTAGTATACAAAACTTGGGATCAAAGCAATCTAAATTTTTTATTCTTGTCTCTCTCTACAACCAACCCAATCTCTCTCTCTCTCTCATTGTTAATTTGGAAGGACTGCATTAATGTTAAGTCATACAAAAGAAGAGAACATACAAAAAAAGTGATCAGGGAGAATTTAATTCCTTGCCACACCTTAACAAATAGTTGCATGAGGGGAGCAATCTTTATAGAAGAGACAAGTTTTACTTTTGTACCTTTTTATTATTAACTACTATTACTATTACAACAACTACTACTTTAAATCCCTCGTTCTCTTTGTGTTTATGTTCCATTTATTTGTTTATAGCAACAGAAGTGGAAAGAAGGAAAAAGAAGGTCTCTCCTTAAATGGAATAATTGAGAAAGAAAAGAGAAAAACAAGGAAATGACACAGTGCAGTGAGGGAAGAAAGGACAGTTTAATTACAACTTGTCCAACATGTGGTCATCACATCAAATGCCAAGATCAGGTAAAAATATTAATTGTCTTAATTTGGTGTGTGTTTATGTTGTTAATTATGATTAATGAAGTATGAATATGAATATTAGGGTGGTGGAATTAATGACTTACCTGGATTGCCTGCTGGAGTGAAATTTGATCCGACAGATCAAGAGATTCTAGAACATTTGGAAGCGAAGGTTCGGTCTGATATTCATAAACTTCATCCTCTAATTGATGAGTTCATCCCTACTCTTGAAGGAGAGAATGGAATCTGCTATACACATCCTGAGAAGTTGCCAGGTCAATTACTATATACCATTGCTCCCAAATTACATTTGAATTATTACAATTTCTTTCTATAAGTAAGTGGTGTTTGAATGAAATATTTGAAGAAGATAAAGTAAGTAAGTATATTTGGATGCAAGGTATTTTATTGAAGATTGAAATATAAATACATAATTTTCACAATGACACTTTTGGCTACTAATTAAAAAAAACTAGCTTATATAATATTACCAAAAAAAGAAATAAAACTAGCTTATATTTCTAGAAAAGAAACAATAAGAGAAACCTATTAGAACTTTTTTCTTATTTTTCTCTATGAACCACATGGCTTTGGTGAAGCCTTATTTATAGTCAAAATTGTCTTCTATTGCTTCATAGGTTCCTCCGGCAATAATATTTCACATGACGTACACTTTCACCTTAACATGACACCTTAAACCTTCACAAGACACCTTTAATTACTTTTTGTCTTTTAGCCTTTTCTTCCTTCTCAATCTCGTGCATGCAACTTCAATCTTCCACGATGGCTTCAAATGCATCAGTTCCATCTTAATTATTTGGCAATTTTTCCTAATTCTCAATTACAGAGTAGTAAATTTAAGTTAACCAAATCTAATAGTAAACAAAATTGATCTTATGCATTACTATATACCATGCATGTAGTAAATTTAAGTTAACCAAATCTAACAAAATTGAAGCATAGTAACAAAATTGATCTTGCCATGCATGGATATATATACCATGCATACCTTACATATATTTTAAATTTAATTATTAACCAAATCTAACTAAAAAAGTTAAGCATATATTTCAAGTGGATCCAATGCAGGAGTTAGCAAAGATGGCCTAATCCGACACTTCTTTCACCGGCCATCAAAGGCATATACAACAGGAACAAGGAAAAGAAGAAAGGTACACTCAGATCATGAAGATGGTAGTGAAACCCGTTGGCACAAAACAGGTAAAACAAGACCAATCCATAACAATGCCAATTTAAGAGGCTACAAGAAAATTCTTGTACTTTACACTAACTATGGAAAACAAAGAAAGCCAGAGAAAACAAATTGGGTGATGCATCAATATCACCTTGGTAGTGATGAAGAGGAGAAAGAAGGGGAGTTAGTTGTCTCCAAAGTTTTCTATCAAACCCAACCAAGACAATGTGGTTCATTGATGAAAGACTCTATGAAAGGTCAAAGTGGTGGGAACGAGGTGATCAATGGAAAAAACAATAATGGGTTTGTTGAGTATTTCCATTCAAATTTCATATCATTTGATCAAGGGAATCAACATAGATCTAGTAGTGCTACTCAAGTTATTTCCAATTTTCCTCTCCATGAAGGTGCTCCTTTCATTCCTTGAAGATGCATTGGGTAAGAGGCTATAAAGGAGATTAAGAGAATTTATATATATTAATCATTACAATTATATATATTTTCTAAAAATATTATAAGTTAATAACCTACGTAGTTAGGAAGCGGAAAAAGTGGGCAAGAATAAGGAGAGAAATTGCTTCATTTGGAAATTATATATACTGCCCTTTTTTTAAAAGGTAACATTATTATTGATATCATGTGTTAAAGGCAAAATTATAACTACATTTGTGTTAAGTAAGAAAGAGTGAGGACCATTTAGTTGTAAATGTAATGCTATATATTCTTCCTTTTTTGTTCCTTGATTCATTCAAAATATTTTACTATCACTCTTTGTATATTATTAAGTGTCAGAGGTATCATATTTGTGTCTGTGTCTGGGTAAAGACTAACTATCGAACTGGGAAAACCTTAAACCCTTGTTGAAAGTGCTTCATGGGAGGCTCCTCCTCTTGTGGAGGAATAGATATATGTAAGTTTGGGGAGAGGATAGTTGAGACCACCCTCGTCCTCATCATAGTAATCCTTTATGTTTAGTCTCTTAATATCGTTAAATTTAAAACTTGACATAACCATATAACTAAATATGCATCAAGTAGATAAAGACATGATTTTTAGAGTTTTACAAAATATGTGGCAATCCTAAAGCCACCACTCAAACATATATCAGAGTATCACAAAACAGCAGAACAGATAAACATTAAACAAAGTCAGCTAACGAGACTCAAAAGACTGGCACATTGGCTAAACAAAACCCAAGTTCTCTCAATGAGACGCCTGACTTATCCATCATATTGCACCGGTATCCTCAGTGCCTTCAACGTCCATAGTGGGTGCTACAAGTGGTTCCTTGACTAGATCTAGGCGATACAACAAATCTACATGTTCACGACCAGGCCGAGTATTGCCATAAGGCCGCAGAATCAAGACAAGGCTTGAGGGACTGGACTCACGCTCGACCTAGTCTCCTATAGTCGGTTCTCACTTTGGAAGCTCGGCCTACCCATCAGCCGAAGCAACCTTCTGTAACTGACTCTTAATTAATTATGTAACAGATCCCTTTATTGTGTAACGGCCTCTAATTATTGGTCATTAATGATTGTATCGCTATATAATCCGCCTAGGGAGGCTAATGAAGAGGTTGAACAATTTTACTATCCACGCGAGATTGTTCATTGTGTTCTTGATCGTTTCTATTCCCAGAAATAGTTAGGAACAATACAAAACAAAAACATGTAGGGCTAAGATACATATACAAGTCAGAAAAATGGGAAGATAAGGTAAAATACAATTTAAATATGTCACAAGCACATCAAATCAATTTATTTCTTATATATCTTCTATTCTTTATTAATATTGTCTTATTTTCTAGACTCTATCTATGAGTATGTGTAATTACCTATATGATGACTCTAACCATCTGACTGTCACCATGGATGGAGTCCAGATGTTATAAGTTGTTCCTTGCCAACAATTGATTAGAGTAATCTAAACCTAACATTACCCCGTCAGTAATGCACCAAATCCGCTGACGTTTCCGGCGGATTTTTTCCACCGATAAAACGCTCGCAGGTAATGTTTATCGGCGGATTTTTTCCACCGGTAATTTCCGACGGATTTTTTCCACCAGTAATGTGCGTTTTTGGCAGTTTTTTATTTTTATTTTCCTGCCATTTTGAGTAGCTGTAAGGGTGTGTGCACTTATTGCACCTCTCTTTTCCTCTGTGTGTGTGTGTGAATAATATTTTCACTACAACATTTTTGGCTTTAGGCAACAGCATAAAACCGTGGCTAGAAGTTAAATAACCGTGGTCGGAAGTTTAGGCCACGGTTTTTAAGCGCTTATTGTCTAGGTGGTGGTCGTCGCCTATTCCTTTAAGCCACGGTTTTTTGGGACATTAGCCACGAAATATTAAAACCGTGGCCATAGTTATTAAAACAGGCCACGGTTTAGTAGTCTACCTTCCGGCCACGGTTTTCAATTGGCCACACATAAATAACCGTGGCCTATAGGTTTAAGCCACAGTTTTCAATTGGCTTTCATTTGGCTGCCCATAAATAACCGTGGCCTATAAATTGAAGTCCAATTTTTTATATTATTTATGTTTTCCTCTTTTGCCAAATTAAATTTAATCTCCCACATAAAATATCAAATAAACAATCTTAAGTAGACATCTCCAAACAATATATTCATTGCTACTAAAAGTGTTATAATAAGTACATTGCAAAACTTTTTGCAATCAAACTAAAACCTTGTCCACAACATAAAAACAAAATTTACATTAGATTTAGCAAAAGTGTTTAAAAAATCTAAACAAATAAAGAGCTATTATCCATTTCAGCTTCATCCACCTCCTCATGAACTTTATGTTTTCTTGTTCATCAAAATGGTTTTCCCGAATAGATTAGTCAACAAAATACCTGCAATGTCCAAAGCAAACATGATTCATCCACTCAAGGTTTAGTAAAAAGTTGGTACTTCTTTAACATACCAGAATAAATGAAAACAACCCTGAAAACAAGCAATTTTTGACAGCATAATTTTTTGACAGCAAGTAGGAGAAATAAAAATACAACAATTTTTTTTAATACCAGGCCTTACTTATGTGTCTGTGTACCAGCAAGTAGGAGAAATACAAAAATGAATGTCATTCAGATATCACTGAAGAACAAAATAGACTTTCAAAATCAATGTAGACATCCACCACTTATATGCATACACATAAAGATAATAGAAACCATTCAGCTGAGTTTTTGTCATATTCAGCTTCAAGATTCTATCAAATGAGAGCCACAGTTACTGTTTGACATTATTCAAGATCATTCTATGCCTGATAATGATGTGTTTGAAATGAGATTATGATGTGTTAACACATGAGGACAAAATTCTCAAAAGAGTTTCAAGTTTTCACTTTTGCAATTCATTTTGCATACCGCCACACGTGCCTGGTTTATTGGAAGAACAGATTACAAATTTAGAACGAGTGGACGAAACATACCAGTAAAACTCATGTTGGGGACGTGAAAGGACAGGTTTCTCATTGTAAGCCTGCATAAGCTTCCTTTCAGCTGCACTCAAATGAAGGTCTTCAATATTGCCGACGCGGCCCAATATTTTCAACCTTTCTCTGAAGGGTGCAATTGTATCTATGGGAAAACCCTTTACCTTTTCAACTTCATCATCCATCAATCTCTATAGAAAGTCATATACACATGTTATGTCATTTCATCAGTAATACATAGAATACAAGGTCACTGACCACAAGTTATTGAACTTTCCTCAAATCAATTTCCATCAATCTCTATAGAAAGTTATAGACACATGTTATGTAAGAAATAATCATAAAGAAACTAATATTAGCAACCCAGAGAAAACAGATAAAATAGCAGTGTTTGCAGCATGTATTCGAAATGCTAGGAACTGAACCGACACATGAAGAATTCAACTTACTCGCATGTTTTCTTGAAAATGTTGAGGAAGTTCCTTGGCGTAACCTGAAATCCACAAAACAATGAGTATGAGAATATGCAGCAACAAGATGAAGACTAAAAAGTGTAACTAAATTTTAGAAAAGCAGGAGTACCTGAACATTTACAATAAGAATGGGTGGATATTTCGCAGAGGAACTAATAACAGGAAGATCGACAAACCGAGCTATATGGTCGACTTTTCGTGGAGATAAGAAAACATCTAATCCAAATGGATAATATGCAGAATAGTTTGAAGCAAAGTCTTTTTTCTTGTCCCTGCCATAAAGAAGATAGATACTTATATTTCAAAACTATTCTAAACATTTCTCAGAGGGTAACCAAAGAGGGAGATACTTGAGCAGGTATTTGATGTAACCCTGCTCAAGTATGGATTACCACAAATAGGCCTGAATAATATTTGATCGTGCATGTATGGATTATTTGAAGTGAGCCGTTTAGAGGGAGAAAGAATATTTGAGCTGATACAAGTAAATATTGCCTATATAAAGGTTTGTTTCATTGTCTTCAACTTTTGACTTTGGTACTTTTCTCTGCTTTAATCGTCTCTCTAGACGCCGTGTTGACCGCACAGTTTTATTGCTTTGAAGTGAAGGGTCAGCCAAACGGGCAGAAGCCAGACTGAAGGGAAGGTTTTTTCAGTTTAGGCAATAAACTCCAATGAAATTAACCTATCAACAACAAAAATAAATTGAGGATATCAGGTTTGGTCAAGTAGATAGAACTAACCCAAAAGGAACTGAATTATCAGCATCCTCATCAGCTTTAATTGATGTTGAATCTTCAACTACTGAGGCTGCTTTTTTTGAGGGAGACAAAGCTTTCCTACCAACAGAAACTGCGGGCCTTTTTGAGTCAACAGTAACACGCGGTAGAGTTGTTGTTGAAGCATCACTTTCTTCTGTTTCTGAGGAAGTTAATCTGCAATATATCGATTATAAGCCTATAAGGAAACAGTATATAATATTCAAAGAAAAACCAAACAAGAAAAGTTACGAATCAGCCATAGAATCAGATAATCAAAATCCCTAAGTTACAAATCAGATGAAAAACTGCCAAGTTACAAATCCATTAAAGTAGATAATCAAAGTTAATAACCCTAAACCCTAAAATCAGATAATCAAAATCCCTAAAATCAAAGATAATCAAAATCATATAATCAATGGATATGAAACCCTAAAATCAGAGAAGGGAACCTTGAAACAGCGATGCTGCAGCGACAGCGTGGTGGTTGCAGCGGCGTCTCGTGGTGGGGCTCCGAGTGACGAGTTGCAGCGGTGGCATCGTGGCGAGCACGCTGAGATGCGTTCTAGAGCGAGAGGAATGAAGACGTTCTGGAGTGAGAAGAATGAAGAAGGCTTTGCTTTCTGGATCAAGAGAAACAAAGAGGCAACCAAAGAGGGCTTTGCGTTCCTGGCATGTTTTTGCGAAGATTTCGCTGGCGTTCCTGGCATGGCTTTGCGTTCTGGATCAAGAGAAACGAAGAGGCAACCAAAGCACGGCGTCGTTCTTGTTCTTCTTTCTTTTTATTTTTTTTCATTTTCCGTTTCTTCCGTGTTTTTTAAATTTTGTCGTTATTCAATTCGCATACCCAAAAATTGAAAGTGGGAGTAACTTAAAATGAATAGTCTACGGTTATTTAGAGAGAAGGTGTCCAGTATTAGTCCACGGTTTTTTGGATATAAGAAAAGTAAATAAAAGGCAACCTTTTGCGTGCAGTTTTTGGAAACGTGTCTATACCCGCGGGTTTTTAGTTATATTTTAATCTACGGTTTTTAGTTGTGTCTATAATCAAAGCGCAACCTTTCGCGCCACGATTTTATTCGTTGCCTAGTTATTTTTAAAGACCACGGGTTGACAAATGTAGTGCTTAGTGATCTACACTTTTTAAACCGTCGCCTATACAATTTTAAAACTGTGGCCTAACTGCAAGTTACAAAAACCGTGGCCTATACCTATCTCATTAGCCACACTTGTAAACACGTGGCCTATTCTGTGTTCAGGCCACGGTTTTTTAGCTGTGGCAATGAGAGGCGTGGCCTAAACACGTGGCCTACTCTATCTATGAGTATGTGTAATTACCTATATGATGACTCTGACCATCTGACTGTCACCATGGATGGAGTCCAGATGTTATAAGTTGTTCCTTGCCAACAATTGATTAGAGTAATCTAAACCTAACATTACCCCGTCAGTAATGCACCAAATCCGCTGACGTTTCCGGCGGATTTTTTCCACCGATAAAACGCTCGCAGGTAATGTTTATCGGCGGATTTTTTCCGCCGGTAATTTCCGACGGATTTTTTCCACCAGTAATGTGCGTTTTTGGCAGTTTTTTATTTTTATTTTCCTGCCATTTTGAGTAGCTGTAAGGGTGTGTGCACTTATTGCACCTCTCTTTTCCTCTGTGTGTGTGTGTGTGAATAATATTTTTAGTTAAAAAACCCATGATTTTTACCTTAAGCAATATTGAGCTACCGAATCTACTACATGTATGTATTCCCTTTTTCTTATGAAAGTTTTATTCTAGCATAAATGAGGTCTCACCTCACTTAGTGAATTTTGTTATGACAAAATACTCATAGTTTTCCCCTTATGATATAGGAGGGTGTAATATATATCAGAATTATATCGTGCCAACATCATATCAATTCAATATTTCACTATTATATCAATTATGAGAATTATTAAAACCACGATTTTTATTTGCACCTCTAAACGGTAATTATATTTTTTCAAAAATATATTTTTGGAAGATATAAGTTGTTTTGAATAAACTTTGGGTCAGAAAATTAATATTTTTGGGGATACTGTAGGTGTATACTATTAATATAAGGGTGTAGAAAATAAAATCTGAGGTGTAATTAATAAGTTCATAGACCATGTACATAAATTTTGGCCATTGCTTTTCCCACACCCCCTCCTACTCTTTCACACCCCTTACAAATTTTATTCCAAAAATAACCTCGCGTGAAACGCTGAGTTCACGTGTTTAAAGGCTGATTCAACGCGACTCGTTCGAACAGTGAAATTACGCAAGAGAGGTGTGAAGTCAATATTTAACACACTCGAACAATGTCGTTGAGCGGGTTGAAAAGCGTCAGCGAACAGGTTCGCATGACCTCACTCGAACAGGTGAAAAACGCCCAAAGAGAGTGTGAAGTCAAGATTTAACACACACGAACGATGTCATTCGAACCTGTTCGAAGGCCCGTGTTCGAACAGGTGAAATTTCGTGAAAAAAAAAAGAGGTTTTGGCTGGCCTTTTGGTCTTTTCACACCCTTGTGGGGTGTTTTTTGAGTAGAAGGGGGCGTGGGAAAAACAGTAGCCTAAATTTTGGGGTCTTATTCAAAAAGCCCAACTTTAAATTATTGTTCTAATTACATTCACACAGCTGCTAAAGAGAGAAGAAGTGGATTCATGTTTGAATTCACTTTTATTTATGGTAATCCTACGTTTGCAGCTAAGAGGAATTTATGGGCTAAGTTGTCTATATTGAAGCCTTTGTTTAATAGAGCATATGGTGTTGTGCAAGGGACTTTAATGAGATGACTTCTGATCTTGATAAAGATGGTGCTCATGATGTTGAGCCAATTAGAATGAGATTGTTTAAAGATTTTCTTAGTGATGCTGACCTGATGGATATGAATTTGCAGGGGAATAGGTTTACTTGGATGAGTAATCCTAGGGATGGGTTAGTTACTAGACAAAAGATTGATAGAGTTCTAGCTAACTGGGCTTGGAGGATTAATTCTTTCCTCATGTTGTGGCCACTGCTCTCCCTATCATCAACTCTGATCACTCTCCTATTATCATTAAACCTAAGCCTCCTATGACTATGGCTATTCCTTTAGATATGAATCTTTTTGGGAAGAGCATAGTGAATGCAGATATGTTATTTTTGCTGCTTGGAAGGATTCTAATTCTACTGATCCCTGGGATTCTTGGAGTAAGAAGGTTAGACAGTGTAAGAGAGAGCTTCAAACCTGGCATACTAATACTTTTAAGAATGCTGCTAAAGAGATTCATGCTCTTAAGGTACAGCTGCAATAGGCTCTTAATGCTCCTCCTAGTTTGGTTAATTGGGTTGATGTAGCTCAATTTAGGAGTAAAATTGATAAACTATGGCAACAGGAGGAACATTATTGGGGGCAAAGATCAAGGATAAAGTGGCTCAACTATGGAGATAAAAATACTAAATTTTTTCATCCCTCAACTTTTCAAAGGAGGGATAGAAACAAGCTTTTAAGGATCAAGAATGGGGAAGGTGTTTGGCTTGAGGGTCAATAAGATGTTATGAAGGGGGTGTTCAGCTTTTACAATGATCTTTACTCTATAGAACCTCCAACTTGTATTGATACTTGTCTTAAGGTAGTTCCTAAGTGTGTTGATAGTTCTATCAATTGTAAGTTGGAGTGTCCTGTTTCTTTGCTGAGGTAAAGCAGGTTGTTTTTGATCTTGGAGCTTTCAAGGCTCCAGGACCCGATGGGCTAAATGGTCTGTTTTTCCAAAAGAATTGGGAGACAATTAAAGATGATGTCTTCAATTCTGTCAACCAGATCTTTTCTGAAGGGAGTTTGGGTAAGGATGTAAATTTCACTAATGTTGCTCTTATTCCTAAAGTTCCTCATCCTGAGTCTATTTCCCAACTTAGGCCCATTAGTTGTTGCACTTTCATTTATAAAGTCATTGCTAAGATTTATGTTGCAAGACTTAAACCTTAGCAAGACTTAAACCTTTCCTATCTACTATTGTTTCCCCTCAACAAAGTGCTTTTGTTGGAGGAAGAATGATTCAGGATAATTTGGTCATTGCTCATGAGGCTTTTCATTTCCTCAAAAAGAAAAATGGGAATAGAGGGAAAGGTATTGCTCTTAAACTAGACATGAATAAAGCCTATGATAGAGTTAATTGAGAGTTTCTTAGAAGAGTCCTCTTGGCTTATGTTTCTTTCTTTCTTGGGTGAATTCTGTGTTAGTTTTGGTCACTTCAGTTTCCTATTCTTATTAAGTTAATGGTTTTTCTTCCAAAATAGTTTTTCCTAAAAGAGGGTTGAGGCAGGGAGACCCACTGTCTCCTTACTATTTATTTTAGTTTTTGATGTTGTGTCTAGGATGATTTCTAATGCCTGCAGTGTTGGTGATCTTCATGGTATTAAGTTAGCTAGTTCTGCTCCTATTCTATCTCTACAGTCAAACAACTGCAGGGCCATAAAATTAGAAAAAATTATTTTTTGGCAACAATTTAAAAATTAACAAGAAAAAAAGGTGGAGAGAGCGTTCATTTTCCACTAAATCGGCAATCTACAATCATTGAAAACTGCTAGGGATCCGGATCGCTTAGACCGCCACCACCAGATAATGTATCAATTTTGTAGGGGATTTAATTTTCCACAATGCCAATGTGCTACAACCCATTGCAAGTTGTGATGATTGACTCAAACGGACCGAGTGTTTTGGCATAACATAGTGGGTAAAGATCATTTGAAAATAACCCCTATTATAGCATTTGTTTCAGACTAGGCCAAGCCCACTCTGCGTTAAGAAGAGGCCCAATCCAACACAGGATCCGACCCAAACACTAGCCTCAAAGGCGAGACCGAGATCAACGGTCGAGATCGATGCCGCTCCATCCAACGGCCCAACGCCAGACCTCGCGTCTATAAATAGAGCACCTCTTGACCAAAAAAAAGAGCACCTCGTTCATTTGTACCTCTTCAACACTTTTGATTGCTGACTTAGACATCTGAGTGATTGCAGTACACACCCCCCGACGATCCCAACCTCAGAGGAATCACCACAAACTCAGATCACCCTGATCCCATACGACTCAACTAACTACTACCTCGGATTCAGATCCCTGTACTAACCTCAAGTACTAAACAACATCCTATCCGATAATAAATCAGCTTCCAAGCTAGCGGTTAATTTGGATATTCTTGAGACCAACTATAGTCCAAGTGTACCTGCAAGTCTAAAAATGATATGTAGAGGGATTAGGAGGAAAAACAGAAAGTGCAGACTCTGAATTCCTTATCCACGCGAACACAATGCTTATGCAAAAATAAATATCCAATGATCATATATCCCAATAAATAAGCGATTGATATTCAGTAAACAATTTGTTTGGTGGGGCTCAAAGATTTTTAATTTCTCCAAAGTATCACGCTTGTGCTTCTTGTTGACAACTGATCAATCTAAAATCGAATCATAATACCAATGGTAGAGCACAAGTCGTAGATATTTGGACTCATTAACCATTTGGTCAATGGTTCGATTTTTTACTGGTGTATATGGAAAAATACTTGATGAGAGAGGTAAATTCCTTAAATAGATCTCAGTACCTCAAAAAATTAGTCTCTACAGTTGCGCACTCAAAGATAATACATTGATTTAAAAAAAGTCGAATCTTAATTGTGCCATAAGTAATCGCTACAGCTACTCCATTTTAAATTGGTTTTCCATAAAATACTACTTGCTTTACAAATTATTGACCAAAAAGTTGCCAATCATGAAGATAGCCCACCTTAGCACTTGATGAATCTTGATTTGTATGTAGTTTTGTTTTAGTTTTTAAATTTAAAAAATTTTTGTTTTGAAACGTTATCTTCCAGGTTTATTTCGCAATTCCAAATTTTTAAAATTATCGCAATTTTTAAACGTTTTACTACTTTGGTCCCCTCATTGTTTCATTTTAGTGTGTAATTCCATTTGTGTCTTTTGTCCTCGCAAATGTCAAGAAAATTTTCCATCCATCTTTTTTGACAGTAAAAAATTACAAAAAGGACTAAAAGTAACATTTACTAATTGAAACATGAGGACTATTTTAAAAAAAAAAAAAAAGATAAAGGACCAAAATGAAATTAAGACCAAAGATAAAGGACCAAAACAGTAATTTAGCCTAGTTTTTACTTTCATTTTTACTTTATTTTGCAAATTATAATTTATTATTATTATTATTAATATTCATTTTGTTAGATTAGGTTATTCAACCTTAGCACTTGATGAATCTTAATTTGTGTGCTTTTGGTCCAGTTTCGGTGTTTAAGGAAAACACATTGACTAATTCAGAGTTCAAAAGGGAAAATAATATAGATAAACGTCTCTATCTTAATTTGTATGTGGTTTATATTGGTTTTTACTTTCAACTTTAGTTTATTTTATTTTACCTTATTTTGTTTTTAATTTTTTTTGACAAAATTTTGTTTTTAATTAAACATGGAAATTTAACCATTTTTTCTTTTTGTTTAAGGAAAAACGCTTAAATGTAATTTGAAGAGTAATTCACCTCCCACCCCACTTCATTACTTCTTACACCTCTCAACCTCATTAGTTCATTTAAAATACCAAAACTACCCTTATCCTTAATCCACACCCCCCTCACACACTATACTTCACCATCCACACACTACAATGCACTTAGTTTCGCAAACAGATATTCCAGAAACTAAGTTTTCGAAAACCACTGCACCTGTTATCTGTAGCTCCAGTGGACTTGTGGTGGTGGCAGCGCAATGGACTTACAGTGGTGGCAACACGATAGTAGTCAGTGGATGGGGGTGTTGGTGGTTAACTTTAGGGGTGGAGGTGTGTTGTTTGAATGTGTTTTAGAAGGGTGGAGGAGTCTGAGGGTTAGGAAATGGGTAAGGTTTTCTTTTGGGTATTTCACATGAATCAATGAGGTTTGAGGGTGTATGGGGGAATGAAATGGGGGTGGGAGGTGAAATTCCCTAAATGTAGCAAACCTAACAAAAATTTGGGGGAATGAAATGAGGGCATTTTGGGGTTTTTGTTATTGGGTGGGGGTTTATGGGGATGGGGTGGGGGTCCAAAAAAAAAAACCCAACAAATTATTGATGAACCCCTTTGGACAATTTCCAGAATGGGCCAATTTGTTGTGGGACCCTCGCTCTCCGAGTAATTAATTTTTTATTCGATAAGTTTATAAGCAAATATAATGATTCAACTTGAGTCTCCTATTACTGTTATAGTTGTGTTGACATTTCCGCAACATGAGCCTTCGAGTTCGAATCTAGGTGTGGTCATTGAATAACATGGGCATAGTATTTATTTGTCATTTCGTCTAAACTGGGGAAAAATGATTCAAATAGGATAGTTGTTACTCTAATAAAAAATTGCTCCCAACCAAAATATTCTGTGTTGAGTCAACCGATCAACTAAGCTCAATAAGAGACCAAATACTACAAAGCTCATATTATAATTATATAAAGGGTCTCACCCTCACATATCAGGTATGCCAAAAACCCTACTAATTAGAGGAAGCAGAGTCGGCCCAATAGTTAGGGCGGAGAAAGGTCTTGCTTTAGACTTCACTCAAAATAAAAAGCCTCACCCTGAAAAAAAGGCATCACACAAAAACTACATATGTTTAATGTACCACATTATGGTCATGAAGCTTCACAGCGCAACTTGTTGAGTTCCTCCTAGTCTGTAATCACTTGTATGCGGGTTTAAATCTCATAGCGCTCCTTTTAAATTTTTAAATTCAATTTCTACTCTATATATCCTTCATTTTAGTTCCAAGTTCCAACAATGATTATGGGTTAAGATCCTTTTTTAAAGACAATGGGTCATGTTCCTACTAATAGCTAGTCGACCATGTGTGACTTATCTTTAATTTTATTTAAATTAAATTAAATGAAACTAAAACAAAATTCAAATTGAACGCAATATTTTTTTATAAAAATAATATTATTATTTTTAATAAGTTTACTTATCGGAATTCGCTTTAGATCTCAAAAGGTGTTGGGTCGACCTTGAGAGGGAGGCCTAACTTGAGCATTAATGGCTTTACAGGCATTAATGGCTTTACAGGTGCACTTCGACGACACTTCACCTCCAATCAACACAGTCACTTTCATCATTGACCATCCAAAATATCTCCCAAAGTTCCACATGGGAACAAAAATACACTATCCCAAACAAAAACCAAGCATATCTCTCACAAAAAGTGAAGTCCAATTTTTCAAATTCAAAAAGAATATTCATGCCAAAGTGCTGTCTTTTTTTTTCCTTGTAAAGTAGGTTGGCTAAAATTCATTAAGATCTTCTACCATCTTACCTTGTGTACAGAAAAAGACCTAAAATTAAAATAAAAATAAAGGAAAAGGAAGAATATTAAAGAAAAGAAATATTAATTAAGTAATGTAAAAGGCACATATTCTCCAGCTTTTGATAAGCAGAGAAGCATGTGAGTTCCTGTACTGGAATCCTAGATCTAAGTCTGCTCTGTATTGGACAACTATTCCAATTTAATTAAGCTAAGTATAATCTTATCAACAACAAAAATTAAGCTAAGTCTAATAACTCGTTGAAATTTTTTTAACTTTACAAGACTACCCTTTCTAGCAATTTGAGCCTAATTAACCTCATTTTCAATATGATTTGGTTTAGATGTTTTTACAATAGGGCATGATTGGAGTGGCTTCATTAGAGGTTGATTTTTTGTTTTGTTTTAGACTTCACAAAGAATTGTAAAATGACAAGTGGTTTCCCTTCATTTGAAAAAAAAGGACAAAGTAAGAAACGAACATACCCTTGGTGACAACAAGTTGCTTTTTCTTAAACAAAACCTATATAGTATATCCGTTTTAAATTAGCTATTTGAAGGTAGAGAGAGAAAGAGGAACAGTATTTAGAGTGTTTATGGGTGGACCCTGTGGAGTTTGAATAGGAATCTCACCACAACTAGGCATTGAAAGTTGAAGTGAAGCCTTTGGGAGGAGAGATCGAGTTGGAAGGGGAGAGAATATTCTAAGGCCACAATAGTTCAACAACTAAATTCCAAAGATTTATATTAAACAATGTTAGAATGGAAAAACATCATTAGATTATGATTAAGGATTACCAAATTTTGCAGGGAAAGTCAGCCCACAAGGGGACGATTGCTCAAACTTCCAAAAATTCACTGCCTTTGTCAGCTCGCTGTCTACTAATCTTATTAAGTACAAGTAATCTTCGTTTTCACTCAAACATTATCAAATTAAGTTATCCATTAAATTTCACTGCCATGTGAATCCACAGTAAATACCGAGTGATGTTAACATAAATTATTAACTTACACTTTTTTATTCTGACAATTTAGTAAAATATATATTTTTTTGTATAAATCCGATATCTTTTCGCACGCAACTGCATAGATTAATTCTTCGAGTCGGTAGAACTATAAGGGCAACAAAGCAGTGAAACACTCCTTCAAGAGATTTAATACTGCATCATGTTCAAGTCTGAATTCTAAAAATAAAATTTATGTACCAAAAAGGATTAAAATACTTAACACAATAGGGGAAAAAACTAACTGTAGCGTTGATGGTAAGCAATCAATCCCCTCCCTGATTATTTTTTTTGGTGTGATGGTGTAGTTGATTATAGTGATGGGAAACCTTTTGTTTCAGTCATAGTCCATTTTTACTAGTCTATATATATAAAAGAGAAGCTTTCATTCATAGTCCATTTTTACTATGCTTAAATTAATTAATCCATTTTGTTCTGGTCCAATCTGCCCCAACGAGTCATAGCCGCCCAATTCAGCAAAGAACCACTCGGCGAAGATGATCTCGCTCGCTCACACAGTGAAAACCAATCCATCCCGACAGACAAGGATCATCGTCTGATACTATAAATAGAGGTCCACCCCCACTAACAATATACACTTTATGGTCCATTCGTCATTCTTGTTTTTGACTCTCAGCTCACTAACTTAATTGGGCGTCAGAGTATCTTTGCTGGTTAAACCCGGGCTGAGCTCCGCTCCCGACCTACTTTCCAATAGTGCTAGCTCTACTCCCGATTCACTCGATGACAGAACGACCAGACACCTTGATCGGTCCATTACCAGGACGCTAAGGTACGGTTCACATTCTATTTGGTGAGCCATGTTCTGTGGGTAGAGCACGGTTAAACCATTGTTTTAATTAAATCTTTTACAAAAGAAAAAGAAACTGTACGTTAAAGATGGTGAGAAAAAGCTAGCTAGAAAGTAAAATAAAATATCGATATATCGACCACCCAAAAACTTATAAGGAAAGGTAATTAATCTACGGCTAAAAAATTGACAACCAAACCAAATCAAGGTCTTATACATACATTCAATTGGTGTTGAAAAATTGAAAAATTAAATAAAAGTATATTTCAATGTTTGGTTACATCACCAGAATGATTTTTTTTTTGACGAAATCACCAGAATGATGTGAAAACAGTAGTAATTAATAATTACTAATAATAAAATACAAGTGATGCAACAGCAACAAACAATAAGAATTGTAACAAAAAAAAAACAATAAGAATTAAATATGAACAAAAAAACAACTGTAATTTTGACGTATATTAAAAATGCTAAGAACAATAGAAATCGAGTCAAATATATAAGACATGGACATGTTATGATCTGGACGATTATTCCCTTTTGTGTATTGTTTCGTCGTTTCCTTTGGATTTTACCATCCTTGACAGTTTGGTAAGAGCATGGACACACGTGCATGGTTCTTTTTTCTAACAAGAAGAGTCTTCAAAGCAATTACTAACATAGTAGCTAGCCGTCCGATGATTATAATGGAAATTTTGATAAATATCTAAGGCCTCAAGCAATAATAGCAATATCAATTTCACACCACATTGTCTGTGCTTTGATAGAAATGCCGTTTATGACACTCGGTTGACAGGGCCATTTCCTTTGAATGTTGAACTTTGATTTTTCCATTTGTGTGTTTTAGGCCTGACGCGTTTGCAAGTCTGACTATCAGACACAAAAAAATTCACAGCAACACATTAAATCTTTAATTTTTCCGTTTGTGTGTTTTAGGTATGACCTTGCAAGTCTTGACTATCTCACAAAAAAAAATTCACAGCAGCACATTAAATCTTGTTTGAGAAATGACCTGGACTTTTAACTTTGACTAGGTACGTTGAAAAGACAGAGAAAATATTTGCCTTTTGTGGAACATGAACATTAAAGAAGGTGCTTGTGATTGGGTAGGTATCACTTTCAGAGTCATAGTCACACATGAGACATAATGATTTTCTCTTTAAGAATTGCTTTGATTCAAAATGGTTGTAGCAGTGAGGGCCGTATTGATTTATCAGTATGTATATGACCCCGCTCATATATTCTGCATAAATACTGCTCATTCAGTAACCGGTTTTATACGGCCATGATTATTTATGTACCTTATATGTACTATATCACCAGTTTGGTACACAACAATTTACCATCAACAACATGGATATAGTGCCAGTTTGCTGTATATAGTCACCATATTCAATTAGAGAACAGGCCTAGTTACAAGTTACAACAACTTTTTTTGTTGTTGAGAAATTCAAATTGACACATGCATCAAATGAAACTGTTTTAAGAACAATGTTAATTTTAAAAGGTTCACAACTACGATATTGTCGCACTCACACTATTTAAGTTCTTGATGTTGTCGCTAATGATTACATGAGTGCAATGCAAAAGTACATTTTGATTGTAATTTTTCCCAATATCAATATTTGTACCGCAATTGCAATTGTAAATAATGTGAAATGATACTTGAAAAATCAACTAAAACTCTAACAATGTTTAAAGTCATCATTTCGAAGTAGAATCTCATGGTCTTTTTCGTTCTCACAGTTGACATATCTGATTAGTGTGAGGATATGAAAGGTTGGAGTATCCATTATATCCTTCTGTTAATTTTGAGAAGACAATGTCGATCGTGATCATATACTTTTGTATATATAATTTTTCAAGTATTTGTGCAAATGAACCACTATGAAGCCCTAGCTTATAAAAAAAGATGGTCCACCTAGAAATTGTCTATTTATAAAAATGGAATGATTGATACACTAATATTTGTTTTTATATAACTAATTGAATCAAAGTCACTATTGAGCAGGATATACATAGACTATAAATATGTATTTATACATATTTGAAAGACATAGTGGAGTTTAGAACAGAAAACAATAAAATAAAAATTAAGAAAAGGTTATTGGATGAGAAAGGATTAAAAAAATAAGAAAACAGAAAAGCTAGAACAAATTATGGGATAATCATTCCAAATGGAGCTTAACTTTCTTCCGACCTCATCATATGTGTCATCATACACCTATGCTTCACTTCCCTTCCCTTTCCTTTCCTTGCCCCCTCCTTTATCTATCTCTCTCTCTCTCTCTTTCCCCTTTAACTTTTCACCGCCTCCCACAGCATCTTGTTTTTTTTATTCCACCTAAAAAGTAGATAATTAAATCAAATGAAGAAACATATGAGAGAGAGTGTGTGAGAGAGAGAGAGATCCCATCTTGCATATATGATCAAGTTCCTGTTGTTTAGGGTTGGAAGCAGCATATATATATAATTAAGTAACAAACAATGCTATATAGCTTCCCATTCTCTCAGGTTTTCTCTTAATTCAAAAAACACTAATTTTTCATCTCATCATCACTTAACTGTTTCTGAGTTTCTTATTATATATAAATATATAAATTTGACTCAAACTGAGAATCAAAGATGCTGATGAAAAACATGGATGAAGTAGAAATCACTAATGGTTTTTCTCAGAATCCAACTACTACTAGCACTGGTGCATCTAATAATCCTCCTGCTTTGAAGAGAAAGAGAAACCTTCCAGGAAATCCAGGCATGCATACTTCTTCTTTTTTTTCTTAACTTTTTCTTCAGCTTTATGATGATAGAATTAGATAGCTTAGGTATATTCAAAGATAAACTACTTTTTTATCAAAGCAGAAAAGAAAAATGATATTTATTGTTTGGAATCTTTAATTTGCTTAGATCCTGAAGCTGAAGTGATAGCTTTATCACCAAAGACTCTAATGGCAACAAACAGATTCTTATGTGAAACATGTGGGAAAGGTTTCCAAAGAGATCAAAATCTTCAACTTCATCGACGTGGACATAACCTTCCATGGAAGTTGAAGCAGAGAACGAATAAAGAGATAAAGAAGAGAGTTTATGTTTGTCCAGAGAAGACTTGTGTTCACAATGATCCTTCAAGGGCTCTTGGAGATTTAACTGGGATAAAAAAGCACTTTTGTAGAAAGCACGGTGAAAAGAAGTGGAAGTGTGAGAAGTGTTCAAAGTGTTATGCTGTTCAGTCAGATTGGAAAGCTCACTCAAAAACCTGTGGTACTAGAGAATACAAATGTGACTGTGGAACTATCTTTTCAAGGTAACTAACCTATCTATCTTTGCTTTGTTCATCACAAACTTCGTCATCAATATCTATACTCTCTTGAGATTCGTATATAAGCAACAAACAATTTTTTATATTCATTGAAAAAGTGATGTATCTGAACAGACTGGACTATAACGAGATGGAGTATCTAGCTAGAAGCCTAAACATCATATTTCTTTTGTTTATTTTTGTTTTTGTTTTGGTAACTATATTGAGTTATAAGGTCCGAAAAAGATCTCTTTCGCTTTCTAGTTCTCACTCTCTCCTTGTGGTTTTTTGGTGAGTTTATGTGGTTGGCTGGCTTTTGAGAGTAAAAGGAAAATGAGGCTTAGTTCAAAGAAAGGAGTTGAAAGCAGCCACACACAAGTTTTTGATAAGCCTTTTTGCAGTCTTTCTTAGCTAGCCCTAAACGACAAAAGTTTATTGGTTTGGAATTATCTCAGTTAACCTCATCTTATGTGATTATTAATTTAGTTTTATTTTAACACACTAGTTGTTTTGGTTTTTGTTATACCCCTTTAGTCTTCTTGTTGGTACATGTCATAATTAATCCGTACTCACCTCATGTTATCAAGTTACTCTCATTTGGACTTTTGTTAACCTCATATTAGACATAATTTTTTTTATAGTTTTAGGTTTATTAAATAACTAATCTATCAGATTAGCTAATTGTATTATTATTTTTAAAACTATCAGATTTGTGATCGAATATTATTTTTGTTGAGCAGGAGAGATAGCTTCATAACACATAGAGCGTTTTGTGATGCATTGGCAGAAGAAACAGCTAGGGTAAGTGCAGCAACAGAAATAAACAACTCATTAGGAGGTAACATTGGTTACAACGTAATGGGAACATCACTAGGACCTAACATGGCAACACATTTTTCTTCAATTTTCAAGCCAATTTCAAACATTGAAGAAACAAACAATAATAATCAAACAAGAGGGCTATCTCTTTGGATGGGTCAGCAGGGTCAAGGTCAAGCATCTCATGAAACAATGATGTCTAATGGCAATTTGCATGAGATTCATCAATCAGGAGGAATATATGGTGGGAATAATGGTAACCCACTTGTCCAATGCTCAAATCCTTATAATCAGTTAAATTGGGTTTTTGGAACTAAGCAACAACAAGAGATGATAAACATAAGTAACACTACCACTTCACATGTTTCACTAGGAAACAACAATAATATTGTTGTTAAGGATGTTACAAATGTAACAGCAAGCCAGACAATTCCTTCCTTGTATAGCTCCCAACATTATCAAAACCAAACACATCAAACAACATCATCATCAGCAAACATGTCAGCTACAGCTTTGTTACAAAAAGCTGCTCAAATTGGAGCAACTACCTCAAGTGACCCTTCATTCTTGGGAAGTTTAGGTTTGAAATGTAGTAATAATAATGATGTGAACAAATTTGGTAATGGTATGTACGGTTCAAGTTCGTTACTCATTAGTCTTGGAAGTGAGGAAGAAAATTCTGCATGTGACTTCTCACAAATGCCCCCTCCTTTAAAACGTAGACACGTGCAGAATGAAGAGAATGGAGGAGGAGGGCAAACTAGGGATTTTCTTGGTGTTGGTGTGCAAACCATTTGTCACCCTTCATCAATCAACGGATGGATTTGATTTGTATATTAAATTGTGGAAACTTTGCAAGGAGGGAAAAGGTTGAGTGGTTGATGGAGGCTGAAAAGGTTTGGTGTTAGAAAACTATTTGAAGGAGTGAAAGGAGAGCTAGCTATAGAAAGAGATCCATGCATATTCTTTTGAATGTTGAAAGCTGAATATCCCTTTTATAAAATGGTGGCTTTAATTTAATTTTTTGATAAAGGGGAATTAAGTGGAGTAGTGGGGGCAAAGCAAAGGACAAGGTTGAGAACTCCATTATTGCACACTTTCATATATGTTGTGGTTGTTGTCTTGTCAAACTGGGGGCTTAAAAGAGAGAGAATTTTCCAACGACCAAAAAGCATAATTAATTTCTAGTACAAATAGGCTTTTAGCTTATTGATTGATTAAAATAAATTCATTAATGTACCCTTTTCATTCCAGCCTGCAATGGAGGATACTTGTTGGCTAAATTTTCTATATGCATGCATAAGATTATAAGAATGGGACTAAGAATATCGGGGCTCGCATATTTTTCATTTAATGATCGTGAGTATTTTTTTTCTTCGCTTAACTCGCTTTTTCTTCCTTCCCAACCTTTCCTCTTCTTTTCATGCATTCAGCGGAAAGTGCGGTAACATATTTTACCTTTTTCATTAGTCCATTCTTAGCTAGAGTTGCACCAGTGGTAGTTAGAGCTGGCAAAATGGGTCGGGCTTTTCCGCAAAAATATAGGGTTTGGGCCGAAGGAATTGAGCCCATTTTTACACCCGGGCTTTTTAGCCCGATCATAAAAAGCTCGAGGCGCGTGCAAGCGTTAATTACGCCGCCGCCATGGGTAGTCTGCAGGCCCGTGATTAAAACATAAAATGGTAAGCCAAAAAAGTCACTCATGCTGATGCGGTCATTCCTGCCTTCGTTGGTCATCAATTCCAATTCCCCAAATTCCAATTCATCAGTAAAGCCTTCGTTGGTCATCAATTCATCATCACTCATCATCAACCATCCCAAGTTCCAATTCAAAACACACGCTCTTCCAAAATGAAAATTTTCCAATCCAATTCCAAATTTCCAAACAAGCAACGATCATCAGTCTACCAGTACCACAAAATTATAAAACCCTTACACTTCTCAACTCTCAAACTCAAAGTCTCTCCTCCTTCTCGGCCCATATTAAGAGCTTCCTTGATCTCATCTACTGCTTTGACAGATGGTCTCAACCAATTTATGATAACAATTTATGATCTCATCTACAGACTGGTAGTGTACCTCCTGAAAATAAAGGAATGAAAGCCACAAAAGAGAGAAAAGATGAGAATGAGTGTGTCTGTGTGTGTGTAAAAGAGAAAAATGTGAAAAATAGAGTTGATTTAAGATATTAAATGGTTTAAGAGAAAGATGAGATAATATATGAAGTAAATATATGGTTCTAACTATCACTGTAAAACAACGTGAGTTCTTCAGAATGCTACGTCACAAAAGAGCACACGTCCCACAAGTGGTCCAAATCACACACCCTTAACTGCAGAGTTATTATGTTTTAGGCTCCCAAAAAATATTTATATATTGTTAGTATACAAAAATTTTTGTAGGCTTCCTTTCAACCGTTCAATCTCATAGTAGCCCAAAATTCTAATCTCTCTTATTTCAATTTTTCATTACATTAATTCCTTTGCAAAGAAGCACGCCAGAAGTCGATCTTAATCCATTCCCATCACAAAATCTTCTCGGTCAATACTATCGAAGGAGGTACGTAGGGGTCGTGGCGAAAGTGGATAACCTCCCCAACCTGTGCTAGAGGGTGGAGGAGACATTTGGTGGACAAAAGAAACCTTATCCTACTGTTGCTTTGTTTGCTCAAGGAAGCGGTAGGTGCTTGTCGCCTTGGCTCCCTTGCCTATGTTTGTACATGTATTAGCTAGAAGAATATAAATTATTGGTATTTACTATCTTTCATCCCAAGTCGCGGAATCATCCTAACCCAATGGTTTCGGTTTAAACCTACCATGTTCTGTGCGAAAACTAAAGAAATAGGATTGTCTTTTTATATGTGTGTGTGGATTTTGAGACAAATTTATCTCGTCCTACCTAGGTCTAGTTTTAAATTGACCCGTAACTTATCGAATTTCGAGACTAGACTAGTTAGGGTCAATAAAATGACCGATTAGAATCTGACATAAAGTTAGTTATTATTCGTCCTAACCCGTTCGTTCATTGTACAATGGGGTGTAATAAGAAAAAGAGTTTTGCTTTTCTCACTCTCCCTCTACTCAAAACACACCACATAAGGGTGCGAAAAGACCAAAAGGCCATTAATGAAATGACCAAGCGTCTTTTTTTTCAAGATTTTTCACCTGTTCGAACACGGGCCTTCGAACAGGCTCGTTTGAGTGTGTTAAATATTGACACACACACCCTCTTGTGCATAATTTAACCTGTTCGAATGGCACACTACAACATTTTTGGCTTTAGGCAACAAAGATAAAACCGTGGCTTACAGTGAAAAACCGCTAAGCGGAAGTTTGAAGCACGGCTTTTTAAGCGCTGTTGTCTAGTGGTGGCCGTCGCTATTCCTTTAGGCCACGGTTTTTTTGGGACATTAGGCCACCAAAAATATTAAACCGTGGCCATAGTTATTAAAACCCGCCACGGTTTAGTAGTCTACCTTTCCCATTTACGGTTTTCAATTAGCCACACATAAATAACCAGTGGCCTATAGGTTTAAGCCAATTTTCAATTGGCTACACATAAATAATAGTGGCCTATAAATTGAAGTCCAATTTTTATTTTATTTCTATTTTCCTCTTTTGCCAAATTAAATTTAATCTCCCACATAAAATATCAAATAAACAATCTTAAGTAGACATCTCCAAACAATATATTCATTGCTACTAAAATTGTTATAATAAGTACATTGCAAAACTTTTTGCAATCAAACTAAAACCTTGTCCACAACATAAAAACAAAATTTACATTAGATTTAGCAAAAGTGTTTAAAAAATCTAAACAAATAAAGAGCTATTATCCATTTCAGCTTCATCCACCTGCTCATGAACTTTATGTTTTCTTGTTCATCAAAATGGTTTTCCCGAATAGATTAGTCAACAAAATACCTGCAATGTCCAAAGCAAACATGATTCATCCACTCAAGGTTTAGTAAAAAGTTGGTACTTCTTTAACATACCAGAATAAATGAAAACAACCCTGAAAACAAGCAATTTTTTGACAGCATAATTTTTTGACAGCAAGTAGGAGAAATAAAAATACAGCAATTTTTTTTAATACCAGGCCTTACTTAAGTTGTGCTGATATACATAAATTTGGCTGATTCTTGCAAGATACAACAACAAATTATTCATTAAACATTTAATAGAAATGATACTCATGACAAACAACAAATTCTTATATGCATATATAATGAAAGTCTTACCCAATTCAATCCACAATCCTTGATTTTCAACACCCCCTGTCAATAAATAAACATATCCAAAGCCTATAAATTTTATGATACATGTCAAGAAACTCTTTATATTTAGGCCATTCAAAAACGTTAGGCTCAAGTTGCAATACCACTTCCTTTCTATCAGGAACTATCCTCAATAGACTTAAGTGCTAAACAAGGTATGAGCTTAATCCACCAAATATTAGGTTCTTATGGGTTTGAGTGATTCAGATAATGACATTAAGATATAACTTACGCATAAATAATAGAATTACACTATTATCAGTTAGCAGTGACAGTAATGGTGGATGACAAAACAGGAGTCCCTTAGTACCTGATAGAGATACCAAGAAGCAAAAGCATCTGTGGCAGCATACTCTAGTTGCTCCTTTGACAAAACAGGAGTCTCCCAATTTCCCAGTCTTATTTTGCTGGGCTTTTTAAGCTGCAAACATAAAAAGCTTGGTAAATATCCTCTCAACATAGTTCTTCACCTTTTTCAAGAATGCAATGTAAAATGAAATACCTACACAATTTCCCACTCTGTGGAAAATGGCTACTAGAAAAAGAAAACAGTCATATGGGAGTTAATGACTAGCTGTTATATCTATTTTTGTTCACAGCGGTGATACAGATGATCGGTGGATAAGACAACAGACAGCAAGAGAAACAGAAAAGAAATTACTTATGGCATTCATTTTAGTCATTTGAAATTTCCCAAGATGTCTACAAATTCTGTTTGTCTCACTAAACCTCTCTTCCTTTGAAAAACTTAATCTGCATTGTTAAACCAACCAGCCCCTAAATTGGAAGGGACAAAATTCTGGTTTATTCAGAATTCAACTATGGGCTATGGCTTAAGTGCAGTAAAAAATATGCATATATTAAAAAAAAAAAAATTACTGATTCAAAAAAATGTTCTCTGATAGGATGTAGGAGATTATGGCTTAGGGAGGGAAATGAAAGGTTGTTGTAACCAAATGCTGCCATGTCAGCAATTGGGAGGGAAATTGTGGGAGGCCTTGAATACCATAAAAGTAGGAGTCGGAGAAATTAGAAATCGTATAGAATTGGGATTGGAACCTTGGGAGACCCTAGGCTTCTCGAATTTCCTAGAATTCTTATCTTTTCTTTGTATTAGCACATTTTTTAACCCAATAGTGGTAGGACACAGTAAACTGAACTGTGATCTCAAGTACACTTTATGTGCATCAGTTTGAATCCTATTCACAACTATATCTATTGAGACTCCCTGCCAAAACATAAAAGAAGAAAATATCATTTATTTTTTCAAATGATAGTGTATCTAGGCATTAAATATTGCATTAGTTTAGTGGAGAGAGGATGAGTAATATTTCTTTTGGCCAATTAGAGGCCGGAGAAACTTCAAATTTTCAAATGAATCTACCGTATAAGAACTTAAGAAGGGTTGAGCAGGTTGGCACATTGCACCGGCAACAGTTTTCATGTAAACCAGCTACTTTGGAAGGGCATAAAATTGTTTCTTTGTGCCCTCAGGATCAGGTGTTAGAAGAATACTGAACTACTCGAAATGCCATTTCTACTGTCAAGTCTGATTTTAAAAAATTGAACTCAAATTGTACCTCTTGTGATAAAAGCTTTTCAGTCAAAGATGCAAGACCCCAATTATGAAGACCGCCTAGCTTTTGATTAGCATGAAAAGAAAGATCTTCCACACCATTAACAGATATGTTATAATCTCTAGAAATCTTAGCAGCACAGCCGCCAATTCCAGCTCCAACCTTATACATGTCAAACATCGTATTAATATAAATTATGACAAATTGATTAGTCACACAGAAGAAGGAGAAATAATTAAAAAACAGAATGAAGAATACAGGAAAGGTCACGCAGGAGAATAAGAAGAAGAATACTTACTACCATGGATACAACACAGCTCCAGCAACAACAACAACTGATGAATCCTTATTCAGTTAAAGCCCTAAATCAGCAAACAACAACAGATAAATCCCTATTTCAGCAAAGCCCTAAATCAGCAAAACCCTAAATCAGTAAAATAAATATCAAAATACTTAGAAGGAGGCGATTATGCTGTGGTGGTGATCCACTTCAGAGGTAGGAGGCGGAGGCGGAGGCGGAGGCGACGGCTGCGGCGGAGAAGCGGAGAAACGGGTTGGAGACGAAATGGAGAGGAGAGGCGTGAGGTGAAGGAGAAGGACATGCTATCGTGGTGGCCACTTGAGTAGAGAACGAAGACGGAGGAGGGTAGAAGAGGGCGAAGGTCAAGGGAGGAGGGAGGAGAGTGGAGGGTGAGGGTGAAGGTGAAGGGAGTAACCGAGAGAGAGAGTTCTCACTTCTCTGTGATAGAGAAAATGAGGTTCAAGGAGTTCAAAGTTTTTAATTCACCGAACATGTGTCCACGGTTTTTTTTTTTTTTTTTACAAATAGTCCACGGTTTTCTTGCTTTTTTTTTTGACAAAAGTCCACGGTTTTCTTAGTAAATGATTGTTTTGGTCATATTTAGTTTTAGTCCACGGTTTTATAACTGTGATCTCTAAATAAATCATTTAGTCACGGTTTACGTGTTTTAAACCGTAAAGCAACAATGAAGTTAATGAAAACGTGGCTACTAATATCTATCTCATTGTCATGACATAAACGCGTGGCTTATTCCTTATTCAAAGCCACGGTTTTTAAATTTGTGGCAAAGATTGGCGTGGCCTAAAGTCAAAAATGTTGTAGTGGCACCAATCGAACAGGTTCGTATAGCCTTGTTCGAACACCCTATTTTATTCTGTTCGAATAGTCTCATTCGAGTGTGTTAAATAGGGACCCTCACACCACGTTCACCAATATTCCCTAACACGAATGCATGCGTTCGAACTGTCATTAATCACATCCTGCAAGAGCATTCCACGCGAGGTCATTTTTGGAATAAAATTTGTTAAGGGGTGTGTTTGAGTAGGAGGGAGAGTGGGGAAAGTAAAAATCTAAGAAAAATAGTTCTTATTTGGGCCATGGTTTTCTAAGTGGCTTTTCCTTTTCCCACACCCCCTCCTACTCATCGCACGCCCCTAAACTTTTTTTTTTCCAAAAATGACCTCGCGTGGGACGCTCGTGCAGCACGTTTAAGTGACTGTTCAAACGACGTTGTGCGAACAGGTTCGAACGACCTTGTCCGTGTTAAGGAATTTTTGTTGTTCGAACGACATCGTTTGAACCTGTTCGAATAAACTCATGCGTGTCAAGGAATATTGCTTTTTGATGGTGTGAGGGTGTGTTTTGGCTGCCTCGATTGGAGTTATTCGAACTTGTTCGAAGGAGAGCGTTCGAACATGCGTTCGAATGGTTGCATACGAACCAGTGTTGTGCAGAAACAAAAACTTAATAAACCAGAAACACAGTTTTGGTCATTTCAAAATATGTCAGTCATACAACATTGTGTACCAAAATTATAAACCTAACTTAACATTGACTACCATCACTATCTTTACTTAAATCTACACAAGGAAGGGGATGCGGGGGGGGGGGGGTGTGATTGTATGAGCAAAGACTTCCACTTTTGCATCCGGCCAATAAAAAGCGAGTCCCAACCCTTTGCTATGGGTGCCCTATTAGTATTCCATATCAAATCCGGCAGGGGCATTGGACTTCCAGGCTTCATAAAAATCTTCAAAAAGACAACAAAAAACATAATGTTATGTAATGTTTTGGAATGACTACACTGAATCTAAATAGAAGACACTTTACCTGTACAAAGTGTTTGTGTTCTGGTACCAAAAGGATGTTGAACTGTCGGACGTCCATCATGATAAGTAGCCATACCATGGTTATGAGTTCCATTCATAACCCTCAAAATCCATCCTCCAAGCTTCTTAATAAATTTCCCTTTCAGTCTGAACGAACAACAACATTTTCTAGTGTTTGTGCCTTCCTCAACATTTGTCTTATATGATCCAGCTTTATCACAAATCAACATGCAGTATTAATTACCTGATCGTCATCCGGTGTCAGATCTTCCTATAACAATCACCATCCCAAGAGATTTTCCAATCGCACGCACCCAAGTCAGCAGCTCCTCACGACTAGGAAATAACTGAAATTCAATTACTAAGTGTCAGTTACATAATTTGAATAGTTCTCAAAAATTAAAACAACTAATTCATTCTTACCGTATCGATTTTGAACGAACTAGTAAAATCTTGGGATTCGACGACGTCAGTTGACATGTCAACTGCGACAGTTGACATCTCAGCTGCTAAAGTTGACAACTCAACTACTCCAGATGCACCCTCGTTTTCATCCATTTAACCAACAAAAACCTGCAACTTATCAGTTGCTGTCATACGCCTGTTCGAAGGGCCTCATGCGAACACAGTTCGAATGAGGGTGTTCGAACAAATCAAATTCAAATCCCATTTAACACTCGTTCGAACACGTTCATGCGAACATGTTCGAACGACCCTGTTCGAACTGAGCGCGTTTGCAGGAAAAAAAATGGCGTAAAAACTCAAAACAGAACCAAAATGAAAAAAGTTTGGTAGGGTTATTACCTTGAACTAATTGCCAATGTTGGGTAGTTGAATGGGAGTGAATGATGAATGTTAGGATGAGTGGGTTTTGGAGTGAAGAGAGGGGGAGGTTTGGGGTTTTAGAGGGAGTGTGGTGTGTTGTAGGAGAAGAAGAGGGAGAGGGGTAGAGGGGGAAATTCTATTGTAAGTGGAGTTAGTTTGGTAAATGTGTAGGGTGAGAGGGTGTGTTTTGAGTAGCAAGGGGTGTGGGAAAAGCATTAGCCTTTTAAGTTCGGTGTGAGGCACTCATATAAAGGCCCAAAAATAATGAGCGATGGACTGGGCTTACTTCATTGAAGAACAGTACACGAAGAAATCCAACACGCGCCGTGCAGGCACGGTAAGGTACACTGCGCGGGGGAAAGAAAGAGATCGGGAGGGACACTAAACGACGGCGTTTAAACTCCATCGGTGACCTTGCTTCCCGGCTCTCTCCTTCGCTTCGCATACAAATTCAACCTAACACAGCTTTCTAACCAACTTAAACAGTCAATCGCATTGACAGTTACTTACTTTCTTCAATGGACGTGAAAGCTTTAGCGAAATCAAAGAGAGATCACACACGGCAACACAGCAAAAAACACCACCCTGGCAACAAGCTCAAAGCTCCAACACAATCTTCTTCTTCTTCTTCAGGCCCAAACGACGCATCGAAGGTGCCGTTTGGCAAGCAACAAGTGATCGAGAAGAAAACCAATCGTTCTCGGTCTCAGGGTTCTCCTGCTCTTCCCACCAATTGGGACCGTTATGAAGATGAGGAATTGGATTTTGGACCTGAAAGTTCAACCAAAACCCTCGATGTTGTTGTACCTAAAAGTAAAGGGGCTGATTTCCGCCATCTTGTTGCTGAGGCTCAGTCTCATGCTGACAAAACGCTTGACGAATTCCATGACCTTCATCCTTGTATGTGTTCTTGATTGCTTCATTGTTAGTCTTTACTAGTACCACTGGCATATTTGATGTTTGATGATAATTGATGATAATTGATAATTGATAAGTGAGCATTTGTAATCAAGTAATTGGTCACTGATATTTTTGTTTTTGCAGGGGAATTGGGTGTGGGATTAAGCTCTATGCTTGCAGTTAGGGGAGAGGGCATTCTTTCCTGGGCTGAAGATGATAATTTTGTTGTACATGATAAAACTAGTGCAAATCAGGAGGTAACTTTTTCACTTCATTTGTTTTACTATTCTTGATATGCTTGTAAAATACTATACTTGTTTTGTTGTTCTTTCTGGAATCTCAATGTTATTGAGATAGTAACTATCATCAGATTTTAATCATACGAGTGAGAGCTTCTTAACTCTTAAGCATCTTTAAAACATTAATGTCGTGAATCTATGAGGCTAGCTGCTACCACCTTTCTAATGCTTGTGACCTTGTTTCAAAAAAAATAATGCTTGTGACCTAATAAATTGTTGATTAAATTTACTTAGTAGTGAGTCTAAGTGATATCAGAAGTGCTTTCTTTTTACCTTTTTTAATGAGTTGGTAAAGATACTAAAGAACCGGACTAACTGATACAAATAACTCAAAGAGAATCTGCCCACATAAATAACTTCTTCAGGCAGTTCATTCCACAATTTCATCAGATTATTTCCCTGAACTCCCAACTTTCCTATAATGCCAGCGCAATATGGCTTTCTGTAACTCATTCAGGCAGTTCGTTCTACAATTTCATCTTAGTATTTCCTTGAACATCTTTACCATGAAGCCGGCACAATGATTGACTTTCTATAACACTTGAAACTGTAACTCCCAAGGGTGCAGGGACTGGTCGACAATTTCAGCAATCACATCCTCATACTAATAAAACTTAGACGACATTCTCATACTAATGAAGCTTAGATAACATTTCAGCAATTAAGTGTGTCACTCTCGTAATTAATCTTATAACCTCTTGACTAGGCATCTTCAAGAGCACTTTTGATTGCTAAAAGTTCTGCGAATAAAGTATCTGCAAAATGTTTGCAACCAGAGAAACCACCAAGGTGAACAGAATCCTCTGATCTCTAATTACTCTATCAAAATCCAAATCCCATTTTTCTTGTGATAGTCAGATTTTCATCTCCCATCTACATTTAATTTCGCTAAACAGATAGGAAGTGGACACCAATGATCGATCCCCAGTGTGATGAGTAAGCACTCATGCGATCAATGCATGATGGTTTCTGGATGATATGAACTTCTGACACATAGTGACCTATTCTTGATGCCCCTATATATTTACACAATACAGTTGTAGGAAGTGCATGCATTATGAGCCAAATAAACAGCTTTATCTTTTGTGGATATTATAAACTTGGGATGCATTATTTTGGTTAGAAGCTGTTCCAGTTTGTTTGGTTGTGCAATCTCTCTTTTAAGGGTAATTATTATCATCTGAAGTTATTCCATTCCATCCATCTATTTAGCTGCTGCAGTATAAATTGGTCTATTTAGGTTATGTAGGCTGTGCTTGTTTGACTGGAAAAAATTGGAAACTAAAGTTTCTTCATAGTTGTTTGGCTAACAAAATTGTAGGATGGTTGAAAGTTCGATTGAGGGCACACAGTCTGTGTTTGAGCATTTGACACTTTTTTGTTGCTTTTTCCATCAAATTTTTTCTGCAAAAGATTATGATTGGGAAATTTAATTCTGCTATGTATATGATAATTGAATTTGTAGTTTTGTAGAAGAAATGATAGTCTTGGTTCTTATTCATTTAAAGTTGCAAAGGATCGAATATTTAGGTTCAAGTTGGTTCGGAAGATACTAACTAATCTGCTCCAACTTAGGAAAATGGAAATACAAACATGACGTCTAAGATAACATCTGAATTCAGATCTTAATCTAATTTAAATTGATTCAAGTCGTTATTGCTATTTCCTAATAGACGTTTACAGATTTGTTGCCATTCCACATGATTTTCTTGAGCATCCTTGTCAAGAGAAGTTTTATCTTCCAATTTCATTTAGTGTTGCCTTACTAACTATGAAATGGGTTTTCATCCAGGCATCATTTATTTCCTTGAATTTGCATGCTATTGCGGAAAAGCTTGCAAAAGTTGACTTATCCAAGAGATTATTTGTTGAGTCTGACCTGTTACCCACTGAGTTGGTATGTTACTCTGTCTAAATTGATCTTAAAATTTATGTCGCTGCTGTCTCTTTGCAAATCTCATTTCATGATATTAAAGTTAAATCATATTTCATACTAGTAATATTTATTTTTACATTCCTCGTATTTACTTTTCCTATTTTTTCCTCTGAAGTTTGTCAGCGGTTGGACCCTGAACGCGCATAGTAATTTTTCCGTTATTTTGACTTCGAGTATTTGGCCTAATTTGCACTTTTTAAAGATGTGTGCTATGTTTTATTTACTTCAGATGTTATTTCTACAATCTGATTGAGACCACACATGGTGTATTATTAACACATAAGTTGTAACTAACTTGAAGTGGTAGACAAATTTGGTTGGGTCCACTTAAGTTTGTTTTATGTTATATTGTTTTCTTTATTTATTATTGAATGCTGCAAACAAAGGAAAAAACGTGACATTTTTTTTATTTGTTTAAATATAAAAAATGCTCTCAATTATTGTCTTTGTTATTTTGGTGAAATAAAAAAAATGACGCAGAAATCATTTATGAAAAAATATTTTTTGTTTCCACTTTGTTTCTTGTTTTCAAATGTCATGTAACTGTTGACGTTTGGAATTTTTGGTTAGAGCAGTGATGTTATAGGATGGATTTTAATTTTTTAATATTATGCCCTGTAAACTCCACTGATGAGTTACAGGATGGATTTAAATTTTTTAATATAGTCTGCAAATTATTTATGGTGCATTAATGTGGTTTATTTTTACAGTGTGTGGAAGACTTGGCAGTGTGCAGCAATGAAGTATCTGACAAAGAGGAAACTACAGAGGACAGTGAACTAGCTAAGAGGATGTCTAAAGAATTAAATTTAGATGATTTTGCTACAGAGCAGTTGACACCATCTAGTTCATGTAGTAGCAGCCATGCTGCTTCTACATCTTCCATGTCTAACGACATAGGCATTCCTGTGTACAAAGTCAGTGTTGAAGATACAGTAGGGAAACAGTCAACATTTGAAGCAGCTGCTGCTGAAAAAGAACTGGATATGCTTCTAGATTCACTTGATGAGACCAGGTCCAATGTCTCCTTTCCTATTTCTTTGGGAGTCTCTTCTATAGATCTTTCTCAGATTTCAAATAAAGAGCCAGTTCCATCCAAAATTGCATCAATTACTTCTACTCTAGATGATGCACTTGACGACTTGCTTGAGGAAACATCCACTTTGATGAATCCAAATGTTTTATTACGGCCACAGGAAGAGAAGCCTGTCCACCACAGCATACAATCTTCTTCTCATTCTGGAAGCAAGCCCGAAGTGTCGGATGATTTCGATTCATGGTTTGATACACTTTGATTAGGTTCATTTCATAATTCTTTCTGATGTGTAACATGATGTGTTCGTTACAGCTTTTGCAAGAATGGCCTAGTGAATGAAGCATGCCCTTCTTCCTGAGTCCTGACCTTTTACAACAAAGTCTGATCAGATAAATTGCCCCTTTGGTCAAGGTTGAACTTGAAACAATGAGTATAACCAGGGCGTACATAATCAACTGCATGATCACTTCAACTCTTTCGTTCAAAGTTATTGATCTATGGTTAAGTCTCCTCAACAAGGTTTTCATCCAATAATAATCTTTTTGTTAACTTTGCTTTTGATAAAATTTATAAGATAAAAGATGAAATATGATTTTTGATATGTATTAGGTAAAATAAATATTAGTGAGTTCCGCACCTCAGAAAAAATTAATCAGTTTGTAAGAATTTGAAAAATAAAAAGAAAATGAAGCAAAGAAAATAAAACTACATCCTCGCGAAGAAGACTCTAGAGACTTCAGATTGATGCCATCCAACTGAATTGGGTCTCACATGTGACTATTACATATCAAGTTTATATAAATATAATTTAATTAATTACAAAAAAGCGTCCTAGCTTTCACAAATAAGCGAGTACAATTCAAAACATATGCTTCAAATTATACTACAATATAATTTGTATTTTATTACATTATACTTCAAATTATTAAATCCATTATCTATTTTATTATTCTTATATGCACTAAACACAATGAAAATACATATGTGGTATACGAAGTATTGTCTAAAATAAATTATTTACTCAAAGTTTTTAGTAGAATTATATTTGATTACTTTTTAGTTAAAAATTTAATGAAATAATATATTTAAATTGTAAAAATACTTACACATTTCTTGAAATTAGTTAAAAATTTAAAAATACAAATATAAATAAACTCATGCAATCGTGAGGTCTAATTTAATTGGCAAATGCTGAAAATAGTTTGCTACGAGGTATTTTGGGATGAAATTTTGTCCGTCGAAAATGACAATATGTGTGTGAGTTTCAAATGATACTTGTCACTCCGTTTATGGATTCAAAAAAAGATTCACAGAGTTATAGGGTGTTTTCAGAGTAGGAGCGGGTGTGAAAAACAATAGCCGTGTGAAAATGAACAAAGGTAGGGAACACCGGAACACAATCTTTATGACATGTTTTTAACATTCTCTTTTTTATCATTGGTTAAAATTTACATGAATCTCTTTACATCATATGGGTTGAAATTTCAACCCATCCTAAAGAGAATGTTGGAAAAAGTGGATCAGAGAATGTGTTGGTACCCTTCTGAATCTCAATTTGCAATGATATCTCGTATCTTTGTTTCTCCCATATCATCAAAATTTCTATCCATTTCCGAATGCATAGAAAACAATTTTTATTAATTTCTTTTTTCTTCTCTACAACCTCGGAGGAAATCCACATATCCGGAAACGTAAGTGTATGATAGCAGAAAGAAGTAAAGAGGAACAAGGAAAATGAAAACTTTAGAGAGAGAAACAAAAAAAAAAAGTCAAACTTAAAGCCATAAAGCCCCAGCTTCTTTAAGTATGGGAACCAAATCACCAGAAATATGAGTTGCCATAAGACGATCCAAACCTCCAAACAAATTTCCACCAATAAACACCGTTGGAAATTGTACCTTCCCATTATTATTATTTGAAATTGACTCCAATTCTCTAATTACACCCCCTTCATCTTTCTCCTCCACCTCATGTACGGCTGGGTTAACACCAAGACCCAATAGCAAACGCTTCACGACATGACTCATACAACACCCTCGCCTAGCAAAAACTATAACGGCGTTGTCGGAGACCATGTTAACTACCATTGTTCTTTCCGTTATATTGTCTTTAGAGGAAACGGAGGAGGTGTTACCATTAATAGAGGGGGTGTGAGTTGTGGTTAATGTGTGTTGGGTTGTAAGTGTGAAGTGAGTTGTGGGAGTTTGTGTGTGGGTGACGGGATGTTGCCATGATCGGTAAGGAATTGCTTGATACATAGTGTTTGAGAGAGAGAGAGAGAGAGAGAGAGAGAGAGAGAGAGAGATTTGTTATGATGGTTGGATAATAGTAATGGTTATGAGAGGAGGGGGGAATGAATGAATGAATATAAATGGGGGTGGAAGAGTAGTTGATGATTTGAAAGGGTCATTAACTTGTAACGTCAACGGCAAATAAGGCATTTTAATTAATTTTTCTAAGTTTCTTTTCTAGGAGGATCACGCGGTATTATTGTATTGGTCATCTTACGTTTTAGGTTATGTCACTTCTTTCTTCTTTCTTTGTTTTTTCACGTTTTAGTTTGGACGGCCGTCCAATTTGCTACGTACGTATATACCCCACTTTGTATATATCATCATCGTCATCACCCCCCGCTACTACTTGTTGGACCAAATGTACAATATTTTCCCCATTTTTAAAAAAGTATATGAATTTTTTTCATTTTAAAGTCAAGCATATCATAAGGAAAATTACCAATGAATCTAAGAACAAGATACAGGATAAAAATCAAACACCTTCCTTTAGTATACTCAAAATTGAGTGTTTTAGTTTATTAGCCTCTTAAATATATATATTTTAACATTCCGTAGAAAAAGCCTTTCAATTCGAAAAAAGTGTCCATTTTGTCGTTCAGAAGAACCTAAATTTGATACCTAATTGAAGAAATTCTTTGTTAGACTTAATTAACCTACCTTTCGTCGAATTCCGGATTAATCAAGTCCGCTTTGCATTGAGAATCGAGAGTCAAGTTAAAAACCCAAAAAATGTCCATTGTGTCATCGTTGATGCATGTAGTGTATGTGGTACCTATGAAATTTAAACTCTATGTTTCGAATAGTGGTGGAAATCAGTAGACGCACAACTAATTAAACTAAAGCTAGAAGAGATAGTTTTCGCCTTTTTGGGTCAAATCAATCTCTAAACATGAAAAAAAAAAGAGGTTTCACTTTAGGGCCAAACATACAACTAGGTTATTTTAACTCAAAAGCACTTATCAAAAAATAAAAACTCAAAAGCAAAGAAGAAATATATAATTAGTTTAGTTGGAATGAAAACTTACGCAGCTATTCAAATTATTTATGAAATTAGTTTAGTTGGAATGATTGTTTCTTACAAATTATTTTATGAGAAAATCACTTTTTCAAATAAATGATATTTTTTAAAGATTAATACGTGTTTGTTTTAGCTCGCGGAGAAACTAGAACCCAAAAATCTCTAAAATTTGATTATAATGAAAAGCTATATAGAGTAGCTTTTTGAAAAAGAATAATTTTTTTTTGTAAAAAAAAAAGAAAATTTTTAATGAATTAATTCTATAGATGAAAAAGGAGACTAAAAAAATTATTTTTACAATTGTAAACAAATATAAATTAGCTTCTACATTAACTAAATTATTTCATATCAAAATCGCTTATTTTTCAGTCTTATACAAAGGGTCTTTCATTATAAAAAATTAGGAGGTGTTTCTCTTTAATTATATATAATTATATTTTAAAAATATATAAATTGATAACTAAAAATAATATTCAAATAAATTAGAAAATTTAGTTATTTCATATTCAATATTTAATTTATTTATTGAAGAATTCAAATATGATGATATATAACAAAGGTTTTAATTGGTATATAATGTCGGCGTAAAAATATTAACTCCATTATACAATCAAAAATTAAAATAGGGTGATTTTTAAGATATTCAAGATAAAATCATAATTTTTTATAGCGTGTCATTTCGTGATTGGTTCATATTGTTAAAAACAAAAAAATCACTTACACCGACGGTGTATATAAAATAAATCTAATAACATATTGTAAAATTTTATTTTTTTAAAATAAAACAAAAGTATTTCAATATTTTACAAAATTACAAACAATATAACAAATATTGCCTTGAAAACAATTTTTGTTTATTGAATTTTACTTTCATTATTTACAAAAGTTACAGTCAAATAATAAAACACATGTAAGTATTATAAGCATACGTTGTTAGAACTCCTCTCTCTTTGAGAAGATGTACTTGAAAAAAATTACAACTAAACGACCCACTAATATTTTCTTTTGACCAAAAAAAACCCACTATTCTTATAAAATAAAATAAGATAACAATAGGGAAAAAAATGCAAACCAGTGCGGCGTGGCACACGTTGACGAAGGATAGAGACGACGTAAGCATCATGGGCCGCGTTGTATCATGTATGACATAATAGTACGGGCCCTACCACGTCACCAAGATTGAGCTGAATCTACTGATGACGTCACCATGTCGACCTTCACCGATTAAACAAATTATTATCGGTCTAAAAATGATGTTTTTTTAAAAAATAAATAAAAATTTGATGTTGAAAGTTACAAAAAACTGAAAACCTGTTCGTCAAAAACAACGATATAAAAAACAGAAAAATGTTGTTGAGAAATAAAACATTTATTTAGTTAACAAGTGTTAAGGACAATCAAAACCAAATATGGTTTAATAAGCATTTAGCCGTCTACCATATCACCATAACCGCCCAAAGCTCGGTTTCTTGGAATAAGACTTTGCGCCAACCTACGAAATTTTCGCACACAACGGGCGGGACTCTACGATATATATATGTCATTCGATATGGCATCGTGCACGTAATCTATACCAGTGTTACCCGCCCGAAGCGACCTACACACCGACTCGGCGGCGTCGGTCATCATGCGGTACCACCCGAGGTGCTCAGCGTGAAGCCAAGACCGGTCATTTCCCTCACTCAACGACCGGCCAATCCAGCGAACGACTACAACACTTCATTGGTCTAAGGTACGATCAATTGGCGACCACAGTGGGAGGCTCGAGCGCTATCCTACTTCACTCATGGCTCCACGCGACCGACCCCAGACGAGGGCCTCATCTCGACTCAACCCCTCCGGGCAGCATCATCCTCAGCAACAGACCCAGGAGGGCGTAGCCATCACCGTTCACGAATCACAAGGAAATCCGCGCCAAGAGCCTTCAGTACATGGCAGACCGATCCTAGAGCAGGTGCAACCGCCCGCTCCTCACCAACTCCCGGCCGAGCTGATCGAGGCATGGATTGAAGAACCATTGCCCGAACACATCACTCAGGCCGTTCTACAGGTTCTGCAGAACAAGAACAAGCTCATCGCAGATAGAGACGAGCTGATCTCCCGTTATGAAAGATGGTCAATTCGGACCGCGCGTGCGTGCGGAAGAGCGCGGAGAACATACGCTCTACGCCGCCCAAAGACGTAGACACCGATCGCCTCCTCGAAGGAGCATTACTCGCCGAGGAAGTACTACCCACCGATCCCCAAGACGATTTAATTGGGGCACACACAGTCGCCCCTGGCAGAGCGTCGCGCAGACGCGGATTCCTCTCTTATGATGGATACGAGGATTCCAGCTACTGTTCTGAACTCGGCCGCTCGCCCACCAGATACTCCTCCTATGAGTCGTCCGGTTCACGTCGGTCGAGAAGTAGATCCTGGGATTCTCATGAAGAGTTTGAAGACTATTGAAATGGAGGAATTAGGGACGTCTCGCAGCGACCAAGAAGGGGTCACAACGAGCGACCCAGAAGGCACCACCCTCAGCTTCTGGCTTTTGGCCAGCCTGGAGGCTTCTATGGAATGACCGGCAACGAGGCGTGCCTCACTGTGCAGCCCTTTGGGTCGAACGACATACAGAACGGCCATGGCCCATTTACCAGAGAAATCAGGCGCTACAGAATTCCAAGAGACTTGAGAAAGCCGCCCAATCTAAATAAGTTTGATGGCCGTGGTGATCCGGACAAGCATGTCCGCTATTTCAATAATTATTGCAGCTATAGAGAGCTGGGGTCGACGATGAAATGCAGACTCTTCCCTCAGTCGTTGGACGGCCGAGCATTAGAGTGGTGGGAATCACTTCGACCCAACACTATCTCTTCATGGGAGGCCTTATCGAATTTTCTTAGCCCACTATCTGACCAACCATTTTGCGATTTCGAGACGAGGAGCACTTGGACACGGTCGTTCAAGGAGATAATGAGACTCTAAGGCAGTATATCGACCGATTCAACATTGAGGCCGAGAGGCGCTCGTGACTTATCGATAAGGATAAGTGAAGTACCTCAGCGTGGTATTCGTCCAGGACCATAGGTTTTGATCGCACCTTGACCAATGAAGTGTTGAAGTAGTTGTTGTTTTTCGTCAAATGGGCCGATCGTTGAATGAGTGAAAGGACCGGCCCGGCTTCACGCGTTGAGCACCTCGGGTGGTACTGCGCAAAGACACTCCGACGATCTAGTGAGAGGTCGCTCGGGCAGATAGCACAAGGTTAGAGAGAACGTGCACGATGCCATGTATGAATGGCGATATATATCGCGAGGTCCGACCGTTTTGCGAGGATTTCGCGGCGCGAATTGCGCGCTGTAAGCGGCGTGTTGGGTCGATCGAGTTGGGCCGGGCCGCGAGCCCGATTCTTGATGGCGATTTCGTATTTCACGATACACCCAGAGCGAGTTCTTAGAAGAATTCACACTGAATCACTATCAGGACCTCAGCTTCTTCCTAAGGAGGGCCAATGATCATATGGCATATGAAGAAACCCTGGCTGCAAGAAAGGGCGCCCGTGCGCGAACTAAAGAAGAGCAGAATAAACCGGCCAAAGGGCATGAAGGCCGCCGAGACAACCGGACGAACTATCGAGACAAGAAGCACGAGCAGTGTACTCGTTTGAATACTTCTATTGCACAAATCTACAGTGAGTGCCAAAACAATGAGTTTGTGGATGTGAAGCGCCCGACCTCTCTCGTACTTCAAAAAAAGGGGGCGTGAGACCAAAAAAGATACTGCCGCTATCATAAAGCAAAGGGCATGACACCAACGATTGCATGGCCCTGAAAGACGACATTAAAGACCTTATCCAGAAGGGTAAGTTGAGTAAGTATGTGAGGTCTGAAGAAAGCGAGCGACCTCAAGAAAAGAAAGGCGGGCCGGTCCAAGATAGAGGAAAGGGCGCCATGGTTACAACGACCGTCCAAGACAAGGATGGATCTGAAAATCGAGACACTCGGCAATCAAGAGGCCGCAATGTTGCTATTGTAATTCATGGTGGCAACCCTCTGGATCGCAGGGACTCTAACAAAGCCACAAAAAGGAAGTGGGATGAAATCCTAATGGTTGGAGCGACTTCAGCAGAACGGCCGGTCTCGAATAGACCGCCCATTTCTTTTGGGGATGAAGACCTGCTCAATGGCAGACCAAACAGTTACGTTCTGTTAGTGGTCAGAGCAGCTATGGCCAACACAGAGGTTCGAAGAATTCTGGTCGACCAAGGAAGCTCGGCCGACATTATGTTCGAGGAGTTGATTGATAAGCTGAAAGTGGATCGAAGCGAAATAATCCCGCAGGCCGATCCTACTCCGCTAACGGGCTTCAATGGAGCAACAACTTATCCCTTAGGGACAATTGAACTCTTGGTCACATTTGGTGACGACCATGCAGAAAGCACCTTGTACAGGACGGTCAGGACGACGTTCCTTGTACTTCCTATAAAATCTTGCTATCAGTGTATCATTGGTAGGCCGACCTTGGGTAAACTGGAGGCTGTTGCTTCCACCGTGCATTTAAAGATGAAGTTTTACTGCAAAGACGATCAAGTAGTTACCCTGGCGGCCGACCTAGAGTCAGCTAAACGAAGCCACTACCTATATCAAGAAATTTGTGATGAGGTAGACCGTGGCCCAAGCGTTCAAAGCGCCGTTGAAGGCCACCAAGTTAATCTCGCTGATCTGGATGCTCGGTATGATCCAGATAGCGACCCAGAGGACAATGATGACGACTTAGCCTGAGAGCTAAAGAACAGATTAAAAAGACCAGAGCCTCATGGGGAACTGACCGATGTACAGTTGGGTGACGACCCAGCAAAGACAGTGAAGCTAGGTAGCGACCTACTTGAGCAAGTTAAAGAAGACCTTATGGAATGCCTAAGGGACTACGCTGACCTATTTGCATGGCAGGCCTCAGACATGCCAGGCATTCCCATAGAGATTGCTTGCCATCAACTTTCAGTCGATGAAGGAGTTAAGCCGGTCGCCCAGAGAAGGCTAACGCAAAGTGAAGAAAAGTCGCAAGCGGCAGCAAAGGCGGTTGAGGACCTAATAAAGGCTAACTTCGTCGAAGAGATTAAGTACACGACCTGACTATCCAATGTCGTGCTGGTGAAGAAAAAGAATGGCAAGCGGCGTATGTGTGTAGATTATACCGACCTAAACAAAACATGCCCGAAGGATGCATTTCCCGTGCCCAACATTGACAAGCTGGTCGATGGAGCCTCGGGCTACAAACTGTTATCTTTTCTGGATGCTTACTCGGGCTACAATCAGATTACGATGTACCCCCTGATCGACACAAGACTGCCTTTATGACAGATCGTGGCAATTTTCAGTATAAGGTAATGTCGTTCGGCCTGAAGAACGCTGGGGCGACCTACCAGCGTATGATGAACAAGATATTCAGGAAACAGCTCGGTCGGATATCTGAAGTCTATCTAGATGATATGATCATTAAAAGTATGTCCGACCAAGATCATGTGAGCGATCTGAGAGAGGTATTTGAAGAAGCCAGAAAGAACTCGCTAAGATTGAATCCAGAAAAATGTACTTTTGGTGTGAGGGCCGACAAGTTTTTGGGCTTTCACCTCACAGAAAGAGGCATTGAAGCCAATCCTGATAAGTGTAGGGCGGTCGCCGACATGAGGCCGCCCACCACCAAGAAAGAAATTCAACAACTGAATGGCATGGTTGCTGCCTTGTCAAGATTCATACCTAAAGCGGCCTGCAAGTCGCTTCCATTGTTCAGACTCTTGAAGAAGGAAACAAAATTTGAGTGGACCGACCAATGCCAGCGAGCATTGGATGAATTGAAAGAAGCCCTGACAAACCCGCCAATCATGACTAAGCCATTGCCGGGGGAAATTCTGTACCTATACTTAGCAATAACGGAAGAAGTTTTGAGTGCTGTGTTAGTCAGGGAGAACGACCTGAAACAGAGCTCGGTCTACTTCATCAGCAAGGTACTGCAGGGGCCCGAGCAAAGATATCAGAAGATAGAAAAGTTTGCTCTTGCACTTCTGGTGGCCGCCCGAAGATTGAGGCCCTATTTCGTAGCCCACCAGGTCGTGGTGAGGACCGACCAACCAATAAGGCAAGTCCTTCATCGGCCAAACCTGGCAAGAAGAATGATAAAGTGGGCGGTAGAACTCAGTGAGTTTGGTATTAAGTTTGAGTCCAGATCGGCCGCCAAAGCACAAGTATTGGCCGACTTTATAACTGAAATGACCCTAGTTCCAGACGATCAACCAGCAACGACCTGGACCTTGCACGTAGATGGGTCGTCCAATAGCAAAGGTAGTGGAGCGGGCCTGATATTAGAAAATTCAGAAGGCCTTTCTGTGGAGGTATCCTTGACTTTTTCCTTCCACACGTCGAACAACCAAGCCGAATATGAGGCGTGTATAGCCGGACTGCAGCTCGCCAGAGATTTCAATGTCGACCGTGTGGAGCTGCATTTAGATTCCTTGCTAGTCGTTTCACAGATCAAAGAGTTGTACGATGCTAAGGACGACGTGCTCAAAAGCTACTTGGCCAGAGTAAGGGAGCTTCTCAGGCAGTTCGACCGAGCAGAGGTAAAGCATGTGCCTAGAACTGAGAATGTTCGAGCAGACATCCTCTCGAAATTAGCAAGTACCAAAAGCCCTAGAAATCACAGAAGCTTGATCCAGGGAACTTTAAATCGGCCGAGTGTATCGACCAAACCAAGCCAGCCTTTGGCCGTTCTTTGTGTCGACCAAGATAGTGATTGGATCGCCCCCATTCTACGATACATTGTGGAAGGAGAAGAACCCAGCGACCAAAAGCAGGCGAAATTGGTCAGGTTAAGGGCGACCAAATATTCAGTGATAGAAGGAAAGTTGTATCGAAGAGGGTTCTCATCTCCACTGCTGAGATGCTTATCGTCGGTCGAAGCCGACCATGTGTTAAGAGATACCATGAAGGCGTTTGTGGGAGCCATCAAGGCGCCCGATCTATAGCAAAGAAAGACCTCAGGGCCGGTTATTACTGGGCGTCCATGGACGAAGATGCTAAGAAGTTAGTTCAGAAATGCAAGAAATGTCAAGTGCATGCCGACGTCCATGTTGCACCATCTTCAGAATTGCAAAGTCTCGTCTCACCTTGGCCGTTTGCCTGGTGGGGCATGGATCTGCTAGGCCCGTTTCCACCTGCTCCAGGCCAGTTCAAATTCTTGATCGTGGCAGTCGATTACTTCACAAAGTGGATCGAGGCCGAGCCTCTTGCAACTATTACATCAGCAAAGGTTAGCAAATTCTTCGGTCGGTGTGTGTTAGCCCGGTTTGGGATTCCGCAGCAGCTGATAACAGACAATGGAACCCAGTTCGCAGATAGAAGGTTCAGAGAAATGTTGGCCGACCTAGGGGTAAAACAGCGTTTCACCTCGGTCGAACATCCTCAGACAAACGGCCAAGCAGAAGCGGCCAACAGAGTTATCCTGCGTGGTTTAAAAAGGAGACTTGACGAAGCAAAAGGGAATTGGGTCGAAGAGCTGCAATCCGTTCTCTGGGCATACAGGACGACCCCCCACTCATCGACCGGGGAGTAGCCCTTCAGGCTGGTTTATGGAACTGATGCTGTCATACCCATAGAAATGGGCGAACTAAACTGGAGAACTCTGAATCCACCAACATCGGCCGACAACGACCGAGCCATCCGAGAAGAGTTGGACCTGATTGAAGAACTGCGTACCCAAGCATCACTTAGAGAACAGTTGATCAAGTAGAAGGTCGCAACCAGGTATAACACTCGTGTTCAAAAGAGGGATTTCTCGATCGGCCAGCTCGTTCTAAGGCGCGCAGACGTAGGAAACAAGAATGCCCGCCACAGAAAGCTAGCACCTAATTGGGAAGGTCCATATAGGGTCGTCAAGAAGACCGGTAAGGGGGCATACGAGCTGGAGACCATGGAAGGGGCGACCATCCCCAAAACATGGAATGCTGAGAAACTTAGAAAATATTATGTTTAAATGTAATGAACGACCTATCAATGAATAAAAGTCAGGCAGACGCTCTTTTTCCCACTGGGTTTTTTACTGAGGCCTGACCTTTGAAATCAGATTTGTACTTTATTTTTTCGAAAAAAATGTATGCCCGGTCGCTCAACATGTCCGGAGCAGAGGAGCGACCGAAGGGTTATCAAACGAACGCGATGGGCCATCGAAATGGCCCAAGGGCTGAGTAACAACCCACGAACAATAGTAGGCCGTCGAAACGGTTACGAACAATAGTAGGCCGTCAAAACGGTCTACATCGAGTGCCATCGAAATGGCCCAATCGAGCGCCACCGAGCTGGCCCAACCAATCGAGCGCCACCGAGCTGGCCCAACCAGTCGAGTGCCATCGAAATGGCCCAATCGAGTGCCATCGAAATGGCCCAATCAATCAAGTGCCATCGAAATGGGCACCATCATTGTTTAAGGGTTAAGTGGCAACTCGAAAACGAGGGTAGGCCGGCGAGCGGCCTACACTCTATGCCTTCGAAAAGGCGCGAACCAGTACACAATCGACCTAAAATGAGAATGCTCGCAAGGTCCTAAATAGCGGCCAATGACCGACCTAAAGTTCGTAAAGCTTAGAAAAAGGTGAACGGACAAAATAAGTAAATCCAGACAAAAGCGAAATGAAATAAAGAGAAAATAGATGTCATTACAAACCAAGGACGCCCGGTCAAAGCCGAGCGCCCAAATGTTAAAACTGCTCGAAGGCAGGAAAATTGTTATGCCCGAAGGCTAGTCAAAATGTTACAAGAATTACACCGCTCGCAGGCGGGCTTCAGAATAGAACCGAGCCAACTCGAATGGTGTTGCCTTGATCGTCGAACTCCTCAGGCAGCACGATCTGATTGTCTTCTACGCAGTGCTCAGGCTTTATCACGGCTTCATCAAAATTGATGCTGAGGTCTGAGTTCAGCACCCGCACCTGGTCAAGTGCGTTCCGAAATTGGTCGAGCGCTGCATCCCTAGCAAGCCCGGCCACCTTCTGCACCTGAGCCTCCAGCTCGGCCCTCTTGACTTCCAGATCGGCCTTTTCCTTCTCAAGAGCATCAGCATCATTCTTCAGGTTCTTTATCTGAGCAGCAAGCTCTTTATTCTTCTTGACTAACTTGGCATGGTCATCCTCGGCCTGCTGCAGCGCTTCTTTCTTGGACTTGACCGCCTTCTCCAACTTCTTATTCGCATCATCCAGATTGGCCAGCGCAGTGTCCCTTTCAGCCCGAGCATCTGCAAGTAAAGACAATAAAGGTTAGTCGATTGACCGATCGTAAGCAAAAGCGAGACGGGCCAGAAACTTAAAATACCTTGAAGTTCGTTCGACATCTCCTGCATGGCTTTACCAACGCCCATGCACAAGGAAGCGCAAACCACCATTGGCTCCTTCTTAAATTGCTCAAAGTCGGCCAGCCCCAAGCCCTCGGTCGAGAGAACCGGAATATCCCCGTCAGGAATTTCGCGGACCCGCTCGAGAACCCCGCTCCGCTTGGGGGAACGAGTGTCCTGGCGTGGGGGCGACCGAACTTTGGAAGCTGATTTCTTCCCTTGGCTCCTAGGGGTCTGTGGCACTTTGGAGGTCCCTTCCAAGTCGACCACTTGTGGAGGCGGCCGAGAAGCACCAATAATTGAAGAGGGTTTCAAGACTTTTTCTAACTCGGCCCAAGACTTGCCCGCCATTCTTCCTGCAAAATAGAACGAGTCAAGGGTTAGATGAAATGATCAACAGCCAAAATAAAAAGATAAGTTTGAAAGCGAACCAATCTCGGCTTCGAGAGCGCGGCCCACCAGCAGAGTGAAAGGACGGCACGGTATGTCGCCTTTAGGATCTGGGGGCATAAGGCTCGACAGCGTCTTAATCATGTGCAGAGATTCCAGGTCGGCTGCGCCCAAGTCCTTGGTGGTATAGATGTAATCACCAGGCCGCCTGAAGAAGTGGGCCTCATTCCACATAATGGGAAAGAAAGGTTCACCGACCGTCCCATCAGGGTTGGTTGGGACAACCCAAAAATATTGGCTCTTCCATGCAGCGCCCAATGATTCCTGGAACGCCTTGAAATACCGATGCTGAGTCTTCTGAGTTTTAAAGGAGACCTACTCCCTCTTCTCCTTATTGGCCTTCTCTCTTAGCCAGCTCAGCTCAAAAATGGTGAAAAATAATTCCTTCAAGAACGCCCATGCGTTCGGGTGCAATTGAGATGGGGCGACCCCAATGTAGCGCAGAACATCGCGCTGGAACTCTGTAAAGGGTGGAACGATGTTCATCCTCTCGAACACGATCCGATGCATCGTGAACTTCAGATTTTCAGAGTAAGTCGCCATGTCTTCTCCGTCCTTCATACCTCTCACCCTCCAGCCCGGTAGGTGGTTGAAGGAGCATTGTAGAGCAGGCAGCGCCCAGTGGCCGACTGTGATTATACTCCTGTTGGAGCGAAGGGTTTCAGACACCCAGGACATGTCAGACCGGTCTCGAGCTAGATCCGGTAAGACATCTTCTCCTTCCATGGGCTCTCCCTCAGCATTTACCCCCCGATTGGAGGAACTTTCGGCAGGACGATCAAGGTTCTGATCGACCGCAGCTTGATCTCGGCCGACCTCTTCATTGACCGGCACTTCTTCAGTGACCGGAGCAACTCCGTGTACTTCATCAATATCCACGTCCATATCCCCTCCTGAGTCGCGGGCGGGTGATGAGGGTGGGGGTGGTAGAGAACCCGATCGGGTGATGGAGCTGGCAGAGCTCACGTCGGAGCTGCTTGAAGAGCTGGAGCTTGAGCTTGTACCGCTCGAAGACGACCTGGGGTCTTTTTCGTGAGAAGCGGCCTCAGATGGCCTCGTCATATGTTCGACAAAAGAATGTGAAGGGCCCCCTGGGATACGAGCGGTTTGTTTCAACCGTGGCATAAAGCGGTACTGTGAAGGGGATCGAGTCGTCGGTCGAAAGCAATGCACTCGCGAGAGGGCGACTTGGTCGTCCCCGGACCTGACACCCCCTATCACAAGGCGTGGAATTTTGCAAACAAGAAAAACTATAGAAATTAAAGACAAAGATCGACCCATACCTTAAAAATTCTTGAAATCGATCGAGAAAGCTGAAAGGCTCGGACGAAAAAGTTGCTCCAAATGCAAGTCGGCGGCAGACAGGTCGGTCGGCAGCAGAGCAGATCAGAGTAATGCGCGAAACAGTTCTTCAAAGGGCTATTTATAGCTATCATGGAGTGCCAAGGAGACCGGGAGACGAAACGTCGCAACGTTTCACCTTCGCATTGAAAGCTGTCATTGAATGACCTCGGGATCACCAAACATCGTGTCATAAATGTCAGCAAAAGCCAACCGTCGTGTCAGCACGGCCGATGGTTGGCAGGCGGCCGAGACCGTCCCATCGAGAGCGAGCGACCGCGACCGTTTCACTACCTAAAGGTTCGTCAAAACAGCTTAACCCCTGGGGGCAGCGATTCAAGCCTCAACCCGCTCTTAAGCGTCCTAGGCTTGGGGGGCAACTGTTCCGGGGTGTATCAGCAAAACCAGCAGGTTCCAATAGCATTTGGGCCGTCGGCCCATATCAGCATAACCGGCCCAAGCTCGGTTGCTTGAAGCGCACTTTGCGCCAACCGGCCGAAATTTTCGCACAACGGTCAGGACTCTACAGTATATATATGCCATTCGCATATGGCATCAGGTACGTAATCTATACCTAGTGTTACCCTGCCCGAGCAACCTACACTGACTTGAGCGTCGGAGTGTCATTGCAGGTACCACCCGAGGTGCTCAGCGTGAAGCCAAGACCGGTTATTTCCCTCACTCAACGACCGGCCAATCCAGCAAACGACTATAACACTGCATTGGTCTAAGATACGATCAACAAGTGAGTAATTTTTTTAACAATTTTTAAGCTTCAATGATATGATAACTGTGTATAACTCAGTGCCACGTAATTAGTAAGTTTAATTGTGATGACATAATCTCCCATAAGAAAAAAAACGTGATGAAATCAGCGCTTTGTTGGCCCGTTAGTTGCGTGGCCGACCTTAAACTCGTTAGCAGACGCAGGAAAAAGGCAGAAAATGTATTTTTTTCGATGATATTGGAGAAAAGTTTTCAGGTAAATACAGTCAAATAATTAACCTACAGTATCAATTATTCAAGTATTTTAGGTTATTAACTAAAAAATTAATTAACCAAATTTTTAGTCAATAGCTTAGAAAACTGTGAAAATGCAGGTTGCTTAATGAACTAAAAAATTTGGTCAATTGATATTGTAGATTGATTTTTGGCTATTTTTGGTTGGAGGTATTTGACTTAATAACATTACTCTTATTTGTTTGAGTTACGAGCAAAATTGGTCTCACAAATTTAAAAACAAAACATTTCAGTTTAGTCATTGACACTAATAACATTACTTAATTTGGTAAAAAAAACTATTAATTTTTTTTGACTATTCTCAAATTTTTGATGTTGATTTAATCACCGACTTTTACAACTTAATCTCAATTAAGTCTCTGATTTTTACAACTGTTCCTGGGTGTATCAGCAATTATGAGGACTGCCAACAGCAATTGGACCTGCGGCCCAGCCCATCACGATCGGCCCAACACGCTGCTTGGAGCGCAATTCTCGCCGGCCGAAATTCTCGCATAACGATCGGACATCATCAGATATATACGCCATTCGCACATGGCATCAGCACGTTCTCTAACCTTGTGCTTTATCTGCGAGCGACCTCTCACTAGATCGTCGGAGTGTCTTTGCGTGTACCACCCGAGGTGCTCAGCTCAGCGTGAAGCGGGACCGGTCCTTTCACTCATTCAACGACCGGCCCATTGACGAAGCAACCAACACTTCAACTCTTCATTGATCAAGGTACGATCAACAACTCATTATCAGTTTGGCTCATGATATTTGGAAATGTTGGGATGTAGTATATATATGAAGTTGTAAAAGTCAGAGACCAAATAGATATAAGCTCTGTTTGGCGCGTCCCATTTGCTACCGGATAACGAATGAGACTAGCGGATGATAAATACGAGTGTTTGGCAAACACTAGCGTTTAGTGTTTTTTGAAATGCTATTTCAAGTAGTGATTTTTGAAACGCTAGCGAATAACGTATAGCATTTCAATTTTTTTGAAATTTTTACCTTTATTATTTTTCATAAATTACTTCTCTTTCCTCATTAAATATTTTATCATCCTTAAATAATTTAATTATTAATTAAATATCCTTTTAAGTCATTTTACATTTATCAGCTATTTTAACCGCTACTTTTACCAAACACATAATTTACAATCAGCTAGCTTATCCCCTATTCGTTCATCCGTTATACGCTACTTTTTACCAAACAGGGCCATAGAGAATTTGAGGGACTAAACAGAATAAACATTTGAAAATGACAGGTGCTAGTTAGTAATATCGTTAACGTCAGAGACTAAACTAAATTTTTTTCTGAAATTTGAGAGGCCAAATTGGATATTAACTTCTTTCATTATAAGCACCGAAAATGTATTTAAGTTCAAGATTGTGAAAATTTTAGATTAAATATATGTTTGGTCCATACAAATATACGTTCAATACGGTTTAATTTAACAAATGGTACTTTCGGCTTTGGGCATTAATGGTAGGTCTTCTTTCGTTTCCCGTCCATGGTTACTTGATTTTGGTGCATCATATCACATGACGGGTTCCTATGAACACTTGCACAATTTACATTCTTATAATAATAATAATAATAATAATAATAATAATAATCAAAAAATTCAAATAGCTGATGGTAGTACTTTTCCTATAACTAATGTTGGTGATATCATCTCTAAATTTCAAAATGTGCTAGCAGTGGATGACAGATGTGATGTTAATCTTTCTCGGGATGGTTGTTTTGTGCAAGAGCAGGTGTTAGGGAGTGATTGCGAAGGGGTCTAAAGTGGGAATATCGTTTCCACTCTAGTTTAGTTCTAGTCATTTATCTCTTGCTTGTACTAGTGTTTTGAATTCATGTGAGGATTGACATAGGAAATTGGGTCATCCAAACTCTGTTGTTTTGTCTCACTTATTTAAAACTGGTTATTTGGGTTCTAAATATGTTGATTCTAGTGTCTATTTCATGTCTGTTTGCAAATTAACTAAAAATAAAACACTTCCTTTCGATCTAATGCTCATCATGTGTCCACTTGTTTTGGGATGATTCATAGTGATGTTTGGGGAATATCACTCGTAGTTTCTCATCGTGATGAGAGTGAACTTTTGACCGTTCTTTTATTGTATCAACAACTCGTGGGTAGTATTAACTTTTTGACTATTACAAGACCTGACATTTTGTTTGTTGTTCAACAGTAAGTTAGTTCATACATTCTCCTCGTCATCTTCACTTGGCAGTTGTTTGTTGTATAACGCCCATAGTGATGTTGATTAGGCCGGATGTCTTGACACTCGGCGTTCTGTACTAGTTGGTGCATGTTTCTTAGATGTGAATGTGGGGATGTGATTCTTTATATGTTGCATAAATCAACAAGAATATATAACTCATTATTTGTATATATATATAGAATTAGAATTCCTATTTTAGTTGTACAAATCAAGAATTAGAATATTTGTAATTTGTAATTATTGTTTGTAATTAAATGAATAGAAGGCATCAAACCAAATTTCCTGACGCATTTTAGTATTTTACTAGTAGGATACCCGTGCATACGCACGGGTGCTGTCATGTTCTTTTTATGAATGAATTTAGATAGTATTTAAGTAGTTTGAATAATATCCCGTGAAAATAAAAACAAATTTAAAGTAGATAAAAAATGAGTTTCAAATAAAAAATTGATAAATATTAAAATTTAAAAATGTAAAAGTGCAGTATATATCAGTGCAGGTATATCAGTGCAGTATTTTTTATGTATCTGTATTGTTATCCCGTGTTTTTATATATCAGTGCAGGTATCTCAAGTTTATATATATATATATATATATATATATATATATATATATATATATATCATTGCAGTTATCCCCGTATGTTTTTATATATCAGTGCAACAATCTCGTATTTTTTATGTATCACTGTAATTATTTCATAGATTAAATTGGTTATTTGAGTTGATTAGTACATTATAGTAGATAGTAAAAGATAGATAGTAGTTGATCAATAAGAAAATATTATCCCGTGTTTTTTATATATCAGTGACAATTATTTATCTTTTTTAGGTATTAATCAGTTTAAATAGTCATTAAGCTTTCTTGTTTGTTTAAATAGTAGGTTTATAATAAACTTCAAAAATTATAGTTATTAATGACAAATATTAATCTCATGCTTTTATATATCACTGTAGTTATCCCGTGTTTTTTTATATATTAGTGCAGTTATCTCGTAGTTTCAATTGATTATTTTAGTTGATTAGTATATTATAGTAGATAGTAAAAGAGAGATAGTAGATTGTCAATAAAAAATATTTATTTTAAATATTAATCAGTAGTTTAATAGTCAATGAATCTTCTTGTTTTTTACACAGTAGGTTTATTGTAGTCTTCAAAATTTTAATTATCAATGACAAATATTATCATTTGTTTTTTATATATCAGTGCTCCCATGTTTTTTATTTATCATTGCAGTTATAGTAGATAGTAAAAGATAAATAGTAGATGATCAATAAGAAATATTTATCTCGTGTTTTTTACATAACAGTGACAATTGTTTGTCTTTTTTAGGTATTAATCAGTTTAAATAGTCATTAAACCTTCTTATTTTTTTAGATAGTAGGATTATAGTAGTCTTCAAAAATTATAATTATCAATGGCAAATATTATTCCCGTATTTTTTTATATATAACTGCAGTTATCCCGTGTTTTTTATATATCAGTGCAGTTATCTCGTAGTTTCAATTGATTATTTTAGTTTATTAGTAGATTATAGTAGACGGTAAAAGTTAGATAGTAAATTATCAATAAGAAATATTTGTTTAATATTAGTTAGTAGTTTAAATAGCCACTAAGCCTTCTCGTGTTTTTAGATAGTTGGTTTATGATAGTCTTCACAAATTATAATTATCAATGGCAAATATTAATCTCGTGTTTTTTTATATATATTGCAGTTATCCCGTGTTTTTATATATCAGTGCAGTTATCTCGTAGTTTCGATTGATTATTTTAGTTGAATAGTATATTATAGTAGATAGTAAAGGAGAGATAGTACATTATCAATATAAATATTAATCAATAGTTTAAATAGTCATTAAATCTTGTTGTATTAATTTAAATATTAATCAGTAGTTCAAAAAATGTAATTATCAATAACAAATATTAATCCTTTGTTCTCGTGTTTTTTATTTATCATTGTAGTTATCCAGTAGTTGTAATTAATTATTTTAGTATATTAGTAGATAGTAAAATATAGATAGTAGATTATTAATAAGAGGTGATAGTAGATTATCAATAAGAGTGTAAACAGATGTCAGAGAGAAAAGAGAAGATAATTTTAGTAGAGTAGTGTTTGTATAAATTTAGAAATTTAGTTAAAAAAACTAAAGTTAAGTGAAGAGAAAAAGAATAATTGTTTGTGGAAAAATAAATGTAAAGTAAAAAGAAAAAAGGAAGAAAGAGAGTGTAGGAGAAAAATGGAAAGAAAGAAAGAGAGTGTAAGAGAAAAGTAAAAAGGAGGAAAGAGAGTGTAAGAAGAAAGAGAGTGTAAGAAGAAAAAGAAAGAGAGGGTAATGACATTTTTATCCCTAAAATGAATATGTGTCTTGTTAATAAGAGATATAAAGTGGTAATTTTATAGGTAGTTTGTTTGTATAAATAGATATTAGATAACTTATTTGATAACTTAACATTTTTGTTTCAGTTTACTTTCAATGTACTTCAACATTTCTATATGCAAAAGTTATACCATGAGGTCTATATTTTTGGTTAAATGATTCTTTATTTTGTAAAAATTGTACCAGTGTAGTCATTTCTTAATACAACTTAAGCCTAAAGAATCACATTGAAACCTAACATAAAGATAAGTGGTCCAATCAATCATCTATTATGTAGTTATCTATTATCTAATTAACAATTGCTTAGGGTGGTGATATCAATTTTAGACATCTTATATACACGACACATCTACATATTGTGGGCAAACTTGTCATTCAGAGCCTTTACCCTTTTGCTCCCAATGAGGAAAATTCCATTTTCATTATTTTCCAATGTTTTTAAACTCGTACCGGCGGCCGACTCAGTGAAGGTCCCGGGTCATTGGGTCAAGGGTCGGACCGAAGGGTCGATAGTTGAACCGCATGACAAAAACCCGGACCGCGTGACTCAGACCAGACAGCAGGACCAAAACCCGGCCTGGTACCTGAAAATAATTTTCTAAAATTACACATCCTGCCTAATTTCATTTCTTCTCATTTCTCTGAGGTTCCTAAAATTACACATCCGTCCCGGATCAAAACAAAATTACAAATTGTTTATACACAGTTTTTGAAATGAGATTGAGAAAGAGACACATTTCTTCTCATTTCTCTGAGGTTTCTAATTTCATTTTTACTTTTTTTTATAAATTAACTTCTTAAAACATCGTTATTTTTGCGTTTTTGGTTTTTTTTAAATACGCAAAACCCAGTCCGGTTTTACAAAACCAACCGGGTCACCGATTTTTACCAAAATCAGCCGAGTCATGCCGGTTCCCACCGCTGCATTTTTGATCCATAGCTTGGCTCGACCCAGTGACCCCTCCGATTCCCGGTTTTTAAAACACTGTTATTTTCACTTTCATTTGTGTCATTAGAATTTGTTTCTTCCCTTCCACTCGTATTTCACTCTCCGTCATTTTTTTCTCTTTCTCATTGAAAGATTCAAACTCCTTCACACTCTTTCACTAAAACACCCATTGTTCCTCACCGACTTAATCAATTACTCTTCTTATTTATCGTTTATCATTTGTCATCTTCATTAACCAATCACCATGCTTGAAGAAAATTTTAATAAGAAAGTTCTTAGGGGTCGTGACATAATTTCTAGGCCTAGAAGTTGTTATCAGGAGAAAATATACCCTTTAAGCATCACACTGTACACTAGATTCATATTTACCAAGCTATTACTTTTCCAAATGGATCTCAACATTCAGCTTAATGAAATTGATGGTGAAGCTTTACCCGAACCTTCTTATATAGGTGATTGATAAAATGTGTCATGTATCTAGATGACATGATCCTAACTTGTTAGATATGGAGTTAGTTATCCTAGTTAGCTTTATTTCCTTATTTGAGATCCCCATGTATATATCAGATGACATGATCAATTCAGTATAAGGAAAGTAAAAACAGAAAAACCAGTAACGGAAAATGGAATGAACATTGTTATATTGATTGAAAGGGAAAATGAAGCAGAATGAAGGTGATTCTAGCTTACATTTACAGTGTGATTCCAGAATTTATATGAAGAAGAAAAAAGATAAGGCAGTTCGAGAGGCCTAACTCTCCCAATTGTCTAACTGATTCCTTAGAATATTTCTTCCAATACTTAACTCCCACGTTCTCTCACCTCACACCCTACGCGCCTTGCCACATCAGCAAGCGCACCTGAATTAGTTAGGATTCCCGCTACCAGGGAAATGATTCCCTGCTCCAGGTTTTCCCCTCCTAACATACACCTTCCTAAACCTATCAGCAGGTGAGTGTGTAATTTTGTTTTGAGAGTTAGAATAGTTCCCATTGAACAAAAACAAAATCAGAGACATTACAATAAGAATGATAAGAAGGCCAAGGGGTATACCCCATCCAAGTCCTAGACCCCAACCTTTTTCTACACCCACTGAATTATGAGTTTCATGATCCAAGTGTCTCCTAATAAAATTGACTTTAATATCATTAAGCTGAGACAAAAAAAATTAATGCATTCCAAAATCACAGGATGAATGGCAGCATGACAAACTTTCTGGTTTATTCATGAATTGCCTGTCCCAGTTGTGGTTTATCAAATATAGTGCAATGCATTAGCATGCTTCCTTGGACTAAGCATGCTTAAACTCATGCTAGTTCTCGCAATGCAAGTCTGACTTTTGAGTTCTTGAAATTAATTAAATGATTAGCAGGCATATGATATATCAGATCAAGGTAGATCCAGCATGGGAGAATAAAAAATTACGACATATCAGTAAGCTACAGCTGGAACATATTAAAGTCAAAGAAGCTCAATTACAAAATTGAGCTTTTCCTTTTCATATGATTTCACTATTTTTCTTTTAATACAATCTACTTTCAAATCTTCAATACCTTAAACTAAGGTATATATCACAAGTGTCTATGGAATCAACTCAGGTACTTTGTCAGTGTCATCTTCTTCAGCTATTGAAAGAATTTCCCCAATGCCCCTACTACTGCCTATATTTTTCCAACTGCTACCAAAGGAGATCTCACCGTCATAGTTTCCTCTGGTGATGATCTTTGGGTTATCTTCCTCAGTAACAATTGTGATTTCTGAAATGGATTCTTGGTCATTATTAATAGGTACAACAATTTTCTCTTCCTCCTCTCCACTTCCAGAGTTGTTGGCAGAAGGAAGGCTCATAATAACCACTGCTGAGTGAATGTCTTCAGTATCCTGATTGTGCATACTCTCCAAAGAGTCTCTTACTGAATTCTCACTTGTTTTTGAATGTAAAGAAGCTAAATGTCTGCTACAAGTTGAGTTGTTTTTGGAGACAGATTGCTTAGCCTTTTTTTGCCAATTTTTGAGACCTTCAGCAACACGCTCAGTGAAAATTGCCATTCTCATGTTAGAACCCATCTGTGAGATATATTCACAATTTAATGAAAAATATGCCGGAGAATAAGTTTCACATTGAACACAATAAATACAACTCAAATGTATATAACATGAAAACCTTGAGTCCAAATTATCTAGACTTTTTAAACAACAAGGTAACTTCCAACTTAGTGTACAAATCAATCAACTCCCTCGATTGGGCCTAACCTTAAATGCTAATAAAACAAGGGCTTATGAAATGAAAGTATGAAGGAATTACCTGAGTAACAAGTGCATAAAGGGGAAGAGTGACATATCCACAAAGGAGCTGCACAGCTAAACCCAATACAATCCTTATGGCAATATCCTCTTTTTCTCGATTGAAGCAAGACCTTGGACCAAATTCATACTGTTTTTTGTTAGTAGAGGATTACTTAACATAAAAAACAAACATCTTCAGAGTGCACACCAATTTTAATTAATGATTACTTACCCAAGTCCAGGTGAAGAATGCAAGTTGAAAGGAGTTCTGCCATAAATCATAAGCATAAGCAAATCAATATTCAGTTTCTTCAAAATTCTAATTACAATTTAATTCTCATAAAGGTCAACTTTAAATTGTGGCAATCTCTACCTGGATAAGGATGAATTGGAGTAAGAGGAGAAGCCACTCAGGTCGATGAAACCAGAAATATTCATTACTAGGTCTAACAAGTATAGTTCCTAGGGTCACTGGGTTTTCCTTGCAACTATCTACATACATCTTCGTAATTATGACTTGCAGTTTAGTCCCAGCAAGCAGTGCAACCTTTAACAAAGGAACAAAGGTTAAAACCACACTTCCTCAACACTCAATGCTCAAAATGATGAGGGAAAGTATGAATTGTACCACAAGTGGAATAAATGGAAGCCAGAAGTAATTATAGAACTCTGCAAACAAAATGAAATCACTGTTAAATTTTGATGATTTTGTGGCACCAAAAAAAAAGCTGTTATGCCACCAAAGTACACACTCAGTGGTAAAATAAGGATTAGATTAGTGATATGTAGTACAGTACAGTACAGACACTCTAGATTGAAGGTGTTCCGGTATCTGATATGTGTAGTTTACATTCAATCACTTATATTTTCTCAAATTATTATTAACATTTACGCGTAGGATTAGTGTCGTGTCCGGTGTCGATGTTTCTGTAGTGCTGGTGTTTGTGTTTGTGCTTAGTGAACTTAATATAATATAACATGCCATACCATGTGCGCTAAGGAATATGAAAAGTATGGAGAAAACCCAGATCCAAAACCTGCAAGAGCATCAAAAGATGGTTCAAAAGCTTGTAGCTTTAAAAATTTGTGTTGTTTGTTTATGATTTGATCGATCAATAAGTACCTGGTTCCAGCAACTTTCTCAAAATCTGCGTCATAAGCGCGGGAAAGAAATTTCTTGAAGTTAAAATTGCTGCCTTGAGAAATATTAGCCTGCAGATTCAAGAAAAAGAAGTTCAATAATTGGTGTCTCAAGAGATCAACTATATCATATGTTTCACAACTTGTATTGGCCTAGTAAAAGACAGATAAATAGTAAATAAATAATTTAGTGTAAATTATTGTTGATGGAAGAGTACCATGAAATCGCATTGAGGAAGTTGGTATAGACGTTTCACTTACTGAAATGAACCCATTTCTTAGAGCAAAGTAATCATCTTTTGAGACTGAAACATAGAACTGCCGCATGAAACAAACCTATGGAACATATGAGTATGATGACTCTAATTAGTGTATTGAGATAAATGGCCTTTTACAGTTCAAATTTTCACACTCACACTCATATTCACTTACCATCCAAAGCAAGGGAGAATAGTTACTCCAGAATTTCAAATGACGCTTGCCACCCAATGTTTGATCTGCATGCTGGAACCGCCTTGAATCTGTAGTCAAAAAGTTTATAGAGGAATAAATTGAATGACAGCAACAGTTAAAAGAACTGTAATCAATTACAAGGTGAGCCTTATATTATATAGTTTCTCAGAATGCTAGATACATTGACTGAAGCAATCTAACAAACAGTTAGACTACTAATTGCCTTGCATGTTGCAACAGCATTGCCACATCAGCAAAGCTTTGCATCTAACTATCTAACTGCTTATAACTAATCTACTCTAATATAGATTAATTGATACTAATAACAAAGAAAAACACATCTAGGAATAAGGTTACCATGAGCTATTTGATATTCGATTGTTCGAGTTTCGTCCTCCCACTTTCTCCATCTTCTCATCTGTCAAAGATAAACGTAAGTAATAATATGATTAATCATACCATCCACCCAACCCAACCCAACAACTAGTTGCCCTTAAAAATAACAGTAAAAAGTATTTATGCAATTACATTACTAATCAAACAAATTCAAAAAAATACGTGTTAAATTACATTGTACCCTTCCCTCAATTAGAAAAAGGAAACACATATCAAACAATTATGCTCTATAAGCGACCATTGTTGGTTAACTACAAAATGTGCCAACGTAAAGAATAATATTTGTTTGTGCTTAGAAACAAATTTCACATTTCACATTAAGAAATGTGAAATGTAGAGCCAATGTGAAATAATATTTCACATTTCACAGTGTGGGAATCGAATCTAGAGCACCAAGTGTAGAGCACCAAGTGGATCCCCACGTGTTTTAGCTCTATTCAATGGGCCAATGATGTTGGTTATCATGCCATCTAATCTAATACGAGTCAGACTTAAAGTATTAAGGAATTTCTTAGTAATTGTTGCTAAGTGGACATAATAATCATTTTCCCATCAATGAAAAAATTTGGTGACCACACAAACACTAAATTGTGGTTAGTATGTACTAACCATTGGATTGTTATATAATGGTCACAGAAAAATTTACTAATTGTTACTAAGGAATTCCTTAGTATCATAAGTCTTTGCTATTTAATACTATCTTCCGTAAGAAACAAACTCTTATACTAAGAAATGATATTGAAATCAACTATTTTCTTTTCTTTTTTTCTCAAACCACTGATGGGCTCCTCATGAAGTGTCTCCCCTCGTGGTTAGGAGCAAATTTAACACTAGTCAACACCAAGTTTATTAAGTGCAGGAATCGAACCCGAGATCACAATGTCGACCCTCATATCCCAGAATAGCTTATACCACTAGGCCAACACTGTTGGTTAATTATTATCCTTTAATAAGATTAAAAGGTTTTTTTGACAATAATAATAATAATAATATAATAAGACTAAAAATTCAACTTCTTACCAAAATTGTCATTTTCATTGAACGATGATTTATATTACTAATTAATAACATCACATTTAATTACACCACTTAAATAGGAGTAAAATTGAAGTCAATGTTTGAATGCATTTTAAAAATTGAGTTTGTTTATTATATTTTAGATCAACGAAAAACTCCATTTATTCCTTATATTGTTAATTGGAGGTATCACTTTAAAATTTGACACTTTTAGAATAGAAAGTCATGTTGAATAATATGCAATGCATAATGAACAAGTAGAAATTTTTTTATTAGATAATGAACAATTAGAATAGATATACTAACTTACTAAGAGTGCCTTAGGATGAAGTAATTTAAAATTGTAGGAAATTTATAAATTTGAAGTAATATAAAGTTTCAAACTTTTTTAATTTGGATAGAGTGGCTTATTTAATTAAGTTGGGCCATCTTGATAAGTTCAAAAAATCTTGATTAAAAATATGAGTATCAAAAGGAAAATGGTTTAAAATGAAATTTTGGGATAAATTGAAAATATGGAAAAAGTTGACATAAAAAAAACGCTTTTTTTGACAATATAAGTTTTAGAATGTGGTTTAGGCCTAACTCAACTCCATAAAACCAGCTTGTAAGGTGAGGAATGCCTCTGATGTGGAACTCTTAACACATCTCACTCACGCCCAGGAGTAGACATCTGGAGCATGACTCGAGTGCGCCTAGGAATAGACATCTGGAGTGCGACACAAGTGGTCCAATAGCGGATGGCCCAACAGATCTTGGATAGGCTCTGATACCATCTTAGAATGTGGTATAGACCTAACTCAACCCCACAAAACCGACTTGTAAGGTGAGGGATGTCTGCGATGAGGGACTCATAACAATAAGAGAAAGCCAGAGCTTGGTGTTTAGGGGTTCGAAGGAGATCACGGGTTAGGATAACATTGTCAAATTGTGAGGGATGGGATGTGTCCCGGCCAACTATAAGTTTTTTTTATGTTAAAAAAATTATAATGTCGTGTTGTAAAAGTATGATTACCTGTACTAGTTTTTATTATTTTTTTTGGTAATAATAATAAATAATATTTGTTTGGTAAAAAAAAAAAGACGTTACATTTACATCCAAAAAGTCGTGAATTCGAGTCATAAAGGGGAGAGTGGAGAATAGTATTAATCCCTTTTGAAAAAAAGAAAAAAGAGGTTTCCTGAGTAGGTCAAACTTCCATTTTTTTTACAATAAATTTTATTCAACACTAAGATAATGTGGTACAAGTGGAAGATACTTGGATTCCTTAACCATTTGGTCTTAGGTTCGATCTCTAGCCGATGAAAAATATTTATTTTGGAGAGGTCAATCTTTTAAATGGATATCTGATTTGAAGGATTAGTCTCCACGATTGAAGTGAAGTATACATTGATTTACCCAAGAGATGGGACTGAGTTGATTTTCTTGTTCCCGAGAGATAGAGAGACATATAAATGTTGAAAGTGATACCTCTATCAAACTTCTACTTGAGAAATCTATATATATGGTTCTCAGTTACGTAATTAGAAAACTGTTAGATATTTACATATTTGCATTGAATTTGAAAAAAGAAAAAACATGGAATATATATGTGGGTGGGAATTCTCTCCAATAAAAATTTCAGTTGAGAGAGTTAAGTGTCAAACTTAAACCACTTTTCCTTGTACGTAGTAGTTTCTAAAACAAGATTGAAAATAATGATATGAGCATATATATACCTTTGCTTTCCCAAGGCACATTGTTAATGTGCAGTAGATGATATGAAACACTGCCAAAAAGGAGATGAAGATGTTTAGCTGCAGCATTCCTTCACTTGAAATCAGACTAACCATCCCCTGCACGCAATTAATTAATTAATTAATTAATGATACACGCAAAAGAAAAGGAAACTAATTTCAACTTGATAAGGCCACATATTGAAATATTGTCCAATTACAAATATTAAAAAAAAAAAAGTGACTAAATTACGTAAAATGGGTATGTATGTGAACTCACTTTTGCTTCACAATAATTTTCCTCATTTTTCAACTCATTCTCCTTAGAATCTTTACACGGTAGGAATGAATTTGCAGCAGTCTTGTTGATGCAGATTTTAGATATGGGCACTTCCGATATTGTGAGAAGAAACGACATGAAACCGAATTTCATCATTTCTATTTTTCACCCCCAACCCAAACGTACAACAAATTAATACCAAATTAACAACCTTTTCATCAATAACAAGTACGTACAACTGAAAATAATTCAATTCCTAGCTCATCATTTTACCTGTTTTAGTATTAGCCAAAGCCTTCCCCAGTGATATTCTCTTCTTTTTCCTCAGAAACTGATCAAGCATATATATATATATATAAATAAAATATCAAAAATATGATGCCTCATATATTTATAAATGTATATGATATGATTAATTACCTTGGTCAATTTGTGGATACCACCTTCAATGAACAAAGAAACAACAAGGAAGAAGAAGCAACAGACTGAGACAGCCCATGTTGGGGTATCTTCAAGAGTTCTTTGTTCTCCTATCTCCATAACATAAGAACTCATCTTCAATATGATCGATGTTCTTTTAATGAATTTTTGCTAATAAGTTTATTGCCTATTTATCATTTATATATCTTGAGACAAGAAAAGAAAAGAGAATATGCAGTTTATGAAGAGTATAGGCAACATGAATGGTGGTGATTAAATAGAGATAGATGATTTGAGGTAGGCTGGCATATATATATAACTCATGAATCACATTCAGAGGGAAGTAGTTAATAAAATAGTTCAACAAGCAACGTTTGTCTGGAATTATATAATCAATCTCAAAACTCCGTACACCGTACAGAATGCGAAATTTCGTTTAAGTCAATCATCAACTTGAAGCCTACCTAATGCAGCCAAATTGTCCAAAACATAAGGGATTTGGTACAAGAAACTTTGTACTCTACTCCATTGACTATTATTGTTTATTAATTTTAAAAATTAATTTTCAAAAACTTAATTAAAATATGTGGATATTCTTTGTGGACATAGTAATGGTTGGTGTTCCCAGCCGACCGCCCAGGAAGGCTCGGCCACACTTCGCTTTCTAATCGACACGACTGACTCCCAGAAGGCAAGGCAAGACAGTTTGAGGCTTCGGCCCGCGTCAAGAGCCGAGGGACTCATCGGCCACGAAGAGTGAGGGACTCCCCCTCCTTCTGTGGCTCGTCCTCTTCTCCCCACTCGGCTATAGAGTAATCATCATAATATATATATATATATATATATATATATATATATATATATATATATATATATATATATATATATATATATATATATATATATATATATATATATATATATGGAATGTCCTATATCAATCACGAGATATGTAATAGCCATAATGAGCATTTATTACTCACAATTACTCATGTACTATATATATCTCGCCCTCAAGGCTAATAGAGGATCCACAATTTGACTCTCTATTCTTTATACTCTTATTCTTCCCTATTATTCATGTGTTCTAGCTAAATCCTACTCAAGGAAATAGTTAGGAACATTGGCGCCCACCGTGGGGCCACGGTAAAACTCTTCCCTGGCCACCCACCTTTCAAAGAAGAAAAACCAAAAAGTTATGAAGATCCTATCGGTAACGTAGACCTTACCGGCGATCACTAGCTTGCCACACCACGATCTTCTTGCGTTTTGCTGCAAAACCATGAAGTCCTTTGATCTGTAACAAAAAGCAAATCTAAAGAACCTTTATGTTTTTCTACTAGTTTTACTATATTTGATCTCGAATAACAAATAACCCTTCCACTTCCTTGGCACCATCAACCAGATCCTCAAATTGCATAAACGATGACGCCAAATTGCATGATGACTCCCACTCTGTTTGCAAGACCAGATCTGACTTGTGACAAAACCACTAAATCCTAACCACTTACTTCCAAAGAGATAAAATCCTCCACAATCAGAACCCAGATCCATTCTCTCGAACTCAAAACAAACGAAACTCATCGATCATCCCCCCTTTCAACGCAAACCTCCTTCCATGAAAACAAGCCGATACATAAACTTCTATGGGGATCCGTAGCCAAACCTCGAAGTAGTAAAACCGATCGAAGCATATCGGCCGTCAACCACCATCGTCAGGTTCGACCCTCGCTCAGTGCTCCTGAAGAGAGATGATCAAGAAACTGTGAAACTGTCGTACGTGGTGATGCCTGCGATCAACAACTCGCGGTCGCTCTTTAGCCGAATCCCGTGTTCTCCAGATAAGTTGCCTTAATCCCAATTTTAGTTCCTCAAATTTACAAATCAGTGGTATCGTATGAAATGAAGCCAACACTACAAAAAAAACATTGGGTTTAGCGAGGGAAATATCAGTGGCTAAAAGGCCCAATTCCGTCGCTAATTGCCATGAGCGAGGGAATTAGCGAGGGACCAGTTCGGTCGCTAATATCCTCCTCGCTAACACATTTAGCGAGGGAAATTGTGTCAGTCGCTAATTAGCGAGGGACATATACGTGGCTAATTCCCTCGCTAATCGCCGACAAAGACGCTCCCAAATCGATCGCACACTTCTCAATCTGAGTTTATTATTATTATTATTATTATTATTATTATTATTATTATTAGTGTTGTTATTTTTATTATTATTATTAGTATTATTATTATTATTATTACTGTTATTATTATTATTATTATTATTATAACCAAATTTTCCAAAGAGAGAGAGAGAGAGAGGAGTGAGAGTGGTGGTGGTGGTGCTGGTGGTGTCGTAGAGAGGGAAGGAGAAGGAGAAGGAGAAGAGTAAGGGAGAAAGAGAGTGAGATGTATGTGGTGGTGTGGTAGTGGTGGTTGTGTGGTGGTGGTCGTAGAGAGAGAAGGAGAAGAGTAAGGGAGAAAGAGAGTGGTGGTGGTGGTAGTGTGGTGGTGGTGGTCGTGAGATCTATGTGGTGGTGGTGGTGGTGGTGGTACGTAGTGTGGTTGGTGGTGGTGTGGTGGTGGAAGAGAATAAAAGAGAGTGGTGGTGGTGGTGGTTGGTGGTGGTGGTGTGGTGGTGGATGAGAAGAAAAGAGAAGAAGAGAGTGGAAGAGAAGAAGAGAGAAGAAGAGAGTAAATGAGAGAGAGGAGTGAAAAGAGAAGAAGAGAGTGGTGGTTGTGGTGGTTGGTGGTGGTGGTGTGGTGGTGGAAGAGAAGAAAAGAGAAGAAGAGAGAAGAAGAGAAGAAGAGAGAAGAAGAGAGTAAATGAGAGAGAAGAAGAGGTGGTTCGGATTATTATAAAAAAAATATGACAGTTTGCGAGGGAATTAGCGAGGGACTGCTATTCCCGTCGCTAAATGCCACTGCCAACGGTCAGAATCCTGCAAAGTGTACTGTCATGTCAGTCAATTAGCGAGGGAACTGTTATTTCCGTCGCTAAATGCCTTGAAAAACGTGCAGCTCAGTTTGAAATTGGCATCTTGCATTTAGCGACTGATATTCCGTCGGTAATTGCCACATGTCCGTCGCTAATTGCCACTTTGCGAGGGACTCTTTTTCCCTCGCAAAGTCCCTCGCTAATTTTTGACTTTGCGAGGGACTTAATTTTCCCTCGCAAAGTCCCTCGCTAATTCCTTGTTTTTTTTGTAGTGCAAGCAATAAAATGAAATGAATTTCTACCTTAAGTAATCCTGAGATAAAAGATTTAAATGTGATAGCTTGAATTGGAACAAGGTGCGTTCATGGATAATTTCAGGGTATTGGATCACCTTTAAGTTTGAATTGCTTTGAAATCAACATAAAGTGAAGGCAGCAGCAATATTTTCGGCCCGAGAAGGGATACTTCTCAATTGTAATGCTTATTAAAGACGATTGCCGAACACGACAACATCGCCGAAGAGGATATCATTGACGAACAGATGGCTTTCACCGACAAACCTGAACACACCTACCGAGTAAATAACGTTGTTGAGGACGACGACGCTGCAGAAGAGCAAACTGTTTCCGAACTGATGGTTTTTATGGAAGAGGATGGCGCACGCAACTGCTATGCTCAATGCCTCATCACCACTTCTGCAACAAACCAACTTCCTAGGAGCGAGACACCTTACCATGAAGGTTTAAAAGTGTTCTTTCCTTTTCTGCGCATTCCTTGTCTACTGGACGAGAATTACGGTCTATGTGGTATATGTGAATGCTCTTATATTCAATGGTTGAATGAAAACTTGCTGTGAATTTGGATCTAGTAGTGGCACATAACTTCGCCAATTGGATCCATCGTTTTCAAACAAATTTATACTTTGGAATCTTGTGAGCACTGCTAAAGTTTCAAATACCACTCAAAGGAAAACCATCGGCCGACTGAAGACAAAGAAGCCACTCGGCCGAACCAAAAATGAGAAGCCAGCTGCTTGTACAGGGAGCCCGTTAAAAAGCAACCGAAAAGGCAAATAGAGCTACTAAAGTGAAGACCGACCTTTAAAGGAGCCTTTACGAGTTTCAATTATGCAGCCCGTATAGTATTCAACAAATGCAAGAAAATTGTGAAATGAAGTAATATCATATGCCAAGCCTCAGCTTATTCAGAAGGACTTTTCGGGTTCTAAAGTGCAGCTTAAATCGCGTGTCTTGACCAAAAGCCGTGGTCATTCCTCAAAGCAGAGATAGCATTATGCATATCATGCGCACAACAAATGTGATTGCCATATTATTGATCATGCAACATATAGAGGAAAATTCCGCCCAAATTAGCAGAGCGCAATAATACCAGGAAAAGTGAAAATGTAGCCGTTCGGTTGAAGAAGAACCATCCATAGGAAGTCTCATTACGGATCCTATTCAACTATCTCAATCCAGGTCGTATCTCTCTTCTTTTTGTGTATGTTAGTCAATAAATGACATTTATATTTTAATTATTTCCTTTAAATTGGCTGTTACTTTGAGCCTACTTAAATACCAAAAATTAGGCACAACTAATCAATTGCTTGCAAGAGACATGCAATCTGCAGAGCATGATAAATAGGACGAAGCACAAACTCAAAGAAAGCCTAAAATAAGCAACCTCAAAGGAAAATTTCTGCCTCAGATAAGTGATGGCGCAACCAAATAGAAAGCTACGGTGAAAGTAAAACAAACCCAAAATCGGTACAAGGGAGAAGTCGAAGAACCGTTGAAGGAAGCGCTCCTTCAAACATATTAGTACTTCAAATTGAAAGGAAAAAAAAGGGGAGCAGAATGCCATAATCTCGTGACTAGTCCAAATATGACTGTTCGATTAAAGAAGAAACATCCAAAGGCAAAAATTTAAAGTGACATTAGCATCAAGGAGCTCAGGTTATATCTTTCTATCATTCTTCCAACATAGTAGTTAATTGATGAGATAAATTCCGGTGTTACATTTCTTAAATTATAAGTGTGCTATAAGCATGTCACTTAATACAAATATTTGTGACTAAACACTGACTATAAAAAGCATTATTTGTTTTGATGACAATGATTTGTTTTGATCAGCATTTTTTATGTGAATAAATTCCTTGACAGACATTGCGTAAATTAACATGACATATCATGAGTTACAAATTACCACTTTAAAAAATGTTTAAGTTTGTGATCAGGATTTATTTAATTAAAAGTTGCCCACACATCCTTCCTTCTGCAACGTCTGAAGGAAATAAAAATCAGTGTTAAGTAACTTGTGAGAATGTGCATATATAAAGTTGTGCTTGCTTTAGATTTTACTCATTGTATTTAATACTCTGACAAGATAATTCTGCAATCCGAACTTCTGAGCGAAATATAATCATATTGAAGTTACTAATGATCTATTTTGAGAAAGTCTCAGATACCGCTCAAAGAAGATAACTCGATCGAACAAAAATAGAGTTAACGACTGGTTCCTTCAGGGAGCCGAACGTTGCTAAAGAAAAGAAAGCCGAACAAAAACAAAGGAATCAACCAAGAAGTGCACTGCCCCCGACCCCCAAACAGACTCGGTCCAAATAGATCCAGAAATAAAAACAAGTCGAAGATAGACCAAGCAGAACAAACCGAAAGTGACGAGGACAAAAAACAACGAAAAAGCCGAACGTCGGCCAAACAAAAGAGATATGGAAGCCACTTGGGAAAACAAAAATGAAGCTGCCAATCGGCCAACCAAACAAAAATCAAGAAGACCATCGGCCAACCGAAAATCGAGGGAAGACTGACCAAGTAAAGTGAAAAATCAATCGGCTGAAACAGCAAGCACTACTTCCGGCCCCGCTCTCACCAAACTCATGCTCATCCTCGTTACTCGCCAAGCATGCCATGTGACCGCGACGAAACCACTAATACAACCCAAGCATGGAAGATTCTAAACAGGGAAGTCTCAGTTCTTCCTACTTTACATTTAAAATTCTAAGCTCACTCTATTCCAGTGCAATTAAATTTCATAATCGCATAATACAAACATGACGTTGTGCAATTTTTGGATACTGATAGCAAAAGAGCATGTAGTTTTAGTACTACTGAATGTCATCATGCATCACACACATGAAGTTTTGTTTGACATTCGACAAGTCCAAGAAATTTGCATATATTGATATAGGAATACGAATACAAAACTACTTACTATCATGCCGACTTTCGCACCAATATTTGGTGTGGTTGTACAAGAAAACTCTGTCGTTATGTCTTAAGCTTCGTCTTATGTCGCAAATTGCAAATATTCCTGGCGATTGCATCTATTAATTGGAAACTACTTGAAGATATGTTGAATTCATCTGCATCAGCTAGTTTATAAATATAGACACACTCACTTATGATTACTAGTGGCTACACTACTTGCAGGATCCATGTACTGAAGAAAAAAAAAAGTCGGCCGAACAAAAAGAAAGAGGCCAACCATACCAGCTGAAGAAAAATAAAGTTAACAATCGGCCAAGCAAAAATGAAGACTATGAATACATAGGTTGGGAGTAAAAAATGAAGAAGCTGGTCATAACGACCAAGCAAAAATGAAGAAACTGGTCATAATGACTAAACAAAAAACGAAGTAAGCGATCACATAGGTCGAGCAAAAATGAAGAAACGACCACATAGGTCGAGGAAAAATAAAGAAACTGACCACATAGGTCGAGGAAAAATGAAGTAACCGACCACATAGGTCGAGGAAAAATGAAGAAACCGACCACATAGGTCGAGGAAAAATAAAGAAACCGACCACATAGGTCGAGGAAAAATGAAGTAACTGACCACATAGGTCGAGGAAAAATGAAGAAACCGACCACATAGGTCGAGGAAAAATAAAGAAACCGACCACATAGGTCGAGGAAAAATGAAGAAACCAACCACATAGGTCGAGGAAAAATGAAGAAACCAACCACATAGGTCGAGGAAAAATGAAGAAACCGACCACCTAGGTCGAGGAAAAATGAAGAAGCCGACCAGATTGGTCGAGCAAAAACAAAGAAGACCGATCAATAAATGACAAAAACAAAAGAATGTGCCATAATAATGAAGTCCCGACAGGCAAGGACCGAGCAACGTCTCGATGTTACCCTTGGGCAATGAAAACTAAACTCCTGACAGGTGAGAGCGGGGCTGACGAGCCACACACCACCCTTGGGCACACTAGTTCGGTTCGACGTGAACCCATGCTTCACTGGAAACTGAAAGGAGGCTTGCATCGCATAGGCTAAAGTAATTGTCGTCAACGCTAACACGCTCGGTGCAGTGTAAGATCTTTCCAATGTGTAGGCGAAGCTAACGCGCTCACCAACGGAGCCAACGAGCTCGACACTTAGGAAAGCCCATGAAACCCAAGTCCCGACAGGTGTAGACTGGCCGAAAGCCGACATACAGCCCTTGGGCACCAACAAGGCCATTCACACAACCGGTGAAACAAGCCGAAGTAAACATATGACGCTTTCAAAGAAAAGCACAATTAATAGACCCAAACGAAGAATTCCGAAGAGCACAACAAAGAAGTGGAGCTAAACATAAACAAAAATTATACACGACCGATCGAGTATGCAACTGATTGAGTATAGAAGCGAACTCAGCACCATGAGGAATTGCAACAATAGGAAAAGCCATGGATAGTAAAAGTGAAGACCTAAACCCCTTCTTATATAGCAAGGGAAGACCAAACTTCCACAATAGGCATTTATGATGACACAAAAACAAACGTCAGCCAAAGCGGGTAGCTGACCATTCAAACATGAAACTCCCAAGAAGTCAAAGTTCCAAAGCATTAAAGACAAGACAACTGGAAACACCAAGGACCCTCAATCGAGGGACTAGGAACGTCGCGACAAGCCGAAGCTATCTTAGAGCGCCTTCGTGCAATGCACTTACCGCCGAGAGGCGTGTTTCACCGACCGCCTGAGAAGGCTCGGCCACCACGTCGCTTCTCGACCGACACGGATCGACTCGTAAGGCAAGGCAAGGCAAGGCGGTTTGCTTGGCGCCCGCGTCAAGAGCCGAGGGACTCATCAGCCACGAAGAGTGAGGGACTCCCCCTCCGTTGTGGCCCGGCCTCTTCTCCTCGCTCGGCTATAGAGTAATCATAAGCAGAATATATAGTAAAGACTTCCTAATTTCTTTTTGCTAAAAAAAAGAGAATAATGTCAACAAAAAAAAATGTTTCGTTTCCATGTGAACAAAGTGTCGCGATTAGTGAGCTAACTAATCTGTAGTGCCTAACGTGATTAGTGAGCTAAGTAAACCTATTAACTTTCATTGTCTTAATAACCAACCATAACAACTACTTTGATGTGGAATTGAGGAATACTCGTGTTAGTACGGAGAAATATATCCATTCAATATCTTTATATAAGTTTTTTCTTGACAAAAGAAAAATATGTCGATAACTTGATTTGACGATAATCAACATAGCTACAGTGGCATGTTTGTTTCAGTTCCCTTGATTTTAGCGGATCATGTGGTGCCCATTGCCCAAAGTCAATTTCATGACATGTTGATTTGTAGTTCAAAAAAAAAAAAATAAAGCATAGACTTTGTCTTCCTTTTTTATTTAATAATAATAATAATCTAGGGTGGCCGGTGGCAAAGGGCTATATACCACGCAAGTTTGAGTCGGCTTCTATGCTTATCAATATTATCATTTTATCATCATCTTGTCTTCATAATGATCATGATCTGCAGCTTCTAATCTGTACACAAATAAATTTTCATAAACAAGAAAGTATTGTACGGTTCAAATGGATGGATTTGAATATATCTGTTCCCAACCGGACTGACTGTTATCTAGAAGGCTCGACCGGTAGACTGCACTTAAAGAAGAGGAACTCAACATAAGTTCTCTAAGATCGCCCCACATTCCTCAAATGGTCGGCCCACGTCCCATTCTGTCAGCTCCTACAACCATTCGGTCGGCCATTTTTGTATCATTCGGTTGGGCCGGCCTATCCGTTCGGCCGCCTACATCGTTTGGTTCAGTCGGCTCCTACGTTCGGCCCGCTATGTAGTAATGATAGTCAAAGCATTCATTGGAATCCCTGATATTCCTCCTTATGTCTTGTAACAGTCGCAGCGGTCATAATGTGTAATTTAGCCCTCAGAGGTTTTAATGAGACCCCTAGGTGTAAGGGGTTGGTGCACCCCTTGTGCGCCCCATAATACAACAACAGTGCTTATCTAAAAAAAAACTAATAAACACCTTTTTTTACTATATATATAATGTCCTCAGAAGCTAATGAAATGACGACACATTTTTGAATCATCGATTTTACTCTTACAATCATCGATTTTACTCTTACTCTACAATATATCTCTACTTTATTCGTGAATATCTCACTCTTGTGTTCTAGCTAGATCCTACCCAAGAAATAGTTAGTAAAAATTTATTGGCTTAAATGTACTTTTGTCTTTTGGTCCTCCTTTTGGCTTAAATTTTCATCTAATTTTTGACGACAATGCTGACGTGTTAATAAGGTTGTGACGTGGCTGACACATGTTCTGCTACGATACCCAATGATTACACCAGCAAAAACGTGTCTCCCACATAAGCACTCCCATCTAAAATTGGATTACAATTTAATAAGGAGACGAAAATTGCAGATTTGATAAATTTGGGAGATTAAAATTGCGAAAAATAAAATAGGGGGACAAAAATAGTGAATTTGATAAAATTGGGGAATCAAACAACGAAAAATAAAATAAGGAGACCAAAATTGGATTTGATAAAATAGGAGGACCAAAACTAAAATTAAGCCCATATTAATATAACTATCTATCATATATATATACCATTTAGGAGGACCAAAACTACAGTTATTTCCTTAAAAAAAAAGCATATACCAACTTATATGCCCATTTGTTGTAAAGGGTGATTTTGTCTTTTCAGTTAGAATTTGTAGACTTACATTGGCAATCCGAAATAAAATCGAATCATAATTTTAAAACTAATTTTAGACCAAGACTTTGCTATCTCTATATAATTAATTATTTTTATAGAGTATGTTTCCACATGTAATTATTTAACTTCAAACGAAAAATGTGAAGTGAAGACATATGTGTACGGGATACAGGTGTGTAGGAGATTAATCTGTACTTTTATCCCCTAAAAATTCAAACTTCAGCAAATTTAATAAACTATTCACAAGTTTTGTCCAAAAAAAAAACTATTCACAAGTCTGCGCTGATGATTGTTTGTCAAAAAATAAAAAAGTCTGCGTTGATGATGAATGATGATATTTATGCAAGGGCAAGTCAAAATATGCGATGAGCAAAATTCAACAAAACAATGTAATGATACAAAAAAAACTGCAAGTTGCTAAATATTGATGGTCTTGGATCGGCGCGTTATCCCCTCACTCTAAATTTCTATTTTTACTAGAAAAATATTAAGTACTTAATCGGTTTTGATTTAGGTTTCAACTCATTTGATGATTTTGAAAGTTTTATACTAAGCAATATCCTTTAATAGATTTTGAAAAAATATATTAAAAACATGATATTTAAAAATATTTTTGATTTCCGTCAAAAAAATTGATTGTGAAAATAAATATTATTTTAAGACTCTAATAATTTGTAAAAAAAATAAAATTAATATTATAGGCGTAGAACAATATTGTTTTAGGTGTTTTCTTAGGTCTATATTATATATCTTATATCTTAAGCGGCTTGTCACGTTTGCCGCCAACTTCCTTTTTTTTTTCTCTTCTTCTTTTTTTTTGGTTTTTCTTTTTTGTTTTTTCTTCACTTTTTTTTTTTGTTTTTTAATTATTTTATATTACTTTAATTTTTTATCTTCTTTCTTTTTTTCCATCTTTTTTGTGTGATATAACAATGTATTTTGGGGTACTTTAGCGTCCTGATTTTTTTAAAAATATTTAAATTTGCGAATTTCACTCCTCAATAACCTGTTTGATGAAAAACAAAATAAATTTTTTGACAAAATACATAAAGTGTGATGCTAGACATTGTGTTTTAGGGTATTTTAGAATCCAGAAAAAAATTTACATGTCCAAATTGGTGTTTTCTTTTTTATTTTGATAATTTCGCACAAACGAGTATTAGAAGTATATATACTTAAATTGGTGTTTAGTTTTAAATCAAACTCGGCATGATATTGTGTTGTCTTCTTTTCTCTTTAATTATGGGTTACGTTTTTATATTTATGATGAATATATGTAACGTTATTAAAAAAATTTAGACTTTTTCTTCTTATTATCTATGGATGTTCAATTCCAATGTCTGTGTTAAAGTTTATTTTTAATTTTATAATATTTTTTTTTAATTTATATTTATAATTTAACTTTTTTAGTGGGAGCTTCGGTCTCATTTACAATAAAACTCCCCATCATTTTCTTTCAACTTTGTATAGTTACTTTTATTTTAATGATGGTTTTATTCAACCCTGTATGATGTATTGATGTACTCCCTCCAAACTTAATTATAAACAAAAATAACTATCTTTACACATATTAACAATTGATAATTGCGTAAAAAAAACAATTGATAATAGTTTTGTCAAAAAAATTAAGAACAATAGTTATATATGCATTTAATTTTATTGGATTCATTAAAAAAAAATAGATTTAATAAATTATCCCTAATTAATCATCATCTTCTAACAACATTAATGAATTGATTTATTGTATTTACATTCATGGATACTAGTTCAACCTGTGCATCGCACTAGTCTTTTAAAAGCGTGTAGCTCGCTTTTTGTATAGTCTTTTAGTTAATTTGAATTAACAAATTTTTACTTATCAAAAAGTACTATCGCTAATATAATTATGTATCAAATACCAATTACTAAGTATTACACTTTGTGTTCTATTTTCATTTTTTACAAGCAAAATTTATTTATTTTTTGACAAGTAAAATATATTGAGAGGGTGGTATATTCCAACTGATAATATAAAATTAAAAAAAAAACTATACACAGAACAATACAGTGTTAAGATTGTATACCAACAAAATACAGTATTAAGATTAGCGAGAACCTGTTACAGTAATAAGGGCTGAGACTAATTCACACAAAAAAAACTCTTTAAAACCTACTTATAAAAATGTTATAAAATAAACATTTTAAAAAACCTAAACAGCATATTATAATTTGGTCAGGGATGATGGGGTGGTTGTTGAAGGGCAGCCTCAGGTTAAAGCTGTTGCTGTGAGCTATTTCCAAGAGCTCTTTACCAGAAAGAATGGGAATTATGACAAGGTTATTGATGCTCTCCATCTGTGCATTAGTGAGGAGGATAATGCAGGCCTTATTAAACCGTTCGAGAAGGAGGAGTTTAAGTGCGCTCTTATGCAAATGGATTCCGATAAAGCTCCGGGTCCCGATGGCTTCAATCCGGGTTTTTATAAAAGGTTTTGGGAGGAGTTGGTGATGAGATCGCCTCGGCCTGTGCGACTTGGCTGAGTAACAGGCAGCTCCCTCCCACTCTGAATGAGACGAACATTGCTCTGATTCCGAACAATGACAGTCCTGACTCCATGCGAGATTGGAGGCCTATAGCTCTGTGTAGTGTTCTCTACAAGCTCGTCTCTAAGGTATTTGCTAATCGTCTTAAACCTATTTTACATAAATGCATTTCTGTTGAACAATCTGCTTTTGTTCCTGAGCGTTCTATTTTGGATAATGCTATGATTGCTTTTGAGGTTATTCACTATTTGAAAAATAAGCGTAAAGGAAAACAAGGGGAGGTCGCTCTTAAAATAGACATGAGTAAGGCATACGATAGGGTAGACTGGGATTATTTACTTTTAGTGCTTAAGAAGCTTGGTTTTGATGATATTTGGATTGGTTGGATTAAAATGTGTGTTGATTTCGTGTCTTACTCTGTTATTGTTAATAATGAATCTGTTGGACCCATTACCCCGGGGAGAGGTCTTAGGCAGGGAGACCCTTTTCGGGCTAGCCCGTGTTATGCGCAACGTTAATTACAAAATTAATTTTTTAAAAAATAAAATACATGTTCAAGACTTAAAAAAATCAATGTCAATTATGTAATGTCACGGTTAATGTGAATAATTTAAAGTCATTGTTTATTTAGCCATTTAGCATCATATAGCATTATATGTTTATGCCTTTTAAGCTTGATGTCACTGTAGTATAGAAAATATATAATTAACAATTTAGAGAAAGATGAAAAGTATTGTAAAAAAATAAGAAAGATGTAAAGTGGTATAGGTTATGCAAATAGAGAGAATTTGAGCAACAATGGAGATGTAGGAATGAAATGGAGTTTATGACACTATGTTTGGGATTTAATAACCACAAAAAGTTATGGATCCTCGACACAAAAATCATGCATAGATAAAAAAATTGCCAAACCAAATCAAGAAACAGAGGCTAATGTTTTGTAGTTTCACATGCCCTTATCCAAATATAATAAATTGTGCAACAATAGTATTCAATTTCGATGAAAAAATAGGTGGTTTTTCATCATAAACTTAAAAAAATGGCAGCAATTATAAGTTTAAGCCTGTTAATCTTAAATTGCGGGCTTGCTGGGAGCTACCCATGGCGTGGCCGGCTAGCTTGCAGTCTGTGGCTCGAGCTTTTATGGGTAGGGCTAAAAAGCCCGGATATAAAAACAGACACAAATTTATAGGCTCAAGCCTATGTTTTTGCGGGCTAGCCCGGCGGGCTCGACCCATTTTGCCGGCTCTAGTTCTTGCAGTGATTCCAAAGTAGGTTGGTGCATGACCCTTTGGAGTTTGTGGCAAGCTAGAAATGATTGTGTTTGGAATAATAAGAAGGCTGATGTTAATTCTATTATTTGGACAGGTTCTTCTTTGTATAGCGATTGGTCTCAGGCACGCGGTATTGGAAGTCTTGATGGTGCTAGTAGCAGCTCTTACCCCGGTCCTAATGATGCAGCTTGGAGCAAGCCTTGCAGCGGTAGTGTCAAATGCAACTTTAATGCCTCTTTCTCGTTAACTGAAAATAAAGTTGGGATTGGCTTATGTATCCGTGATCACTTAGGGAATTTCATTCGAGCCAAAACTCATTGGTTTACCCCTTTGACTGATGTTCTTTTGGGTGAAACTTTGGGCTTGCATTTGGCGATCAATTGGGTTCGTGAATTGGGCTTTAAAGATGTTATTTTTGAGATGGACGCGAAGATGGTAGTTGATGCCTTTAATTCTAGTAAACTAGAAATTTCTGAATTTGGTTGTTTAATTTCAGTTTGTAAGACTTTGTTCTCTTTTTTTAGCAACAACTCTCATGTAGAGTTCACTAGGAGGAATGCTAATAAGGTTGCTCATTCCCTTGTAAGGGTGGCCTTATTTATAGCTAGTCCTCAAGAGTACTATGACATTCCTTCATGTATTACTGATCTGATTATTAATGAAATGCACTGAGTGCTTATTGTCAAAAAAAAAAGACTATAATTTCTGGTGTGGGAAGTAACATACGGGTGTAGGTAGCAGGCTCCTAGTCTGAATATGTATCATCGGCCCAAGAAAAGCCAACATTCTAAACAAATAGTTGGACTAACATTTAGGGTATTACTTTTTCCACACCCCCTACTACTCACCTCACCCCCTTAACTCCAAATATTCCAAAAATACCCTTAAGTAGAGTGTGTGTTTTCACTGATTGGGGGATGGGCAACCGAACGGGTATTTTTTGAGACACCCTTTTTTCCAATTTTAGAGGATTCTGTAAGTTGTCATTCGGTGGGGGTGCCCCAAATAAATTCGGTGGGGGTGCCCCGAATCCCCTAAAATTGGGAAAAAAGGGTGTGTCTCAATATTTAACACACTCGAAAGACTTTGTTCGAACGTGTTCGAACACGTGAAATTTCTTGAAAAAAAAGACGTTTTGGCTGGCCTTTTGGTCTTTTCACACCCTTATGGGATGTGTTTTGAGTAGGAGGGGGAGTGGGAAAAGCAAAACCAACATTTATTGGACCAGCAAAAGGTGTTGATTTTGGCATTTGATTTGGGGTTTTGCTTTTCCCACTCCCCCTCCTACTCTTTCACACCCCTTAACAAATTTTATTCCAAAAATAACCTCGCGTGAAACACTGTGAGGACGTGTTAAACGATGGTTCGAACGACCTTGTTCGAACACGTTCGAATGACCTCGTTCGAACAGGAAAAATTACGCACAAGAGGGTGTGAAGTCAAAATTTATACACTCGAACGATGTCGTTCGAACGGGTTCGAACTTCGCATGACCTCATGCGAACAGGTGAAAAACGCCCAAGAGGGTGTGAAGTCAAAATTTAACACCCTCGAACGATGTCATTCGAACCTGTTCAAAGATGTTGTGCGAAAAGTAGTTGTGCAAGTGTACACAATCGCAACAAGTAATATACTGATAAGTAGAATTCGTCTCCACAGGGATTGGTATTAATTTTAGAGTTTAAAAAAGAATTACACTTTAGGGGAACAAGTAGCAAATAGGTTGAGTAACAAAGTTTCAGTTGAACAAAGGTTGTAAAAGTAACAAGTTAATAGTGAGTTAAAATATAAGAGAAATAAGTTGGATTGCTTTCACTATGTAAATTCCCAGAAACAAGACGCTATAACGTCACACGCTATAGCATTAAGCGCTGTTGCAAATATTTTGTGCCTTTCAGTCACTAGCGCCAGGGTTTCACTACAAGATGCCTATGGCTAGGTTCTAAATAGGTTCACCCCTGTATAATCAAGATCCCACAGCTTATGCTTTATAAACTATTGCAACTTCTATGTCTAGAGGAAGCAAAAATTGATTAAATGTCTTCAACCAACCTTATCATTTATATTAATCCTTGAGTTCTTTCTATGGTTCATGTCTGAATCCACAGAGGTACTAGTTTTATGTGGCCAAATATAAAACAAGTTTGGAAGAGTTATCACACAAGGATTAAAACACAAAACGTGAGAAATTATATACGTGGTATTAAAGGTTCATTACAAGCTATAGCAACCCAACTCAAAGAGTTTAGCTCATGTTGAGCATCATCAAAATAACACAAATATAACTACTTGCATTACCGTAGGTAAGAAGGAAAATACAAGTGCAAAAGATACAAGCTTGAAGTCTCCTAATCATCCACGCAAAGATGGCTCATCATCAGCCTTACACCATGAGAAAAATACAGAACTTACAAAAGAAGAAAGTAAAATAGCAAAAGCTTCAAAGGTGTATCAATGGAGAAGAAGAAGTGTCACACTTTCTCTCTCTACCAATACTCTCTCTATATCCGTTGGAATCCTCAGGTATGGGAAGGGAAATCAGCATCTCTAGTATATCTCACATGAGGTACAACTCTCCTCTAAAAGTCAAGAAAGGTGATGTTTGCTTTTTCACCAACTCCACTATTCCTTTACTCATGCAATGACAAGTGTCCACACAAATCCAATAAAATCCGCACATGTCAGCAAGCACTGTGGACACAAGATATGGAACATGGATTAATGAGCTTGGCGCCAAAATTTCACTTTTCCTTTAGATGCTCATTTGCGCTTTCTCCTCTTATAGCTATAGCGTTAGACTATTTATAGCGCTAAACACCGCACTACTTCACAAAATACATCAAAATAATCACAAGGGCACCAAATGTGCCAATTTCATAGCAAAGCAGTGTTTAGCCCTTCCTAACCTAATATAAACAGAAATACAATATATACTATACTAATATTACTTGAGAACTTACTTAATTCAATGATTAGAGGCATAAATAACTCATATAAATATGAGTTATCAAAAGACCCGTGTTCCAACACGTGAAAATTCTTGAAAAAAAAGATGCTTTGGCTGGTCTTTTGGTCATTTCACACCCTTATGGGGTGTGTTTTGAGTAGAAGGGGGCGTGGGAAAAGCAACACCCTTGATTTTAGGCGTGGGAAAAAACCAAAAGGCCATTAATGAAATGGCCAAAGTTTCTTTTTATTTTAAAAAAAAAATCACCGATTAAAACACGAGCATTCGAACATGATCGAACAGAGTCTTCCGAGTGTGTTAAATATTGACACACATAACCTCTTGTGCGAAATTTAACAGGTTCGGATGGCACCAATTGCACCGGTTCGCACAGGCGTATTCGAACCCTTTTTTATTCCGTTCGTATATTGTTAACCGAGGCAACAATAATGGACCCTCACACCACATTCATCAATATTCCTCAACACGGATACATGTGTTCAAACGTATTCGAACAATGTCATGCGAACCGTCACTAATCACGTCCTGCACGAGCGTTCAACGCGAAGTTATTTTTGGAATAAAATTTGTTTGGGGTGTGCGGTGAGTAAGAGGGGAGTGAGAAAAGCAAATGCCTTGATTTTTCTACCCCACCATTGGGCAGCATACCCCCCCCCCCCCCACCCACCTCAACAATCTGTATGAATTACTTATTTTATCCCTCACTCTAAGGGTATGTTTGGATGGAGGGTTTGGGAGGGGAGGGCTTGATTTTCAATTCCAATTTGAGGAAGCTATAAAATGTTTCTAAGCAAAAATGAAATGTCATTAACAATCTTTTATTATTATCTATCATGTTATTCTTTCTAATTTTTAAAATATCAAATAGATATTAAAATATAAACCAAGCCCTCCCCTCCAAAACCCTCCCAAATCCCCCTCCCAAACATACCCTAAAAAAATACGCAACTTCACAAACACTTTCTACATAGATCCGGAAGCACTAAAACTAAAGCAAGTTCGTGCAAAACTCTTTCTGAATTTACCTACATAACATAAATATGTAATTGAATTTGAACTTCCGGATTTATCTCGATAAATCCATAACAGTTTTAAAAAATCCATTGCGGATTTATCTTTTGAGGTATAAAAGGCTTTTACTTGTAATGACCAAATAAATGGAGTTGAATTCAGAACCAACTTTAAATGTCTAAAAGAACAAACTTTAAATATATTTTTCTCCACTAGTGACTTTGTCTCATAATCATCCAAATAACTTTTCTAATAAACAAAATGACTTTGATTATCCAATAATAGTATATTTTAATTTAAAATTATTTATTTTTATATCATCAACAACAACAAAATAAAATTTAGAAACTCTCACCCAAACGTACACAACAAATACAGGACAAAAAACCAAACAGAAGAATATACTTGGACAAGGCCATCTACTTTCTCTATGATCAAAATAAGTGTTAGAAAATTTACATTTTAAGACATTTTACTATAGTGCCATGTGTCTAATTTTAGGGTCAAAAATGTCATTTTGTTACTAAAAGCCAAAAACTACTTTCTCTATGATCAAAATAAGTGTTAGAAAATTTACATTTTAAGACATTTTACTATAGTGCCATGTGTCTAATTTTAGGGTCAAAAATGTCATTTTGTTACTAAAAGCCAAAAACTTGGCAGCTTTTTGACTTTTCCCCTTTTTCCCTTTTCACTCACTCACTCTCTCTCTCTCTCTCTCCCTTTTTCACTTTCTCTCTTTCTTCCCCCCTTTATCTCTCTCTCTCTCTATTCTTTCTCTTTTTTATGTCTCTCCTCTATTTTTATGTTTTACTTTTTCCCTTTTTCCCTTTCTCTTTTCGTTCTCTTCTTTATGTATCTCTCTCCTCTCTTTATTTATTTTTACTCTCTCAATCTCTTTTTCTTTTCTTTTTGGCATGTTTGTCTTTCTTACTCTCTTTTTTTAGCATATTGTTCCCAGCCGACCGTTCAGAAAGGGTCGGACACACGTAGCCTGATAACTCTATTTTATATAGAGTATTTCATATGTTTAAACTTAGTATTTGCTCTCTTTCAAGTAATAATAAAGAGTTTATATAGTATTTAGTGTGATATATGATATCTTGAGTGATTTGAATGGTTATAGTTAGTTATAGGCCATTTTGGATATATTGTGGTATGTTTGATGTTTTTGTTTGGTGCGGTCTCAATCGCATGCGCATCAATGCTCTGTGACCGATCTGCATCAATTCTGCGCTACTTGGTGAATAAGCGACTGTTTCATATGCATCCACATGCAATGTGATGACCTCTGCCGCTGCTCCCGATGCCATCCAAACTTGTATAGTAGGCGCCTACCATTCACACATAGCTATAGGCTTAGCTTTGAAGAGTCACCAACATAGGGACACTTGTTCTAACACCATGGAACCGCCCTATATGATAAGTCAAAGATTTCAACATGGATAAACCTCTGGAAAGCAACTACGACTATGATCCACTCAAGATAACTTCAACATGAAGAAAGGAAGCACCTCACTTGAAGGCTATAAAAGGACCTCACATCTTCATTTGGAAAGATATCACAATCCATAAGTTAGATCAAAATTTCAATATACATAGTTAGTTTTTATATTTTTAGAGGAAGAGGAAGGAATTCATAATTCCTCCTTTACTCATTTTCATAGTGTTTGTATAGTGCTAAGGAGTAATGCTAGTGCATTGCTAGAAGACTTCATACAAAGGTTTTCAACATTTGTAACTTTACTCTTGTTGTTTCTCTTTTGTGATTTCTATATATATAAACATGGTCTATTCGGTTTATATATATCTTGCAATGTCTCTTGTTAGCTAAACCTTTCTTAGTTGGAATGTTCTAATCATTTAATGAGCTTTTAAGTAAGTATGTTGCATGTATGTATGTTTGTACTTTAGTTCTTGCTTGATAATCTTTTCAAAACTTATTTTGAACTTGATCACTTAGAATAAGTAGATTTGTAAATGACGGACATGGTTTACAATTAAGAACTCAAGAACTAATATGGGTGAGTGTTTTACATAAAGAAAACTTTGTGAAAACCATGCTAAGTCCTAGACATAGGATAGTATAGTCCATAGGATAATTGTGGGTACTTAAAATACAAGAGTGAATTCACTTAAGCAAAGTGATACTTGTTAGGAGGCAAGATTGGCACTAACACCCCTTTCTTTTCTTGCATAGAACAAGGATCATAAGAGTGGTAATGATACTCGAAGAAAGTGACCGAAAGGCACATAGCTAATGCAATGAGATTGGTGCTGTTTGCATCACATATCTTGCATCATACACTTTTAAGTAAATTACTTGATGAAGACATTCCAACTAGCTTTTCTCTTTTACACTATCAACATTCTTTCTTAGTTTTCTAACTTAGTTGTGATCATCAAACAAAATCCAAAATTATTTTGTTACTTAGTGACTTTACACTTTATTACTTTATATTTGTTTTAAAAGTGAGTTTTTCAATCTCTGTGGGTTCGATCTTTTTACTACTTGTTTTTGGACAGTGTATACTTGCACTCAAGTGTATGTGGCATTTCCACACACCAAGTTTTTGGCGCCGTTGCCGGGGATTGAAGTAAATTCTTTTTAAAATTCTGATATTGAGTAATTTAGTGTTGTATATAAATTCTGGTTTTTAGAGTTTCTGTCAACAACAGTACATGGTACTTAGTATATGTACAGAACCAGAAACAGAACTCCAGAATATAGTTTAGATTTAGAAATAGAAAGAAAATTCAGGAGATTGCTAAGACTCCAGAAACAAAATCAACAAGCTAGCAACATGTCATTCAGTGAAGAACAAAGCTCAAGGCCACACTCAGTGAGAGGAGGCCCGGATCACTGAGATGCTCTTGAAGAAGAAGTTCATAGAGAAAATCTCATCCACATGGATCACATAGGTATGATTAATGATAGAGATAGACCTATGAGGATTATGCTCGATTTGATCATCAAAACATGCAAACTAGTATAAAGCAGACCTCATATTGATGCCATGCATTTTGAATTTAAGCCTATGATGTTTCAAATGCTTCAAACTATTAGTCAATTTGGAGGATCTCCTCATGAAGATCCTCATTTGCATTTAAGGCAATTTCTAGAAGTATGTAGTAATATTATTTTACACGGTGTCGGTGAAAATGCATTTAGATTAAGGTTATTTCCATATTCTTTGAAAGATAGAGCCAAGGCTTGGCTAAATTCTTTAGAGCCTAACTCTATTCATTCATGGAATGAAATGGCTGAAAAATTTTTAGGAAAATATTTCCCACCTATCAAAAATGCCAGTTAAGAAATGATATTACATCTTTTAGACAAAAAGAGTTTGAGTCTTTATTTGAAGCATGGGAAAGATGGAAGGAACTTTTAAGAAAATGTCCTCATCATGGTTTACTGTTATTATTCAAATGGAAACATTTTATAATGGTTTAGAACCTCAAACAGAATAATGCTTGATGCATCATCCGGTGGAGTGTTATTAAATCTATCATACAATGAAGCATGTGAATTAATTGATAGAATAGCAATGACTAATAGCTCTAGTTGGCCTAACGAGAGGGTAAGTGCCCAAAAGAAACCATCGGGGTACATGAAATCAATGATATATCGCCGCCTATCCGCTCAAGTAGCCACTCTAGCTAATTTGATGAAAAACTTCACTACAGCAATGCTCTTTGCATCACGAGAAAGCAGCACTTATGCTGTGATAGAACAAGTACCTCCAGGCACACCTAGTTGTGTGTCTTGTGGAGGAGGTCACTTGTATGAGGAGTGTTCTAGCAACCCTATCTCTGTAAATTATGTAGGTTATAATAGGAATAACAACCCTTATTCCAACACTTATAATCTGGTTGGAAAGATCACCCAAATTTTAGATGGAGCAACAATAGTGCACTGCACCTAGAACCGCTCCAACTACACAAACCAACCCACCAGATTCCCACTCAGAATAACCAAAGAAACTCTCAACCTACCACCGAGAATTCTCTAGAATCCATGCTCAAAGCATTCATAGGTGAATCTAGAAGCGCTAGACAAACCCAAGATGCTTCCATTAAGAACTTAGAGAATCAAGTTGGTCAATTAGCCACATGACTCTATATCAAAGGCCACAAGGTGCCTTACCTTCAAATCTGAAGCTACTCCTTCCCAAACCAAAGAAAAAAGAGCAGAGTTAAGGCTATTTCATTGAGAAGTGGTAAGGATCTTGTAGAGTTAAGCGAGAAGGAAAGTGTAGAAAAGGGAGAAAAAACCAAAAATCAAAAAGAAACCAATGCAGAAGCATCTAGTGCTCTGCATCACAAGAAGTTCAAAGTCCACTACCTAAGTTAGTACTGAATACCCTCCTCCTCCTTACCCTCAAAGACCTGAAAAAAGCACATGAGGAGAAGCGGTTTGGTAAATTCCTAGAGGTACTAAAACAATTACACATCAATGTTCCCTTAGTAGAAGCCCTCCAACAAATGCCAAATTATGCAAAATTTATGAAGGATGTGCTTACTAGAGAAAAGAGATAGTGAGTTTGAAGCTTGATTGCCATGACAGAAGATTGTAGTTTGCTTATGCAAAATAAGATCCCTAGGAAATTGAAGGATCGGTAGTTTTACAATTCCATTTTCTATAGGAAAATCCTATCTTTGGTAAAGCTTTATGTGATTTAGGTGCAAGCATCAACTTGATGCCTAAATCTATTTTTGACCGATTAGAAATAGGAAATGCAAAACCAACCAACGTGACACTTCAATTGGTCGATGAATCAATAGCCTATCACGAAGGTATCATAGAAGACATCCTAGTTAAGGTAGACAAATTTGTATTCCTGTAGATTTTGTTATCCTTGACTTTGATGCAGATAAGGAAGTGCCTATTATCCTAGGTAGACCATTTTTAGCAACTGGTAAAACCATAATTGATGTACAGAAAGGTGAACTCACTATGAGAGTGAATGATCAAGAGATCAAATTTAATGTAATGAATGCTATGAAGTATCCTTCAGAGGAAACAGAAGAGTGTTCATCCTTATTCTCTCTAGATCAATTGGTAGAAAAACAATTTTACAAGCAGTATGATCACTTAGCCAATGCAGATGCATTAGATGCAGCTGCATTGCTAGATGATGAAATACTAGAAAAAGAGAATCTACCAATAGAAAACTCTTGTAAGGAAGTATGGGCTAGGACTTATGAACCACTCAATCTTGAGGATCCAATTCTCAAGAAGAATTTACCCTCAATAGAACAACCTCCTAAGTTAGAATTGAAGTTACTGCCTGAACACCTTAAGTATGCATTCTTAGGAACAAATGAGACTTTACATTATCATTGCTTACGATTTAACATCAAAACACAGAGAGTGATCTCATTAGTACTCTCAAGAAGCATACCAAAGCTATAGGTTGGCAAATGGCGGATATCAAAGGAATTAGTCCTTCTATATGCATGCATAGAGTCATTTTGGAAGAAAATTCAAAAAAACGACATAGAAAGTCAAAGAAGACTAAATCCTATTATGAAAGAGGTTGTGAAAAAGGAAATCATTAAGTGGCTAGATCTTTGGAATCATATACCCCATATCGCACGGTGCTTGGGTAAGTCTGTCCAATGTGTACCAAAGAAAGGGGTGTGACAAAGAATAGCCAATGAAAAGAATGAGTTGATACCAACTAGAATCATCACAGGTGGAGAATCAGTATGGATTACGAAAACTCAACAAAGCTACCAAAAAGGATCACTTTCCTTTACCATTCATAGACCAAATGTTAGATAGATTAGCAGGGAAGGAATTTTATTGTTTCCTAGATGGCTATTCAGGCTATAATCAAATAGCCATTGAGCCTAAGGATCAACATAAAACCACCTTTACATGCCCTTATGGTACTTTTGCTTTTAGGAGAATGCCATTTGGCTTATGTAATGCACCTGCTACATTCCAAAGATGCATGATGTCTATTTTCTCAGATTTCATTGAGCAATCAATGGAAGTATTCATGGATGATTTCTCTATCTTTGGAGAAACATTTCAAGTTTGTTTAGCAAATTTGGAACAAATTCTCAAGAGATGTGAGGAAACAAATTTAGTCTTAAACTGGGAAAAGTGCCATTTCATGGTACAAGAGGGCATTGTGTTAGGACATAGAATTTCAAAGAAAGGTCTAGAGGTAGACAAAGCTAAAGTTGATGTCATTAAAAATCTACCACCACCAAATACAGTTAAAGGTATCAGGAGCTTCTTAGGCCATGCTGGTTTTTATAGAAGGTTTATCAAAGATTTTTCAAAAATCTCAAAACCATTATGTATGTACGCAACATGATGTAGAATTCAACTTTGATGAATCTTGTATAGAAGCTTTTGACAAGCTTAGAAAGGCATTGGTGACAGCACCAATTATAGTAACTCCAGATTGGAGCAGGCCATTTGAATTAATGTGTGATGCTAGTGACTTTGCAGTAGGAGCAGTCCTAGGGCAAAGATATGATAAGGTCTTTCATTCCATATATTATGCTAGCAAGACATTAATTGAAGCTCAGGTGAACTACACAGTCACAGAAAAAGAATTATTAGCTGTGGTGTTTGCCTTTGAAAAATTTAGATCATACTTAGTTGGCACTAAAATTATTGTCTATACTGATCACTCTGCCATTAAGTATCTAATTTCAAAGAAGGATGCAAAGCCAAGGCTGATAAGGTGGATTTTACTCCTACAAGAATTTGATCTAGAAATTAGAGATAAGAAAGGAGTAGAAAATCAAGTAGCAGACCATTTATCAAGGATTGAAGGAGAATCACTTGGTACACAAAGAGAAGAAATCAAGGAAAGCTTTCCAGATGAGAAACTATTGGCAATCACAGTCAATGCAAAACATGAAACTGCATTTGCTATAAGCAATGCAGGAGCATCAAATGCATCTGCACCATGGTTTGCTGATATTGTAAATTTCCTTGCAAGCAAAGTGGTACCAGTGAGTATGACATATCAACAAAGGAGAAAATTCTTCCACATGGTTAAACAATACTATTGGGATGATCCATTCCTTTACAAGATGTGCCCTGATCAATTAATGAGGAAATGCATACCTGAAGAAGAGCAACAAGCGATTGCTTACGCATTGCCATTCTCGCACCTTATGGAGGACACTTTGGAAGCACTAGAACAGCTGACTAAGGTATTACATCCAAGTTATTTTTGGCCTACTTTATTTAAAGATTCTTATTTTATGGTCAAATATTGTGATAAATGTCAAAAGCAGAAATATTTCGATAAGCATGAAATGCCTAGAACAAATATTTTAGAAATTGAATTATTTGATGTTTGGGGCATGGATTTCATGGGACCTTTTTCACCCTCTTTTGGCAATTTATATATCTTAGTATTTGTTGATTATGTGTCCAAATGGGTAGAAGTGTAGCATTACCTAATAATGATGCTAAATCGGTGAGTAAGTTTCGCAAAGAAATATATTCACTAGATTTGGAACTCCTAGAGCTATCATTAATGATGAAGGTTCACACTTTTGCAATAAAATCATAGAAAACCTTCTAGCTAAGTATGGAGTTAAGCATAAGATAGCTACTGAGATACCATCCTCAAACTAGTGGACAGCGCTGAATTATCCAATAGGAAATTAAGAGAATGCTAGAAAAATGGTAAGTCCAAATAGGAAAGATTGGTCTTTACATTTGGATGATGCTTTATGGGCATATAGAACAAAGCATTCAAAACACCCTTAGGAATGTCCTTACAAATTAGTCTATGGAAAAGCATGCCATTTACTGTAGAATTGGAAAACAAATCTTATTGGGCTATCAAGAAGCTCAATTTCAATTTGAACAAAGCGGTAAAAAGAGAATGATAGAGCTTGATGAGTTAGAAGAAATTAGGCAAACCTCTTATGAGAATGCTGAAATCTACAAAGCTAAGACTAAGAAATGGCATGACAAGAAAATTCTGAAGAGAATTGAAAGAAGGAGGACTAGTTTCGCTATACAACTCTAGGTTGAAGCTATTTCTGGAAAACTAAGGTCAAGGTGGTCGGGACCATTTAAGTTGATAAAGGTTTATCCACATGGAGCAGAGAGACTTATTTGATAAAACCTCAAATCATGTCTTCAAGGTGAATGGTCGAGAGAGTTAAAATGTACTATGGTGAACATGTGGTGAGAGACAAAACCACCACCTATTTGCAAAATCTCTAAGTGAAAAGAGGTAGTCAGTGACAAGACTCTTAAAACAAGCGCTTAATGGGAGGCAACCCATTGTTTTTAATTATTTTTGTGCAATTTTATGTTTTTAGTTGTTTTGCAGAAATGCAGAAACTAATGCTGTTTGCATCAAATGCACTGCATTGAGGAAAAAACGTGCCTGCATGAGAAAATTATAAACTTGAAGAAAATTGGTTAAGTGTGAATCATAAGGCTTCGGGAAGATTAAAGGAGGTTAAGTAAGATTAATGACACATTGGTAGCCAAAGCAAGACACTTGGCAAGATGCATGCGTAGCACGCAATGCTAACGGCTACCTAATAAATCCACTAACTTCCCCTCTTCCCGAAACATAAAGCCTTGGATTATTACCAATTACCCCCTTCATTCGCAAACTCTCACAAATTCTCTCATCTGAAACACAAACCACCCTTCCCATTCTCAATCCAATTTTTTCTCAATCACAAAAGCAATCAAAAACCTAGAATTTCAAAGCAACTACAATGGTGAAAAAGCAATCAGCACAGAAATCATCAGGCAAGCAGGCCTGAACTCCCCAAAAAGAGAAGAAAGCCATGCATGCAGGATCATCATCATCAAGAAAAGGCAAAGCCAAAGAATCATCAATAAGAAATGATGACAATGTTCATCTCTGGAACATGCATCTATTGCCCGAGAGAGGGTATGATCTGAAGAAGGCTAGCCCATCATTCATGTCCACAGTGGCCAATCTCAATTGGGACCACTTTGTGCTACCACGAGGAGGCTACATTGAAGATTTGGTGAGAGAATTCTATGCTGGAATCACACCACAAGAAGGATCAGAACATTCATACACTTCCATGGTGAGAGGTAAAATTGTACACTTCCATGCCAAGAAATTAAATGAACATTATATGCTGAAATATAATGGGAATGATTTTGAGAATAGAGTGGCCAATGCCTTTAAGAAAGAAATGGAAGAAATAAGGAATAGGATTGCTATACCGAAATTTGTTTGGGAGAAATTCACACCTAATGAGATTAAGCTTAGAAGTAACTATTTGATAAATGCATTAGGTAATTGGCATTTGTTCATAGCTAATTCAATTTCGCCTACATCACACACATATGTTATGACCAAAGAGAGATTGATCTTGTTAGATACAATTCTCTCTGAGGGACATGTAGACATAGGTAGATTGATTGCTAGGGAAATTCTTGCATGTTCAAATAAGTCAAAGGGATTTCTATTTTTCCCTTGTCTTATTACTGAATTATGCATGAAAGAAGGAGTCCCTATAGCTGCTAATGAACAAAGGAAATTTCCCCCTGGTAATTTGAGTGCTGAAGTGAAGGAAAAATTGAGGAATGTGAGAGGCCCTGCACCTGCAATGCAAGAGCATTACATGCAGAAGCAGAGGGCAGTTTGGAAATTTCAGAATGACCAACATGACTGGCTTCAATTAGTCTTTGACAAGATCTTTGATCTTGTGGGCCAAGTGAATGCCCCTGAATTCCCAAGTTGGGTATTGAGAAGTGAAGGAGAAGAAGAAGAGGAGAAAGAGACTGAAGAAGGAACAAAAGGAAAGGAGAAAGTAGAGGCAGAACCTAGCACCAAGAATAAGGTGACTAGGAAGCAATTCAAAGTGCAAAAGAAGGTTGTGGTAGAACCTGTTGTGGAGGAATTGTATGATTCTGAATCTGAAGCTGAGGATGAGGAATTAAAAGAAATGGATAAGGAGTTAGAAGAAGAAGAGGAGGAAGAAAGTGATGAGGAAATTGATGAAGAAGAAGAGGAACAAGCTAGAGGTGTGATCCTAGAGGAAATTGCTAGGCGAAATATGCCAAACCTCAAAGATCAACCCAACAACCAGAAACCCCTATCACTTCACCAGTTACCAAAACACCCATCATCTCACCAAACCAAGAATCCTCCTCCATTCCAAAATCACCATTACCCTCCCTCAATGATCCACCAGTAATATCACCACCACAAACAACCCCTCCACCACCCTCTCCAAGAAAAGAACCACAAGAAACAACTCACACAGAACAACCAACCCCTGTTATGCCAACAGACCAAGCAGTACCTTCTGACCCAAGCAACATTATTTCTAATGTTGTATCTGCTCTTGAGAAAGAGATTGTGCAGGAAAGAGAAGAAGAAGGACTCAACAAGGAAGACAAAGAAGAAGAATCATCTGCCAAGGAGACAGTAACTCAAACTGTTGAGATGCAGAGTGATGCTCTCAGATCACTTCACTTCTTGCATCACAACAGCCAAAACTGTGCATGATGAGGCAACTATCAAAATGGTTCGGAACAAATGGCACAAATGAAAAGGAAGCATTACACAATACTCAAAAGTTCTTCAAGCAAACTGCGCAGGAAGCGCAGCAAAATTAACACCAAAAAGGAAGAAAAGTGATGCAGTCAAAGGCGATGCACTGCATCGATTCTGAGAACAAGTTCCTGCAACTACACCGAAGTAGGAGGTGCATCCGCACCCTCAGAAGCAACACCAAGCAAGCCCAAGGAGAAGAAGCAGAAGGTGAAACACACTCCTCCAAGCAGACATAGCACCAGAATCAGGAGTGGAGCAAAGAAATGAGTATCATTTACATGTTTTCACCTACTACTGCTATAACTTGTGTTAATTCTGTTTTGAACTATTTCCCTGGTTGTACTAATCCCTCTCCCCTATTTTGAACAAATGATTTGTTTTTTCTGAACAAATTTGCAGTGAGGACACTGCAACCCCTTAAGTTTGGGGGGGGATTTGCATGTTATGTTATGTTTTAAATATGTTTTCTATCTAATATGTTGTGTGTTTAATTAATATGTTTTAGATAGTAAATATATATGTTTTAAATAGATTTTAGTTTGTTTAAATATTAGATGTACTTAACAAAGTAGTATCTAAATATTTTAGTAGAAAAGATCAGTTTTTCAAAAATATGGTGAAAGCCCTATGGATGGAATTTTTATGTTGAACAAGAGAAAAAGAAGCCTTATTTCTCAGAAAAACCAAAATTATTTTTACTTCAACACTTCAAAACTGAGTTTGTGAAAAGAACCTTGCTATTTAAAGATCAATCTGATGCAAGGGGAATTTTTGGTAAGCTTAGGTCAAAACAAAGCTTTACTAAAAAGAAAGAAGAGCTTAAAGAATTAAGTTTGGGGGTGTTTTATGAAAAACAAAGGCTGAATTTCAAAAGTATAAGAGTAAACAATGTAGAAAAAGAAAACAAAAATGTGGACAAGCCATATCCTGAATCTTTTGAAACTATACATGTGCCTAAGTACATGAATGCATCTGGAGGTCAAAGACCTGTGCCATGCAGGAATAAATGTATCTGGAGGATAGTTCAATAAACTGAACCTGTGCCAAAGTGCAAAGAAAAAATTATGCATCTGGAGGTCAAAGACACGTGCCAAAGTGCATTTGCATCGGAGGTCGAGTGAGGAAGGTAATATGAGCTAGAAAAGAAAAGCATTATCGGTCTGCAAATTTGCATCAATGTAAACTGCACTGAAGAAAAAAACAAAATGCAGAAAAAAATCAATGCACAAAAACACTTCAAAGAAGTATTTGCATCTGCTCAAAAGATCCACACAAAAAAATAGAAAAATGCATTGGCTCAAAAGCTTTGAAAGATTCAATCAAGCCCTTTGATTTTAAAAACTCCCCAACACTTGAGAAAATTTTGTGAGTCTAAACTCTCTTTTGAAAAATATTTTGGTGTGACCAAAGATGAACCAATCCTTTCAAAGGCTAGGAGGAAATTTTTCACTTAGTCTTGGAACCAATCTCAACTCAGTGGGTTCACACACACACAAAAGAGTTTGAATAGCTTTGGTAGTTTTGAAGAAATAAAGGCAAAAGAAAAATTGTCAAGAAATGAAGTTCATAGGGAACTCCTCATGAAAATCCAAATCAAACTGATCTATCTTCTAGAATTATAGTTTTTTTTTTAATAGTTTGTCTTTGTCATTACTTGCGGACAAGCAATGGTTTAAGTTTGGGGGTGTGATAACTCTATTTTATATAGAGTATTTCATATGTTTAAACTTAGTATTTGCTCTCTTTCAAGTAATAATAAAGAGTTTATATAGTATTTAGTGTGATATATGATATCTTGAGTGATTTGAATGGTTATAGTTAGTTATAGGCCATTTTGGATATATTGTGGTATGTTTGATGTTTTGTTGGTGCTGGTCTCAATCTTCTCTGCATCAATGCTCCCTGACCGATCTCGCATCAATTCTGCGCTACTTGGTGAATAAGCGACTGTTTCATATGCATCCACATGCAATGTGATGACCTCCTGCCTGCTTCCCTGATGTCATCCAAACTTGTATAGTAGGCGCCTACCATTCACACATAGCTATAGGCTTAGCTTTGAAGAGTCACCAACATAGGGACACTTGTTCTAACACCATGGAACCGCCCTATATGATAAGTCAAAGATTTCAACATGGATAAACCTCTGGAAAGCAACTACAGCTATGATCCACTCAAGATAACTTCAACATGAAGAAAGGAAGCACCTCACTTGAAGGCTATAAAAGGACCTCACATCTTCATTTGGAAAGATATCACAATCCATAAGTTAGATCAAAATTTCAATATACATAGTTAGTTTTTATATTTTTAGAGGAAGAGGAAGGAATTCATAATTCCTCCTTTACTCATTTTCATAGTGTTTGTATAGTGCTAAGGAGTAATGCTAGTGCATTGCTAGAAGACTTCATACAAAGGTTTTCAACATTTGTAACTTTACTCTTGTTGTTTCTCTTTTGTGATTTCTATATATATAAACATGGTCTATTCAGGTTTATATATATCTTGCAATGTCTCTTGTTAGCTAAACCTTTCTTAGTTGGAATGTTCTAATCATTTAATGAGCTTTTAAGTAAGTATGTTGTATGTATGTATGTTTGTACTTTAGTTCTTGCTTGATAATCTTTTCAAAACTTATTTTGAACTTGATCACTTAGAATAAGTAGATTTGTAAATGACCAGACATGGCTTACAATTAAGAACTCAAGAACTAATATGGGTGAGTGTTTTACATAAAGAAAACTTTGTGAAAACCATGCTAAGTCCTAGACATAGGATAGTATAGTCCATAGGATAATTGTGGGTACTTAAAATACAAGAGTGAATTCACTTAAGCAAAGTGATACTTGTTAGGAGGCAATACCTCTCTGTTTTCAATTTCAAACTACTAAAACACATCAATTTAATCACTACCAATTGTCAAAAAAACCATACCGCTAACAAAAATTCCAAAATTTCTTTTTTAAAAAAATCAATAATTAGTCAAAAAAAGAAAAATCAATAATTAGATTAATATTAAATGAACGATATAAATGATTTACAATTTACTATAATCTAGGGAAACTACTAAAACCAATTAATTTAACTACTAACAATTGTCAAAAATAATTGAACCACAACCAAAAATTTCAAAATAAATTTTTTAATATTTTAATCATTTAATTAAAATGGTTAAACTAATATTAAATAATCTAAAATTTACTATTTACTATAATATTTCTATTAAAACTACTAAAATCATTCAATTTAACGGAAGCGGCAACGAGAGATGGACAATACGATCGACAATAGAAGCGGCAGCGAGACCGCCCATGAGAGGGAAACCGGGAGCACCAATAGGAGCGGCAACAGGGGTGCATATCTTATGTTATATGACATAATATTTCTTTGTTTCTAATTTCAGATTAAACTCATACATTTTGGATATTATTAACGTCTTATATATCTTTATGTAGACTAATAACATGCTAAAATGCCATTTAAATGTATACATTACTAAACTTATTAAAATTCCAATAGTAATATTACTTCATAGCAATATATAAATAATATTGTATCACCCGTGCGGATGCACGAGTAAAATACTAGTACATAATAATGCACCTCCGACATATTTTAGATTTTCACTTCCTTGCAAACCAACAACAACATGTGGGAGATCAAAAACAATGCACTCCGATCCAATTGTGGGAACGACTTGGCAATGGTCTTAGCCATAGTCCCAATGCCTCCTCTAACATCAACCAATGTTTCCAATCCCTCAAAGACCCCTTTACACTTCTCCATATTCACACTTGAACCCAATCGAGTTTCACAAGTGTTATACCCCAATTTTGTCCGTCTTTTTTATTTATTGTTTTAGTCGTTTAATTTATTTTGATTAATGTATAGTCCAAAAGTGTAAAAAAAAAAGCTAATTTAATTTTTATTACAATTTAGTCCGTCTTTTTTATTTATTGTTTTAGTCGTTTAATTTATTTTGATTAATGTATAGTCCAAAATGTCTCAATCTCTAAAATACAAAAAAAAAAACAATAATAAAAAATACAAAAAATATAAAAAAAACGAAAATTCAATAAAAGGAGTAGCATCAGCAATCTCTAGGGCTTGTTCTTGTTCTCCACGACTGCTCAGCAAGCCCACGTTATCAGAACCTGCAAAAGCCCAGTCAAATCAGTCAAAACCAATTAAATGCTAACCCTAAGTTTTTAATATAAATAAGCAGTCATTCCACAGTAAAAAGGGGACAGAATCAGAGGCAGTAGACTACTGCTAAAATCACCCAAAAATAGGATTAGAGTTTCACATTGAAACCCTAATCCACTAAACACGGTTCTGAGGTTTCTATGATCTAAAGAAAGAAATAGTAGCAGTTCAAAGGAAACACAAGACAACGATTGCAATCACACGATCACAAATAATAAATGATCAGAGCCAAACCGAGTGGATTAAGTGAAACGTTCAGATTGCACAGTATAGTATGTACTTATTATTTATCTTCTTTAATAATAAGAAACCCAAATCAAAGACAACAAGTAGTAGATGAATGTTAGGGTCCGTTAATATAGCCATAGCCAGAATACATTATGAAGAAATATAAGAATGGGTTAGATCAAAGATTATTATGTCAATAGATTAGATTCTGGTCCTTTTCTTTCAAAGAAACTATGAATAGATTAGTGTTTAGGTTTTAAGCAAAAATCACAAATCAAACTAGAGACTTAAGAACTGAGCAAGGAAGAAGAACAGACCAGAAATAGAAACAAGAAAAATGAAATAGGAGTAGAGGGAGAAAGAGTCGAACCTGGTTTGCTGTGAAATCGCCGGCGTTCCGGTCGCCGGAGTCTTCTCCGCCGAACTTCACCCAAATCGACCCAATAACCACTAGTTCGCGCCACCCTTCACCGGAACAACCACGACTTCACCCTCTCTGAGACAACTCCCTTCGCAAATCCTCTCCCTCTCCGATCCTTATTTCCCTCCCACGAAAACCGGCGAAAATCGCGCCGGAAAGCTCTCTCTCTCACCGCCGCGGCGCCGCACAGCTGAAGGGGGTGATGGATATTTAAGGTTTTTTTGATCTTTTAGGTTTGGGCCTCATATACTGACTTTTATTTTTTTATTTTTCGGAATACTATCTGCACCCCTCTTGTTCACGCACACACCCCTCCCTCACTTAAGCCCAGTTTCGCATTCTGGGCTCCCACATACGAACTGGGCTTCCTTTTTTACACCTCCTATTAATTATACAACCCCCTGCGACTAATAAAACCTCATTTTACAATTTTCACCCCCCTTTTTCCATTTTAACTCTTTTCCAATTCAAATATAAATACTTTTTCTCTTGAAATTAAATAAACGGCTAAGTCGGTTGTACAACCGGGTTAGTCATTATTTTAGGGCCAATGAGTTGTACAGTTCAGTAACCCTGAAAACTTAATAAATACGAATAAACTATTTCTCCTAAAAATAGGGGACTAAGTCGGTTGTACAACCGGGTTAGTCAGCGTTCTAGAACTAATGAGCTGTACAGTTCAGGAGTTCTAGAATACCTATTCTAAAACTAACCCACCTCACATCAAACCAATTTCTCTCAAAAACTCAAAAAATCATTTTCAAAAAGTAGGGGACTAAGTCGGTTGTACTAATCCGGGTTAGTCGTCGTCTAGAATCGATGGAACTGCAGTTCAAAGAATCCTAGGACCCCTGCACTAAAAAACACCAACCCACAAACCTTTTCAGGAAGAACTACGTAGCTTTGATTCCTCCATTGCATCTGGAGGTACGTAGGAGCAAGAGTCCACTCTTGTCAAGCACTAAAAACTAAAATTTTAAACAAGTCTTTTCCTCTTTAAATAAAAGGGTAATTATTAAATAAATCTTAATTAATTAGACCAAGGATGTCGTGGGGTGCTAATACCTTCCCCACACATAACGACTCCCGAACCCTAGCAATGCCTTGTCCTAAACATAAAGGGATTTTCCGAATTTGCCCTTAAACTAAAATTTGGTGGCGGCTTCCTTTCGAACTTTCGAAGAATCCTTGCCCGGATTTTTCGGTCGCTACAACAAGCCATTGCATTATTGAAAAGTTGATTGAATTTAGGGTCACGGTCAGCATAATCCCATAATGAAATTAGATCAACCTGGGTGGTCTAACTGATTGAACTGGAAATCGGCCCCATGGTCGGTTCAAGTGAATCTGAAATCCGGGAAAAAATTTAGAACCAGACAAAAAAAATTGGATTTCAACTATTTAAAAAATGGTATATCATATTTATTTTTTAAAACAAATGATAAATGATGTTGATTTTGATATATGAGCAATTTTTTTATCTTTTTTTTAACTTTCTCTTACTTTTTAAGGAGATAATATTAACTATTAGAAAATCTCTTAGAATCTAAAGTAAAGGTTATCTGCTCATGGAATGGGCCGATTGGGACCTACTACTACCTTTTTTTTTTTTTTTGGTGAAATCAACATGTATTTTCTGATAATAATTAATGTTAAAAACATTTCTAAAAAGTATGAGAATTAAACCCTTTTTAGGTGTTATCTATTATTTCATGATCTTTAAAAAACTAGAGAATATATCATTCCTAAATTACAAAATTATTACTTAATCAAAATCACTTGTAAATGATTTCTTTTCAAAGTTTTTTTTTATAAATAAACTTCAAAAGAATAACAATAATTTATTTTGGATCCTTGTGTTAAGCATCTTGTGATAGCAAACAAGCAAATGACCCCACTTTACCCATATTTGTTTTCATTAATCACTACAAAATTTTAACCTTCCACATATCTAACAATTGTTTATTTTTTTTGAGATTAATCTAACAATTGTTTAAGAACCAAAATTTTATTGACACAAGGTTTAAAAGACTTTTAATGGAGTGGAATCTAGAACCAACTTTAAATGTCCAAAAGAACCAACTTTAAATATATTTTTCTCCATTAGTGACTTTTTCTCATAATCATTCAAATAACGTTTCTAATAAACAAAATGACTTTGATTGTCCAATAATAACGATAAAATATTTTAATTTAAAATTATTTAGTTTTATCTTATCAACAACAACAAAATAAAATTTAGAAACTCTCTCTCACCCAAACATACAACAACAAATACAGTGCAAAAAACCAAATAGAAGAATATACTTGGACAAGGCCATACACAACAAACCAACAGAAAGTGATACTAGACATAAACCTCAATGATAGTCTTAAAACCCAAATCATGAGTTATCTTATAGTTACTAAAACCAGCAGAGAAAAACAACTTGGACCATTGTTTCTCGTTTCTCTCTTGTCCATTGACCAACACCATCATCTCCAAATCATAAAAGAGTTGCGCTTTGATTGATTCATCATCTGTCTTCCTATTCTCCATCACTGCATCTATGATTATCACCTTCCCTTCTTTACCTTTGCCAATGATTATTGCCTCCTTACATTTCTTTAGTATTTTCAAGCACTCTTCATCGTTCCAATCATGTAATACACCCTGCAAGCATGTCAAATATATATATCAAGAATACCCGACCGACTCACCGTATTTGTAGGCATAAAGCAAACTTTAAATTAAAACTTTTAAAACTAAAATGTAACAAATTTTTATTTTAATAAATCAGGTATATTCTGCGCTCAATTGCAGCACTAATCACTTTTGAGTGAAAGAGACCAATGATGTGTGCAAAAATCTCCCTCAGGAGATTTAACACACCTGCATGCCCAAAGTTGGATCCGATCACAAAACTTTGGTTAAGCTAGAAGAGACTTCTATCATCTCATCCTAGTGCTCTCGGATAATATAACATAACATTTTACCTTGAGTAAAATTGAATTGGTAGGAGGAATTGCCTCAAACATGTCACCTCCGACATATTTCAGATTTTCACATCCTTGCAAGCCAGCAACAACATGCGGGAGATCAAAAACAATGCACTCCAATTGTGGGAACGACTTGGCAACAGTGTTAGCCATAGTCCCAATGCCTCCTCCAACATCAACCAATGTTTCCAATCCCTCAAACACCCCTTTACACTTCTCCATAATCACACTAGAACCCAATTGAGTTTCACAAGCCATTGCATCATTGAAATGTTGATTGAATTTAGGGTCACGGTCAGCATAATCCCATAATGAAATCCCATTATTTGTTGTGTGAAAAGGTGAAGGGTCTTCATTTTTGTACCAAGTTGAAAGTTGATACCATGGGTTAGTCATAATTGGATCAAGTGTGAGATTCAACATAGATGTCATACTAAAGGGATGGTCTTTAAGTAATAGCATAGATGCATGTGTAAGTTCATATTTCACTTCTGCATCATTTTCAATGACATTGAAGAAACCTGAATGGGATAAAATTCGCATCAAGCGATTGATGTTACCAGTTTTGGAAGGGTGGATTGGTAGTGAAGCAATGAGTTTTGAGAGTGGGATGGGTTGGCCATAATTGTGCATGACATCAGGGATACATAAGTCAATAGCACATTTAAGGGACATAGAGTTTATGAAACTGAAGATGTGATTGAATACTTGGGTTTGAGCTCCAAGCAATTTAGCAGCATGATCTTCACCATGAGATCCCATTGTTATGCTCCGATTTGTGGTGCTAGTATCACACTGCTTATTGGGTCCATTTATAAGGGGAGGATTTATCTCAAATTATTGATTACTATTAAAGACGTGAGACAAACTTCCGACATTATAAACTGGCCAAAATATTTAGTCATTGGTTGAATCTAAAATTGATCGAAGTTGATTTGAACCAAACGAACACTGCAACAAGACGAGAAATCAAACACGCCGCATGAAAACGACGAATCAAGACAAAATACGAAATAAAAAATAGATTTATGTGATAACCACTTATTTAGATAAAAAAACGATAAAAAATAATGTTGAGGATGATTCGAGATAAAATCCGACCTAAAATATTTTGGTAGTTGTAAAGCTTTTTTGACAATGTTGTACAATTGTTTATTTTGAGGAGACGTTTAATAATTGTCTAAGTTACCACTAGCAGAAAGTATATGATAATGTTTTTCACGTTTTTTCCATCATCTCCAAATCATACAAGAGTTGCGCTTTGATTGATTCATCATCTGTCTTCCTATTCTCCATCAATGCATCTATGATTATCACCTTCCCTTCTTTACCTTTGCCAGTGATTATTGCTTCCTTACATTTCTTTAGTATTTTCGAGCACTCTTCATCGTTCCAATCATGTAATACACCATGCAAGCATGTCAAAAATATATATCAAGAATACACAACCGACCCAACGTATTTGTAGGCCTAAAGCCCTAAAGCAAACTTTAAAATATAATGTAACACCACATTTTTTTTAATAAATTGAGTATCTTCATGTTTAATCAGTAAACTAATCCTCGAGCTGAATAGGATGTGATCACACAATGATGCAAAACTCTCCTCAAGAAATTTACACGTTCTTTGCATGCAAAGCTAAATTCGATCCGTAAACCCTTAGTTGTTCGAAAGAGACTCCTACCATCTCATTATTACAGTGGTTTGTGGTAATGTAACACCATATTTTACCTTGAGTAAAATGGAATTGGAATGATGAATTGCCTCAAACATGTCACCTCCGACATATTTTAGATTTTCACTTCCTTGCAAGCCAACAACAATATGTGGGAGATCAAAAACAATGCACTCTGATCCAATTGTGGGAACGACTTGGCAATGGTCTTAGCCATAGTCCCAATGCCTCCTCTAACATCAACCAATGTTTCCAATCCCTCAAACACCCCTTTACACTTCTCCATATTCACACTTGAACCCAATCGAGTTTCACAAGCCATTGCATTGTTGAAAAGTTGATTGAATTTAGGGTCACAGTCAGCATAATCCCATAACGAAATCAGATCAAACCTGGGTGGTCTAACTGATTGAACTGGAAATCAGCCCCATGGTTGTTTCAAGTGAATCTGAAATCCGGGAAAAAATTTAGAACCAGACAAAAAAATTGGATTTCAACTTTTTAAAAAATGGTATATCATATTTATTTTTTTAAACAAATGATAAATGATGTTGATTTTGATATATGAGCAACTTTTTTATCTTTTTTTAACTTTCTCTTACTTTTTAAAGATTATCTGCTCATGGAATGGGCCGATTGGGACCTACTACTACCTTCTTTTTTTTTTGGTGAAATCAACATGTATTTTTTGATAATAATTAATGTTAAAAAGATTTCTAAAAAGTATGTGAATTAAACCCTTTTTATGTGTTATCTATTATTTCAGATCTTTAAAAAACTAGAGAATATATCATTCCTAAATTACAAAATTATTACTTAATCAAAATCACTTGTAAATGATTTCTTTTCAAAGTTTTTTTTTTATAAATAAACTTCAAAAGAATAACAATAATTTATTTTGGATCCTTGTGTTAAGCATCTTGTGATAGCAAACAAGCAAAATGACCCCACTTTTGAGGAGACGTTTAATAATTGTTTAAGTTACCACTAGCAGAAAGTATATGATAATGTTCTTCACGTTTTTTTCATCATTTTTTTGGCAGAGCTTTTGTTTCATCACTTGTAAGTTGTAGCGATATGTAACATGTGTTGGAGATGAGAAATTATTTTATAATCAATCGACATTTTGAAAACCAAACCAATCGAACGGTTCAACTTGTTAAACAATAAACAGACATTATCTACAATTTCATTGTTTGAACCGTTCAACCCCAATTCGAACGGTTAAAAGCAATTGAATCATGACTCAAACTCTTTCTCTCATTCTCTCTACTATTCTCCGAACTCAATTACATGTGTATATACCTAGTAGGCTGGTTTCTAGTCATATTTTTAGTCATCCACGGCGACTGTGGAGACTAATCTTTCAAAGTATCAGAAATCCATTAACGGGATTGACGTCTCCCAACAAATATTTTGTCATACGTATCAGCTAGGAATTTAACCTAAGACTAATGATTAAGAGACCCAAGTAAATATCACTTTCTTTAGTACAGTGAATATCACTTCTATTAAATGAATAAATAACATTTTTAGTTTTGATCAAAAAAACGTTGCATAAACGTTGTTATATAAAGTTGCATTTATATAAAGTTTTCATCAATTAGCATACGTATCAGCTTCGTCTTGCAAAGAGAAGAGGAGCTGATAAATGCAACTTCAGCTTTGTCTTCTCTTTTTGTCATATAAAGTTGCATTTATTTGATGAAAAGATTTATAGGCCCAAACTTACATAAACAAAAAGAAAAGGTGTATAATTTAAAATGCTTTAAGATCTTTTTTGTCTAAAATTCGGTTTCTCATATTCATATAGCACCTTCCTCTCCTTCCTACCAGTAACTAACATGAAGTGCAATCTACAGAACCGCCCTTTAATTTGTCTTTCGTCACCATCATCACGCCCCACCTGAAAACAATGAAAATCAAGGTTGTAACTTGTAGTATAAGGTATAGTACCTAAAAGAAATTTTAAGCATCTCCTCATACAACTATAAACTTCGTAACTGTCAACAGTTAAGAAAATTACTCTAATACAGAACTAATTTAAATTTACACCATACACAATTCATACAGTTACCACAAAATTACAACTAAATGCGTTTCGTATAATTATTAATTTGTTACAACTTTTAGAATGTAGCTTGCTAACTTTGGTAGAGCAAACACAACCATAAACATCAAGCAAGAGAAAGGGAATGAGCAAGAATTTGATAGATTCAGAATTCAGATAACTGTCAGTACAAGGATAACACACGCACATATATGTGATATACTAGTAACATATAATTGAAGTCATAGTCTCATAGAAGATTGGATTTGTGGTCAACTTGCGAAAATGATGGGATCAGCTCTATTTTCAATCTCAAATACAAAAATATTTCTGCATAATTCCAACGTCATCTATCTAACGGTTCAGAGCAATGTTTTAAGAACCGGCCCGGTGACCTACTCAGTGAAGGTACTAGGTCATTGGGTCAAGGGTCGGATCGATGAGTCAATAGTTGAACCGTATGACTATTGATTCAGTCTCGATTAAAAGATATTCAAATTTTTAAGACCTATAACTTAATTTACGAAAATTAAATTATGAAAAACCAATGCATTGAATTTCTCTTTGTTAGAAAAAGAGAATGTTTTTATAAAAAAAAAAAAGAAGAGTATAATAGCCAAGAAGAGTAACAAGAATTGGTAAAATGCTTTCTTCAAAACAAAACAAAACAAAACAAAACAAGAATTATTATGTTAAAAATGTTTATACAATAACACTTTAAATTAAATATTTATACCAACAAGGGTTTGGTCCAAGTGGTAATTGGACTTGGATCCCACCCCAAGGTCTCGAGTTCGAATCTTGGGTGTGGCAAAAACTCTGTTGGGAGGGGAGAACCACACGGTCAAGAAAGCCCAGTGACTCGTGGCGGTCGGAGTTCCGGTAGATTAGTCATCAGCAAAGTCGGTGGAAACTGCGCACCAAAAACATGGTAACCAAAAAAATATATTTATGAAAAAAATGGCAAAGACTCATGATACTAAAGGAATTCCTTAGTAACAATTACTAAATTTTTCGATAACCATTATACAGCAGTCCAATGGTTAGTAAATACCAACTACAATTTAGTGTTTGTATGGTGAGCAATGTTGACAGGAGCGCGCTCCGGAGCCGCTCCTACGAATCCATGGGAGTTGTGCGCTCCCGTGCCACCTTAAGAGCGCTAATTGCATAGGAGCGGTGGGTTCGTCGTAGGAGCGGTGAGGAGCGCTCCCGTGTTCTATTTTTTTCTGCTTTGTTCTATTGCTATGCTTCTCAGTTTCAACGTTTTGCTCACTGTTATCAGTCATCACTCATCAGTTCTTGAGTATTTGTGGTGTTTTTGTGATTTTTTCCCCTTATTAGTGATTTTTATTTCTATTCATATGTTTTAATATATGCATATATATATATATATATATATATATATATATATATATATATATATATATATATACACACACTATAGGAGCTACGTTTCGTGCTACGAACATATGACCCCTCTCACCGTTTCTACCTAGGATTACGAACTTGTCTACCGAATTTTTTTATTGATGGGGTCTAAACACAAATCCCTCCCAATATGCAAGAGTTGTGGAGAGAAAAAGTGGGCATTGAATTTTTTTAAAAAATAAATGGAAGGTAAAATTGCATATTTGGTTTTTTATTTCTTGTTGTTACCACGTTGCTCAGGTGTAGTATCCATTGGTTTTGTTGGTGATTAATTTATGTTAGGGAATTTCATTGGCCACGTGTACTCGACTTTGTCGATCCGTCTGGCTCACATCTCCCAATAGAGAGTTCTTGTCACACCCAATACTCGAACTCGAGACTTTGGAGTTGGACCGAACTCTGTTACCGCTCAAACCAATTGTCATTGGTATTCATTTGGTTGTTCATTTGTGTCAAATAAGTCTTTTTTTTGGTACATAGACGGAGTGGTCACCACTACTAGAAACTCACACACACAATTGTGAGGTCCTGGGTTCGAGCCCAGGACATGATATTCAGCCTAACAATTTCGACATCAAATGAGCTAGGCCTTACAAATATCTTTATTTGAAATGACACCCTTGGAATTAACTTCATTTCTCGTCTATCTTCATTACACCAATGTGTGTTTGGATGTTATGTGGCATGTCTATGTGTTAAGAAGGTAAAATAACTTACCAATTAATTTTGAGGATACCTTAACTACTTAATAACAATTTAGCTTTTAAGGTTTAATGATTTTGATCTTAAGATGTGCAAAAAGTATATATATGTAACTTTTGGATGCAACTAACTTTTGGATGCAACGGTTGAGTTGACAACTATAAGTAACTAAGTGTCGTTGTGAATTGAAAAAGTCTCACATTGAAAATACTAGGCACTTTTAGAGTGTTTATAAGTGGGGAATTCACACCTTTGGGTTGACCCCAAGGGGTACCCAATTTTGTTGAAGGGAGTAAGCGCACGCAAACTGACCACCACACGTGCGCCGCCGTTGTCCGTTCGTCCCGTCGGGCAGTGCCTGATTCGGCCTGGGCTCACTAGTGTATATATTTTTGAAAATAGTTTTCTATTTTTTGTACATTGCATACTCACCAAGTCAAAGCGTTTTCTCCAACGGTCATGTTGATCAAAAACGCGATTTGCTGAGTAGTTTCCTGAGTTGTTGCGCGTTAATTCCCAAGGGCTATTTGCTCAACACACCTATAAAAGGAGACCTCTCCTCACTTTCTTAGTCACACCAAAACTTGAAGCATTTTCAAGTTTCTTCCCTCTTCTCTCTAAACACTTTTATTCTTCTCTTAAAACTTGAAGCATTTCCAAGCTTACATAACCATATTGAGGGTGTATTTCTAGAACGAATTTTCACTGTGCAGTGATCTTTCGTATCAGTTCCGACTGGGTTGTTTTATCTCAGGGACGTCGTGGTTGATAGTCTGCTTGCACAATTTTGAGTACTTTAACGAAATGTCTTAAAGAGAGTGACTTAGTCTGCGATTCATCTCAGTAATCTCTTCGATTTGATTTTGAAAACAATTTCATTTTGGCTTAAATATCATTCTAGTCACGCTAATTATAGCAAAAATCTATTTGAGACCCTTCAAAAATATTTTAGGATGGAAAAAGTTCAGTAATATTTTTGCAGCGACTAAAATGAATTTTTATTGTAAATGCATGAACCAAAATGATATTTAAGCCAAAACTTATTTATTTGAATAAGTTGTTTTTCATAAACTCAAAATAAATTCTATCGAAACGGATCTATCTAATTTAAATTATGAGTCATAAAATCATGAAACTAAAAAAGGACAAAAATGAATATCTAATATCTATATATACAAAAACATCACCATTGAACTTTCAAAATTAACTCTCACCATTAATTGACACATGTACTACCTAACACAAGGCCAAAGGGTATTAATGTCATTTTATGGACCAAACTTTTCACTTTTCCTAACTTTTCACTCTTCCCAACTTTTCACTTTTCCCAATTTCACTTTTCCCAAATCCTTTTCTCTTTCTCTTTTCCTCCACCTTTAATTCAAATTCAAACTCCCTCACCAATTTATTATCATTATTATCTATATAATCTAATATTAATATCTGCTAATATCTATCTATTTATACTAATCTAATATCTATATATACAAAAACATCACCATTGAACTTTCAAAATTAGCTCTCACCATTAATTGACACATGTACTACCTAACACAAGGCCAAAGGGTATTAATGTCATTTTATGGACCAAAATTTTCACTTTTCCTAACTTTTCACTCTTCCCAACTTTTCACTTTTCCCAATTTCACTTTTCCCAAATCCTTTTCTCTTTCTCTTTTCCTCCACCTTTAATTCAAATTCAAACTCCCTCACCAATTTATTATCATTATTATCTATATAATCTAATATTAATATCTGCTAATATCTATCTATTTATACTAATAAACTACACTTAAAATTCCAATTAAAATTTTAATTTTTTTTACCAAAAAAATTTAAATGTTTTTCACAGACATCCATACTCACTAAATAATAGAAGGACAATTATTTTTTGTCAATAAAAATTATAAAATTAGAAAACTACTATAAAAAATTAGTGACAAATATTTGTTCCATATTTTTTTAAGACTACTATAAATCTACTATATAAAAAATACGGGATTAATGTTTGTCATTAATAAACCAACTATTTAAAAAACAACAAGGCTTCCGTCAAAACAAAAAACAAGAAGGCTTAATGACTATTTAAACTATTGATTAATATTTAAAATAAATATTTCTTATTGATAATCTACTATCTGTATTTTACTATCTGCTATAATCTATTAATCAAATAAAATAATCAATTGAAACTATGAAATAACTGCAATGATATATAAGAAAACACATGACAACCGCACTGATATATAAAAAAAATACATGATTAATACTTCTCATCGAAAATTATAATTTTTGAATACTACTATAAACCTACTATCTAAAAAACAAGAAGATTTAATGAGAATTTAAACTACTGATTAATATTTAAAACAAATATTTCTTATTGATAATTTACTATCTCTCTTTTACTATCTACTATAATCTACTAATCAACTAAAATAATCAATTGAAATTTGAAACTACGAGATAATAACAATATATATATATATATATATATATATATATATATATATATATATATATATATATATATATATATATATATATATATATATATATATATATATATATTGATATATATATAAAACAGGATAATCGGATTAATATTTGTCATTGATAATTAATGTTTTTGAATACTATTACAAACCTACTATCTAAAAACAACAAAGACTTAATTACTATTTAAACTACTGATTAGTATTTAAAACAAATATTTATTATTGATAATCTACTATATGCTAAAATCTACTAATCAACTAAAATAATCAATTGAAACTATGAGATAACTACAATGATATATAAGAAAATACATGATAACCGAACTGATATATAAAAAATCCATGATTAATATTTCTCATTGAAAATTATAATTTTTGAAGACTACTAGAAACCTACTATCTAAAAAACAAGAAGATTTAATGAGAATTTAAACTACTAATTAATATTTAAAACAAATATTTCTTATTGATAATTTACTATCTCCCTTTTACTATCTACTATAATCTACTAATCAACTAAAATAATCAATTGAAACTAAGAGATAACAACACTGATATATAAAAAACACGGGATAACTGCATTGATATATAAAAAAAACACAGGATTAATATTTGTCATTGATAATTAATGTTTTTGAATACTACAAACCTACTATCTAAAAACAATAAGAAGACTTAATTACTATTTTAACTGATTAATATTTAAAACAAATATTTCTTATTGATAATCTACTATCTATCTTTTACTATCTACTATAATCTACTAATGAACTAAAATAATCAAATGAAACTACGAGATAACTGCATTGATATATAAAAAAACACGGGATAGCTGCACTGATATATAAAAACACAGGATTAATATTTGCCTTTGCTAATTATAAGGTTTGAAAACTACTATAAACCTACTATCTAAAAAACCAAGAAGACTTAATGACTATTTAAACTACTGATTAATATTTAAAACACACGTGACAAATGTTTGTCACTAATACCTAAAAAAGAACAAATAATTGTCTCTAACATATTAAAAATACAGGATAAATATTTTTTATTGATGATCTACTATCTATTATAATATACTAATCAACTAAAATAATCAATGAAACTATGACATAACTGCACTGATATATAAAAAAACACGGGATAACTTCACTAATATATAAAAAATACCGGATAACTGCAATGATGCACTGATATATAAAAAACACTGGATAACAACATTGATATATAAAAAAACACGGGATAAATGCACTGATTGTTTTTAAATGATACTTTTACATTTTTAGATTTTAATATTTATCTATTTTTATTTGAGGCTCCTTTTTTATCTCCTTAAATTTATATTTATTTTCACGGAGTAATGTTCTGATTATTTAAATTATGTCTAACTTCATTCATAAAAAGAATACGTCAGCACCGTGCGTATGCACGAGTATCCTACTGGTATTGAATAAAATATATAATTTTTGACAAATATATTGAATAAAATATAAAAGGTTAAAAATATATTTTAGCCAAAAAAAAAGGGTGACCCAATTCCTTTACCTTTTTGCGAGACAGCATCTCTTCTCTTTAATCCTGGGTGCAATACCAATATTATGGGCGGGAATCTCATCTTCCATGCACGTGGATTGCCTATTTTCACGGGCATATAAGCGGGAAACCAGAATTTCTCATGCAATGGTGTAATGGTATACGTAGATGTCATTGAATTGCTTCACATAATAGGTTAAAAAATGCATGCTTTATGTTAACAGTTCCTGCTCGCAACAACATGTTCAGATTAAATTTAAGGCTTAGTTATTAAATGCGAATACACCCCACTAACTCCACATAGATTTATGTGGACTATTCTACCAAAGACCCCATTAACTCGTTTCCCTCTTTGAAAGAAATACGATGATGGTAATTTAATTGAATTTATAATCGCCTCTGTTAAACAATGGATGTGGCATATTGATTTTATTTATCAAATAAACATATTCATGAAAAATAACATGCTACTCACTCCACATAGATTTATGTGGACTATTCCACTAACATTGAAAACTAAAAAGACAAAGCATGCCTTAACAATAGGAATAATAATAGTTCGGTTAGTTACTTATAATTAATTAATTAAATTATCTAATTGAAATTGGATAGTACACATTTACCCCCAACAATAACACCCGTTGGATCCCATGTAGACAAAAATTAAATCATCCAATGGTTGAAATTCATTTAGTGATCATCGCTAAACCAATGATTTAGTGATGTAATCCAATGCCTTATATTACCCAAATTTAAACGTAAATATAATATAATAACATAACATATCCTCAACCACTTAATAAATATGTGATGTAACAAGTGTGTTTATTGTTAATAAATATGAAGTAAAACTTTTGCACAAGAAGTGTGATATATTTAGCATTTACAGACGTTCGTATTGTCTAACCATTAATGGATTATAAATTCAATTAACTACCATCGGTTGACTAATAGATTGGAGGCTATGTCTGTTATAATCACGTCATTTGAGTGGACATTTACTTTGCCTCACCATTAATAGACCATTTGAGAGGATTTTGAAATATAAGTAGTTTTATCTCAAGAATGAGATACTAATATGTTTTTACTAATTAACACCATTTTTTTGTTTGCTCTAAATACATGATCTAAACTTAATAGAAGGTTTGAACTACTAATTGAAGGTTGTTACTCTTAGTCATTATATATATATATATATATATATATATATATATATATATATATATATATATACTAAGTCGTGATGAGATATATTCATCATCTTTGTTCAAGGTTTTAATCATCTTTGTTGAAGGCTTTTATATTAATATTTAAGATGATATTATCAACTCCAAATAAGTACCAAATAATTTTGATTGAGTTGGTTTTGCTTTTGCTTTTCCATACTTTTTGTATTCTATTATTTTTTCTGTTTTATATATGTTGTACACGAGGATGATGGATGCTCTTTGAAATTGGCATGGTTTTGGTGAGCATTGTGCCATACCTTTGTATCTTTTGCACCTTCCTCTAACAATGTTCACAACTTTTGGTTTGGTTTATTATATATCTATTTATTTACTATTTGTTTTATTCTTGATAGTATAAGAAAGTGTATAAAGGGAAGCTTGGTTTGTCATAATAAGCATTAGTTTTGAGTATATTACAGATGCACATACGTCAAAAGCAAAAACTCAAACCGAAACTGTTTCATTTGAAGCTACTTTTTATTTGGGCCGATTGAAGAAAGACAAGTATATTGGCGTGGTAAGTTTACCATTAGAGTAAACAATTTTTTCTTACTTTGGTGATAGCATTTCGTCATTCGATGGGAAGGAAGATTGTTGTTCTTTGATTGATGAGTATGGAGAACTTTAGCCACGTTTTGTTAATGGTAGTCATGCGTTGGTGTAGAATGTGGAGTTTCATTTATTTTGTTTTGCGGTTGTTGATCACATTTCCAAAGGATGATTGTGACATCAAAATAATTGATGAGAATGGAAGAACTTGGCCATGCCATTTAAGCCATGATGTTGGAGATCCTTTAAACTCTGGTATTGTTGATGGATGGGATGTGATTTGTCGTGATAAGAGGTTAATCAAGGGAATATCAGGCATGTTGAGAGTGAATTGTTTGAAATCGAGTTTCCTCCATTTCATCCCATCACCATACAAAATAAGAGGATGATTTATTTAGGAAGCTATATTTGAAAGCGTTTGCTAATAGTATTTATCTTTGGAAGTTTTATATCTATGAATGTAATGTCTTTTTGTTCAGTATTCTGCAGTATTATTTTGCACCCAAATGTTTTAATATATTGTGTATAATATAATATAAGTACTTTATTAATTGTGAAGTGTTGGTGATGTTTTCAGAATCCTGTTTTTACTCTATCAGAATAATTTTGCAAGGACCGATCTCAGCGTGTATAAATGTCGTCGGTAGCTATGGATCAATTGACTATTAGCATGTTTATCTCACTTACAGCTTTGAAGACGAATTCATTGGTAAAGCCATAATTAAATAATAAAGAATAAATAATAATATAATATGACTTTTAATGTAAAACCCTTGGGTTCATTGTGCATTTTTGTAACCAGGAAGTTTGAGGAGATCCAAGTGGTAATACATTTAGTTCTCTCTGATAGTTCTACGATGGTGTCTTTTTTTTTATATATTGATCCTCGCTTTATTTTTATCCTACTTATTCATTATATATATATATATATATATATATATATATATATATATATATATATATATATATATATTGGTGATGAAAATCTTAGCCATACATTTGCAGACCATTATGCAATCGGGATCATCATCATTGTTGAAGAATGCACATACGATTTGAAGATCAAGTTCGAACCTTTTTATGTTGAAGTTCATGTTGATGAGGTAAATGAGACCTTACATAATGAGTGTCATTGTGGAATATGCATGGCTATTGTAGTTTGCTCATCATCCATATTGAGTCGGAAGCCCGCAATTTGTTATTTGTTGTATTCCATGTCCACCTTAGTTGTTTGGTATTTTATTATATCTTAGTAAGAAACACTGAAGTGTTTTATGTAATGTAATCCTCATGTGTCTTAATTGAATTTTAACTCATTTACATGTTAAGTTATTATTGCTCAGAAGGTTGGAAGAAATTTTGTTTGAATTTCCATAAATTATAGACCATAATGAGTGTCCATTATCACAAGTCCGTTTGTTGTTGTAAATGAATCTTAGTGAAGTGTTTTATGTAATGTAAAATCTTAATTGAATTTTAACTCTTTATAAGATTGCTCTTTGAATTTTAAATTATAATTGACTCATATATGAGGTATAATTGAAGTTAACTTAAGTGATGTGAAACGGGTTAATATTTAAGTATACTAAACTATTAGTTGGTAATATCAGTTACAACATTTGATCTTATAAGATTAGTAATGGTCACAGACGTGACAACTAATAGCTTTCTCAAATTAACTTTGCGCGTCAAATAATAGATATAGTAGATATGCTTATAAGTTTAAAGTATTTTTAGTACAAAATTAGCTTCACATTTTCTCAAGTACATATTGAAAAAATATATGAATACATGAATACAAATTGATTAAAGGTGACGCCCCACATTTTTATAAAAGGTCCATTTTAATCATCTTATTTGTATAAGGTAATGAAATAAATAAATATTAGTCAAAGCCTTAATTAAGAATTATATCTAATGTGCTGTATATAAATGGAGTTTAAAGACTTCATCAGAAGAGTGAGAAGGAAGTTAAGGCAGGACCTGATCAACCTCTTGTAATATAAATGGAGTTTAAAGTAATTCACAATGTCAAATGCCCATGTCAAAAGGTATAAATGGAGTTAAGGCACCATTGGATCAACCTTTTGTAAAATAAGTCGAGTTTGAAGAAATTAACAATGCCAAAAGCTATAATTATGTTTTAGCCAGTATGTGGTGTTTTCATTTAAGCCACTATGCCCAAGTATGGGGTGGTTTCTTTTAAGCCACTACAAGTATTTCTGTTAGCGGTATGTTAGCGACACGTTCAAAATCTCCTCTTGGGAAAATAATTTTTACCAAAGTGAAAAGTTACGAAAAATTATTATTCTTTATTGGACCCTTGTGTTTTTTTTTTTGTTTAAGCCACTTTGCAAATATACATGTGTCAAAAATTTTAGCGTCTCATTAATGGTTGACTAACACAATTGCTTAAAGGAAAATGTGTCATATTTAAAGGATTTTTTTATAACGATATGGTTTGTATGGTCTTAAACCAATGCACCACTTATTTGCTGGGCTAGAACATATATATAATCTTTAATTAGTTGTTTAAATAGTACTCCTTTCGATTCACAATATAAAAGGAAAAATCAGTCATCTCACATACTAGGGAATGATATTGAAATCAAGTATATTTATTTCTTATATTGTAAACCACTAAATCTCAATTTTGTTCTCTTATATTGTGAACCGGAGTGAGTAATGGAAGGTAATAGTAATTGAAGGTAATAGTAAATTAAAAATGGTCGAGGAAGTGTACGCAAGTTGTCAAGAGTTAATTTTGTTATAAATGTCATTGAAGACATTAAATAAATATTTTTTTTAATAATATCAGATTGTCTTAAATGGTTAGCAGGCAAGTCAGGATTTGTGTGGAAGTAACAAGGCAAATATCTTAATTGGATATAGGAATATTTGCGTACAAGTATAAGTGTCTTCTTGGTCTTATGCACTGGTTGTGTACCCCCTTATAAATTGCATTAATGAAATTCTCTCTCCCCCATATAAATTACCGTGACCCACGCACTGTAAAATTATAAGTCAACTATCATCACATTCCATCGAATTTACACCGTTTAGATTAAAGATTAAAAATTAAAGATTTAAGAAGTACTCCCTCCGGTATTTATTATAAGAGAAAATTCAAAAATCATCAATACCAATGAGCTCATTTATTTTTTTGTATTTTTTAAGTAAAGTATCCAAAATACCCGCCCACTAACTCAACATAGATTTATGTGGATTATTCCACTTACATTGAAAATTAAAAAGACAGAGCATTGAATGAGGTTAAATTTTGTATTTAAGCAATAAATATACACTAAATACTAGGATATAGTTTATTATATTTGGGAGTATCTCTCGGTACCTGATTAGTAACAAGTGTCCCTCACTTATGAAATGACACATAGTAAATAGAAATTAAGTAGAGATTATATTGTACTCCTGCTAATCCACATATATTCAACCACTTAATAAATATGTGATGTAACAAGTGTGTTTATTATTTTTTTTGAGCCCAACAAAGAAGCGAATATCTCACTTCAGATTTCCCTATAATATAATATAATAACATATCCTCAACCACTTAATAAATATGTGATGTAACAAGTGTGTTTATTGCTTTTTTTGAGCCCAACAAAGAAGCAGAATATCTCACTTCAGAATTCCCTATAGATTTGCTCTTTAATTACTAAAAATATGATATAAAAATTATCAATATCAATGAGCTCGTTTACTTTTTGTCTTTTTTAAGTAAAATATCCAAAATACCCACCACTAACTCCACCTAGATTTATGTGTACTACTCCACTCATATTGAAAACTAAAAAGATAAAGCATTGAATGAGGGTAAATTTGGTATTTAAGCGCAAAATATACACTAAATACTACAATACTCTCTCCGTTCCAAATAAATGGTCCTTTTGACCTCTATTTTTTGTTCCAAAACTTTGGTCCTTTTTAGATACCAAGGTACAATTTGCCTAATTTTTCCAAGTTTGTCTTTTATCTTTAATTAATTGTTATTACTCATTTGGATTCCCAAGTTAGTGGACTTCTTGGATGTTAATGTTACAAAAGGATATTTTAGTCTTTAGACAATGTAAATTTATGGTTTCTTAATCTTTGTGAAACATTCCAAAAAGACCACAGTTTTGAAACTAATGGAGTAGTTTCTTATAATTGAGACAAACAATTCGCAAAAAAATGTACGGACCGGAGGGAGTAGATGGTGTAGGGGTTATTAAACCGTGATGCTCATAAGGAAAGTCAAATGAGTGAATTTTTTGTCTTTTTTTTTCAAAAAAAAAAACCAGCGTATAATAACTATATAATAATTATATTATAATATTAATAATATAATAATTACAATAATAATTTTATAACAATTTTATAACAATGTACTGATATTTTATCACAATCCCCTGTCCCTTGAACCCCTATAAATAGCACGTAGTGTTTAATATAAACCACAAAAGCACACTCATATTTTTACAAACCAACTTTGATATCATTAAGGTAGTTTTCAACAACAATCAGAGTACCCTCTACCATTTTTAAACGCTTTTCTGTAGAGTTTTGTAGATTTTGTAGATTTTGTAGATAAATAGTTATTAATTAATGATCAATGTTTATGAAGCTTAAGTTTTTTGGTTGTAGGTAACGTTTCAATGGCAACCAAGGTGTCGCTCATTCATGAAATTGTTCCTGGGAGAGTTGACTGGAACTTGAAGGTAAGGGTCATCAACTTGTGGAATGTACCTATCAAGACTAACCCACAAGAGATTCAGAACATTCAAATGGTTTTCTTGGATTCCCAGGTAAATTTCCATTTTGAAATGAGAAAGTTAATCCTTCCCATATACACATACAATACCTGTAATATGGATATAATGTTATTTTCACTTGCAGAACTCAAAGATTGGGGCCACCGTTCCAAAAAGCTGGGTTTCACAATTTGCTAATAGCCTTCAAGAAGGATCTGTTTACTTGATTGAGAATGTCATGGTAGCTCAGAATGACATTGAGTACAAGAAGACCATTCATAAGTATAAACTGAACTTTATGAGAACTACAAAGATCACTACTAAGCGATCTTTGTTGATATCCCTATCACCAGATTTGATTTTTGTGAGTTTCCTAGCCTCCTTGCTGAGACTCGAAAAGACTTGATTGTTGGTAAGTATTGTAAAGTTCAAGCGTATAAGTTGGATCCACTTATTTTATGTATATTATTCTATTATTAGTGCTAAAGTTATAGTTTAAATGTAGAATAAATTGTATACCAATAAGTTTAGTAAAACTATAAATTGGTCTCAGATGTTATTGGTCAAGTGATTGAGAAGGACACATTGAAGGAGAAGGAGAAGGATGGAAGGCGTAGCATTTTGCTCGATCTTGTCCTGCAGGATACCATGTAAAATAATTTTTTTCTCTAATTCATAGATAGAGTTTTGACGATTAAAAAAACGTGTGTATATATGCCATGATCATACGATAAATATTTATATCTAACTTATTTAGTTGTTTTGATATTTGAATAGGAGCAACAAGCTGAATTGCACCTTATGGGGCTCATATGCTAGGCGCATGCAAACTTTCCTTGATGCTCAAGCTGCGAGTGCATCAACGGAGCCTATTGTCATTGTGATTCAACTGGGTCGTCTGTCAAAATTTCTAGGTACAATTGTTTATGGGAATCAACTACCATGCATAAACGGAAATTTGTGTTTGAACTATTGTCCTCACTTTGTTAACAAGTATCTTTGTTCAAAATTATCCGAATTCATGAATCATGGTTGAAGGTGTCAATGGTGTGTCTTACGTTTTTATGGTACCAAGCTATTTATCAACGACCCAATCCTCGCTATACTTGACTTCAAGGCCGGTATGATGTTATTGTCAAAATTACAAGTTTAATTATAAAGTTTGATCCGTCTTAGTATACATATTTGATATTTCACATAAATTTTTTTATTATTTTACTGACAGATTTGACTAATGAGGCAGGTTTTCCACATCAAATTCAACCAATGGTTGCTCATAGTACTGTGAGTGTATTTGATGAATTGCTGGGTACCCCCAAGATGACTATATCTGAACTAATTGAGGCGACCAAGGTTATAATAAGTTCATAAGTATTAAATATCTTATATAATCTTTGCAAACTCATGGTTTATGACATCATCATGTAGGAGTGTTTTGGTGCCGTCTTGGTAACTGTTGTTGATATCAACATTGAGAAAGGATGGTCTTACAACTCTTGTAATAAATGTCTCAAGGTTGTAAACCAAGTTGAAAACGTTTTCTATTGTGCTAATTGTCGTATGAATGTTACAGCCTCTCCAAGGTTAGCTTTATAGTTGTTTAACCTTATATATTCATTAGGTGTTGATTACACAGGTTAGTGTCCATATATATATATATATGTCTAACTATGCTAAGTATTGCATAATATTAGGTACAAGCTCCACCTCGAAGTAATTGACACAACTGGATCAACCACATTTACACTCTTCAACTCTTTGGTCGCTACTTTTATAGGAAGGTCTGCTGAGCAATTGATTCGTGGCAATGAGCAGGTCAGAATGATATTTAGTTAGGAATAAATACTTAGTTTAGACAATTTTTAGTAACATGCTGTTGGCCAAGTAGACAAATTTGAGTAACATGCTGTTGGCAAACTGTAACAAGAATTTTCATGAAACAGCGCCAGAATAACAGCGACATTCCTGAAGAGTTCAATGTGTTTTTTGGAAAAGAATTCCTATTCAAGGTTCATGTTGCTGACATTAATGTTTCAAGAGGATGGCAGACTTACACGGTTAAGAAATTCACTTCCGATCCTGCAACCATTCAAGAATTTATACAGAAGAACATCATCTATGTAAGTAGTCTAAATGTGTGTTGAAACAGTTGTATTGGCAGTATTAGGTAAACCCTATATAATTTCGATTATAATTACTTAATGACTCAGGGTTCAAATGAAGATTCTCAGGCTGATATTAAGAATGATATTTCAACACCTGAAGAAAACAATGCTGTGGTAACTTCATCAAATTCATTAATTATATCAGAATTGCCATAATTTATACTACGAATGTGAAACTTTTGTTAATTAATGTATACATGATGATTCACCAAACATGAGAATATCCTGATTATTTCAGATTATTCTTGATGATGAGACCCCCAAGAAAGAGGCTACTTTCATGGAAGTTACTCCTCCAAACAAAATTTTGGGTGCGAGCAGCAGCAGTCAAGTTGATTGTATTAATCTCGGTGAGGACACTCCCCCAACCCAAGCATCTGTAATGGAAGGGACTGATATAACTCCTCATAACAAAAACAGTGGTAAGAGGAGTGTGTCTGAGATAGAGGGTATGAATCTGGACGAATTGGCTTTTAGCCCAGAAGGTGTCACCAAGGTGGCTAAGAATGTTCCCAAAAAGGAAAAAGAGGCTAAGGAGTAATCACAAGATGATAATGTGGGCCATAATTATAGTATTTTGAGTAATTTCGATTTCCTCCAAGCCAATCTTATTTGGCATTGTTTGTTCAAATTCCTCCAAGCCAATCACATTTGGCATTGTTTGTTTCGTTGTTTGTGTCGTTGTTGTTTTAGTTTCCTCCAAGCCAATCTTATTTGGCATAATTGTATATGTATAATGGCTCACATCTATTTAAAATATTGGGTTTGATATGGAACCATGTTTAATATATAAGTATTTATAGTATGCTGGTATATGATTTTACAAGCTGACAAGTAAGATTCCTTCATGACATGAAATTATACATATGTATTTCTTAACCCAAACATGTAAAATTGGGAAGTCAAAGATTTAGGTGTTAAAACATTTAAATGCTAAGATCGCTACCATGTTAAAAAAATATTTGTCCAGTGTATGAAGAGTGTATATCACAAGTTTATAAAAATATTTTTAAATATATAAATATTGATATAAATTTAAAGTACAATGGACCAGTATATACCTATAAATATATAAATTGATATAAATCTATATATATATATATAAATCTATATATATATATATAGATAGATAAAAAGAAATTGATGTTAATTTAACATAATATAATAATACAATATTGGTTCGTTGTACAATTTGTGGAATGCGACTGGCAATGTGAAAGTTGAGGCAAACATCTTAAGCTTGTAACTAAATTATATAATAAGTAGTACTACTTGAAGACTTGGAGGTGGAATTAAGCAGATCAAACCTCCATTTCATCGTCCTCATCATTTGAAGGACCGCCGTCAAGCGAAATCTCACAAGGTCCATTGTCAAAGCTCTGTATGGGATAATGTGGCATAACATTGTTTATAAACTGATTAAGATTAGCTGTAGGTGAAGCAGGCACATAAGGCAGAGCATTATTGTAAAGAGCGTAATTTTCATCAAGTAGACCGTGGATACCGAAGTATGATGAGAACCGTGGAACAAATAGATCAAAGTCGCCTCCTAACTTGTAAGTCAGCAATCCCAGTGCGTAAATGCGATGGTGATGCACACGGCAAACTTTGACAGTATCGGTTTTAATGTACGCAACATCACGATGGTCGATACCTATTTTTCCAATATATTTGTTTCCAAAATGATCAACAATTGATATAGTTTCAGGAAATGTATGTGAATATTGATGGTAGAAGCTGTTTGGGATTTGAAACTTAGGCTTCAGTAAAGGAAAAAGAAAATTATTAGCCCAAAACACACGAAATCAATTCAGTATAATTATCATTATAGACTAAAATTGAATTTGTAAAATGAACCTACCGTTGACCGTTGCAAAATTGAGATGAACATTCTGCTCTCCATCGAATATAAATAGGAGGTAAAATATGCAGGATAAAAATTATTTTTGTGTTTGAGGTAAGGGGCAAAGTACTTTATAACTTGAGAATTAGGCTAGAAGGAAATGGGCTGGACATGTAATGTGCACCAGGAAATAGGGATGTCAAGCGGGTCCCAGTTGGAATGTTTTGTTAAATAAATAGTAATAAATTCAATAAATTAAGGTCAAATGGTTGGTCATAATGTCAACAACATTAATTGTGGGGAAAATAATGGGAGACATTCTGACTTTAAGACTTAAATGTTTTTATGGGGAAAACAATTTCAATCATCTTTATAGCTGGTTAATTTTTTGTCAACTTTCACTATAGAGTAAACATGTGTTACATGGAAACACATATTTTAATATCTTCATCAACAGTTGTAAGTTCATTTTGTGATTTGTTAAACGATAGTCACACCAATTAACATCAATGAATAGAGAAAATCAAGAACAAGATGATGGGTTCCTACACATTCATACAAAACGATTAACAACTGGTAAATTCAAGTTAGGACCATCTATACAACAGTCACATGTACCTAAAGCTGGTAAGATGTTTATACGTAAGATAGTGACTTAGTATTTTTAATGATATATTGATAGGTGCATGAAGTTTTTTATTTTATTTTGTAGGATTTTCCGGATTTATCCCGCCTGGACATTCAAATAGTCCCCAGACACCTTGCACTGGGAAAAGTTTATATAAGGGAGGTTCACCAAATTCATGCATTACTAACGGTTTGTTAATATTTTCTTTTAGTTTCCAGATAAAATGGATTCATGTAAAAATGATTAGTTTAATAATATATTGATGACAGAAAATGTGCAAAGAACCCGTAAGAAGGTCAGATCTAACGATTCCTATGTGTCTCCTATGCAACGGATGAATTCACCACTTTCCAATATTACCAATGGTTAGTTGTTAATTTAAGTACTTGCCCTTTGATTTTTAGACACCTATACGGAAACAAATATGTGAAGATAATTGTTTTATATTAATCTACTTTTTTTATATGGTAGTTGATATACAATCTACACACGTTGTAAGACCAGCTACTATTGCTGGTCCTGGAAGGCATGTTCTGAATAGTCGTTCAGCAAGTTGCAGTAGATCTAAAACCACATTGGCCGTTAGCAGTGAAGTATTGGTTGATAATTCTTTATCTGCAACAAGTATGTATTTGGTATTCATAAACAAGTTGTAAATAGTCAGTTAATGAATGTAAACCAGATATAATAACAACTTTGACCATCATACTAAATTAAGACTAATTTTATTTTTTCACTGAAGCAACCACATTGGAACAGACAACTTCCACTCAAATGGAAATTCAAGAACCACTTGGAGGTTAGTTAAATTGTGATTTATATATGTTTATAGATAAAACATTCTTTCATATTATAATGTAATGACATGTTGAGACAAATATAGTTTTTATGTTCTTATAATAAACTATAAGGTGATTTAACTCTTCCATTTAATATATATATATATATATATATATATATATATATATATATATATATATATATATTATATTGATATAGAAGGTGAAAATGACCTATCTTTGGGACATTGGTATTCCAAGTTCGATATGCCAACATTGTGGTGCCATTTTATGGTTTGAAGAAAGAAACCGAGAAGAAATACAAAGCAAAAATCCTAGGTTTAGTCTATGTTGTTCACATGGGACGAGTAAGTCTTCCTCTATATATGGACCCACCACCCCTACTTAACAGCATGTTGCATTCAAGTGATCGGAAAAGCAAATTTTTTCAATCCAATATACGTTCTTTCAACAACATGTTCGCATTTACTTCAATGGGAGGTAAAATCAACAAAGAAATTAATGTTGGGGTGCTCCTCCTATTTTTGTAATGAATGGAGAGAATTATCATCAAATAGGAAGCTTGATGCCCTTGCACAGTGATCAACCTAAGTTTTTGCAAATTTGTATATATATGATACTGAAAATGAAATTCGCAATCGAATGTCCGTTGTAAGGTACTTAAACATCCAATTTATATATATATATATATATATATATATATATATATATATATATATATATTTATATATTTATATTTATATATATGTATATATAACCATATATTTTAATGTATGTTGGATTCCATAGGATGGAAGATGATGGCACAGGTTTGCAATCTGATATTGTGAAGGCATTGCGGGACATGCTTGACGGTTGCAACCCTTTTGTTAAGATATATAGGTATGTCCGTGAAAGAATTGTATTCGGCGATCCTCAAAATATTAAGCTTCGTATTCTAGGTAAACGAGGTAAAGATTCTAGGACATATAACTTGCCATCAGCATCAGAGGTAGCGGGTTTAATTGTTGGGGATTTTGATTATGCCCATCATGAGAGGGATATAATAGTTGAGGCACAATCTGGATTCTTAAAACGAATATCAACATTAAGTGCCGCGTATCTACCATTGCAATACCCTATGTTGTTTCCAAAAGGTGAAAATGGTTGGTCTGAAGACATTGATTACAATGAGGATTCGAATGCGCCAATCATACAACGGTCGAAGTTAACATTGCGTGAATGGTTAGCTTACCGAATTCAACAAAGGGATGTTGAGCAGTCACTTATAGTGTATGGAAGGAGGTTATTCCAGCAATTTCTGGTAGATGGTTATAGTATGATTGAATCTCAGAGATTACAATGGGTTCGAGGTCACCAAAAAGAAATTAGAGCTGATATGTATAAGGGTTTGTCTGATGCTTTGTTACGAGGTGATCGTAATCCTGAGTTGGTTGGTAAAAGAGTTGTTCTACCATCTACTTTCACAGGTGGTTCACGTTACATGCAACAAAACTATCAAGATGCAATGGCTATTTGCAGGTGGACTGGATACCCTGATCTATTTATAACATTTACTTGCAATCCAAAGTGGCCTGAGTTAACAAAGTATCTAAATACTTTGAAACTTAAAGCGGAGGATAGACCCGATTTGGTTTCTAGAATGTTCAAAATTACATTAGACCATTTGATCCGAGAGATAAAGAAGGGTCAGATATTTGGGAAGACCCGTGCAGGTGAGTTTTTTTTTTTCAAACTATAATTTAATTAGTTTGATATATTTAAATAATTTTTATTAACTATTAATTGTATTATTTTACAGTTATCTATACCATTGAGTTTCAAAAGCGTGGTTTACCACATGCTCATATACTTATCTTCTTGGATCAAAGTAGTCGTATATTGGAACCTTCTGATATCGATCACATTATAACAGCTGAGATACCAAACAAAGAAACTGAACCTGCACTGTTCAAAATTGTGTCTAACTTTATGATTCATGGTCCTTGTGGAATACAACGACCATCATCCCCATGTATGGTAAATAGGAAATGTTCAAAATATTTTCCTAAGAAATTTGTCAACTCTACTACGATTGACCCTGATGGATACCCAATTTATAAAAGGAGAGACAGTGGATTTGTGATCCAAAAGGGAGAAGCTTATTTGGACAACAGGTAAGTAACAGTTAGGCCGTCATTTAAATTGTTGATGTTATTACATCATTATTTATTCCTAACGATATAATTTGTCTTCTCAGATACGTTGTACCGTATAACAAGAAATTGTTGATGATGTTCAATGCACATATTAATGTTGAATGGTGTAACCAATCACGTTCAATAAAATACTTGTTTAAGTATGTGAATAAGGGACATGATCGAGCCACAGCAACTTTTTATGATTCATCTGATTCATCTGGTCAAGTTACTAATATGGATGAAATTAAGCAGTATTATGATTATCGTTACTTGTCTGCTTGTGAAGCTGTCTGGAGGATATATAGTTTTGATATTCATCATAGGGAGCCTTCAGTAGAACGATTAATGTTTCATCTTCCAGGTGAACAGTATCTTCTTTTTGATCGGAGGAAATCTATCAATGAGGTACTTGATAGGCGTAGTTCTCATTACACGAAATTCCTTGCATGGTTTGACGCAAACAAAGAGTATCCATAAGCTAGGGAACTAACTTACATTGAGTTCCCTAACAAGTTTGTTTGGAATCCCAAGGACCGGATTTGGTGTCCAAGAAAACAGGGTTTTAGCATTGGTCGTATGCATTTCGTTCCACCAGGAACTGGAGAGATTTTTTATATGCGTACATTACTTAATTATGTACGGGGACCGACTTGCTATGAAGACTTGCGAACTGTTGAGAATGATGTAAAACTCACATTTAGGGAAGCTTGCTATGCAATGGGTTTGCTTGATGATGATAAGGAGTACATAGATGCAATAAAGGAAGCTGCCCATTGGGGTACTTGTCATTATTTAAGAATCCTTTTTACAACTCTCATGGTGGCAAATGCAATGTCTAGGTCTGAATTCGTCTTTAATAAAATTTGGGAGTTTCTCAGTGAGGATATACTCTATAATCAAAGAAGAATTTTTCGTTCTCCAGGTAAAAATCCTAATCACGCTTATATTATGTTTTGTGTATATATGTATTGTGATATTAGATGATAAGCTCAATAATCATAAAGTAATATATGTTTACATTATCACAATCTAAGTAGGTTATACATCCAGCTAAATTACCGTTGACTGAATAAAAATATATAATATGATCAGCTGTTGAAATTTGAAAATCTCATTTTATTTCATGTACATATTATTGCAGAGTTGACATTAACAGTTGAGCAGATACGTAGCTATTTATTGGTTGAATTAGACAAATTGCTACAAGCACACAACAAAAGGCTTTCAGATTTTCCAACCATGCCCACCCCAGATTATGAAATCAATTCTCATCAAGAGAATAGGCTGATTAATGATGAAATGAATTATGATAGAGATGCATTACAAGAAGAACATATTCAGCTGTTGTCAACTATGATGAGATGAGCAATGGGTTGTGTACGACAATCATCGTCGATTCTCATTATGAATGACAAGGGTGGTTTATTTTCTGAATGCATTTGGTGGAGCTGGGAAAACTTTTGTGTGGAGAGCACTTGCGGTGGGTTTCGGTCAAAGGGAGAAATTGTATTAACAGTTGCATCTAGCGGTGTTGCTGCTTTACTGATACCTGGTGGTAGGACCGCACATTCCAGATTTGCTATACCCTTGGTAGTTAATGAAGATTCAACATGTAATATAGCTATTGGCAGCCATTTGGCGCAGTTAATAGAGAGGACCCGATTGATTATATGGGATGAGGCTCCTATGATGCACAAACATTGTTTTGAAGCTGTAGACAGAACACTAAAAGACATTCTTAGGCATACAAGGTGTGGTAACGACAGAAAGCCATTCGGTGGTAAAGTTGTTGTATTGGGAGGTGATTTTCGTCAAATCCTCCCTGTCATCCCTAAAGGTACAAGACAGCAGATTGTGAATTCAACTATTAACTCTTCTTATTTATGGCGGCATTGCAACATGATGACACTGACAAAAAACATGAGATTAGCTGGTAACAATAACAGTGTATCATGTCAAGAAAGGAGAATATTTTCTGAATGGATATTAAGGGTGGGAGATGGTAAAGTTGGAGAAATTGATGATGAAGTTAGCATAGTGCAGGTGCCACCTGACATTCTGTTGAATTCAGCAGAGGAACCTCTTCAACACATTGTCAATGTTACCTATCCAGATTTCCATAATCAATATCATCATCCGGATTATTTTCAAAATAGAGCCATTCTTGCACCTACAAATGATATTGTTGACAAGATAAATGCTTACATGTCCGCTCAATTGACTACAGCGGAGAAAACATATTACAGTCATGACACACCTCATTCAGACCTTGATAATGAAGATCGTGTGGATAATGTACACACAACCGAGTACTTGAACTCAATTTCTTCTCCAGGTTTGCTGAATCATGTTTTGCAACTTAAGGTAGGAGTACCAGTTATGCTGTTAAGGAACATTGATCAAAATGCTGGTTTGTGCAATGGTACTCGAATGATTCTAACAAGACTTGGTAAGTATGTACTTGAAGCTCATGTGATTTCCGGTAATCATGTTGGTGACAAAGTTTACATACCTAGACTTTCTTTAACACCTTCAGATGTTCGTATTCCTTTCAAATTTCAAAGAAGACAGTTTCCTATAGCATTGTCATTTGCTATGACAATAAACAAAAGTCAAGGTCAATCTCTAAAATTTGTTGGTTTATTTTTACCCACTCCTTCCTTCTCACATGGACAATTATATGTTGCCTTTTCAAGAGTGACATCCAAAGAAGGGCTAAAGGTTTTGGCTTTAGATGAAGATGGCAAAGTAACAAATGTGACTAATAATGTTGTATATCCTGAAGTTTTCAGTCATTTAAATTAGTTGTTTAAATTGTTGTGTTAGGAAAGAGATTGTGTGAAATTAACCATACATTGAGTCAATTTTATGGTGTTATAGTCGCTACAATATTTTTAAGAAAACAATATTCTTTTTAGCTTGAATGACATTCATATAATCATTAGATGATGGAACGGATAAAAAGATCATTGAACAAAACAATATTCTTTTTAGCTTGAATGGCATTCATATAACATTCAAGATGGTCAGCATTTTTTTAGATCCCACACATTAGCAGACCATATCCGTAAACACCCCACCCAAATTACTTTGGTTTTTCCTTCTCCCTCCACATAAATCAACTACACATTTTGCTAACAAAACCATTTCTATTAGAAACCACTCTAGCCCGTACATCGTACGGGTAAGAGTCCTAGTTAGCATTATCACGCTTGTTGTGGATGCCATAGAGCGTTCTTGTTGAGCAAGAAAAAGCGCGATCATCGGTCAGTTGAGCATGTTCACTAGTGACTACTACCAGAATTTATTAAGTAGGTTGTTATTGAATTAAGAAAAAGGGAAAGTGAGGTTGAGTTGAGTAATAATTGAGAAATGGCAGTACTCCCGCTGGTGAAGCTGGGAACACTGGCTTTGAAAACAGCATGCAAACCAATCGCCAATAGGCTAAAGAAAGAAGCTGGGTACCACCCTAAGTTCCGCAATCTCATCATCAACATTGCCCAGGCCAATCATAGGTTTACCACCAGAATTCAGAGACGCATTTACGGCCATACTACTGATGTTGCCATCCGCCCTCTCAATGAAGACAAGGCTGTCCAAGCCGCTGCTGATCTCCTTGGAGAACTCTTTATCTTCACAGTAATACTTCTCTCTCTTCTCTATATGCCTTCTACCTGTTTGTGTTATTGCCTAGTTGAACTATGTTATTTATACATTTGATATTTCTCACTGAATTACATAGATGTGTGTGTGTGTGAAGGATTATGTTTGACTCTCTGCACTGTCTTAATTTCCTTTTATTTAGGTTGCAGGAGCTGCTGTGATCTTTGAGGTCCAAAGAAGTTCTAGATCAGAAGCAAGAAAGGAAGAACTACGAAGACAAGAAATACAGGTTCTCTTTTAGCCTTTCTTCCCATTGTAGATCACCTTTCTTTGATTGAGGGATTTCATTGAAAAAAAGTTGAGTTAGTCTTTTCGCAAATCTGAATGCCATGAATGATGGAGGTTTAATAATTATTTGGATGCTTTGCTTTTTCTTTAACCCAGTGTTGTCAAATATCGGGCCATGGCGGATTGTGGTGGCGGATTTCTTGATCACCACCATGACTAATTTGTGAAGGATGGCGTTTTATGGCGGTTATGGTGGCCTAAAATGGCGGATTTTTGGCTTGCCGCCATAAACTGCCATCCGCCATTGACAACACTGCTTTAACCTACCTGTTTATTCACTCTATTTTTTTATTGGAATTTGGAATTTGGGGACAAAATATTCTAAATCCCTAAAATGTGCTCACTTTTTTGTTACTTTGCAGGGAGTAAAGACAAGGACTGAAGAATTGGAAAGGGAAATTGAACTTCTTTCACAAAAGCTTCAAGAGATTGAACAACTTGTTAGACTTAGAGGACGAGGACTTGCTGGTGTTCTTAACTTTAGACAACCTCATGCTGGTGAAGATAAAAAATCAAAATCCAATTGATTGGGGTCAGTTGTCAACTTTTTTAGACGGTATAACAACATATCTAAAACCAACTTTTTTAGATGATGTAGTGAGGGTCATTGAGGATTAGCCTTACATATACCCAAACTCAAGAAAAATAAAATGTAGAACACAAATTTGTCTGTGTTCTTGTTATAATTTTCTGAGTACTAATACCATGTTTGCTTTTTTTTGTTGGGAAAAAGTCTAAAACCACGTTTAGGGAAAAACTTCAAGAGAGTAGAACCTTCCTAACAGAAAATCAAACATGCTACTATTCTGCCAGCTAACCACAGTTTCCAAGCCTTTGGATGATATACTGTTTTCTCATCTAAAATTTTGTTTGTCACTCCTACTCTTCAGTTTATCATGTGGTTGACTAAAAACAAATTCATTGTCATAAGTATATGTAAATTTTTAATAATTGTCTGTCATTCTGTAAAACAAATCAAATATGAGTATAGTTTCTTTGGCTTGCCTTTACAACCTTTATCCTGAGTTAACACCCCCATTCGAAGGACAAGTCCTTTTGCTGCATACTATTTGACGTTTGACTTATTTTGTCTATTAATATTAATATTAAGGACTATGTAATAACAACTTGACCAGATTTCTAATCCAGTTACAATCACCATGTCTTCCTATTCCTTGATTTCTCTCACAGTCACAGACTGACAGTCACACTGTTTCATAAACAGATCCATCAATAATATTTCATTTCTATCTTGAAATGCTCATAATTAAGTTTAGGAAAATGCTAGATGTTATGAGAGATTTTTGCAAAAAAGAGAAGATTGTTATGTGTCAGCATGTCACACTCACAATTTGTAACTACCCACTCTCCCCATGTATTGTTAGCAAGTTGTTGATTGGTCAAATGCCCAATTTTTATGTTTTATTCTCTTTGCAAAAATCTCTCGTAACACGTAGCAATGCTCGTAAGTTTATGCAAGCAATAAGGCACATGCATATACACTATAATCAATTGAAAAGCTAGTATCTTTGTTATCCCACTAGTCGACCATTTTCCTATTCTCCCCCAATCTTTCTGCTGCAAATATCAATCAGCTTCCTCAAAGCAGCTGTATTCGTGGGTATAGGATCAATGTCAGCCTTAGAACAAACCTAGTCCTAGTTATCCGAGATAGTTTTAACCAAATAGATAGACAAAAAAATTCAAAACAATTCTATACCTAGTCAAAAAAAAAATCTGCATTTTGTGAAAATACTACTCGCTCAACATATATTTATGTATACTCTCTTTGTCCTTCGATTCGAACATCTAAGAAGAGCTGGTAGCATGATGGCTGTCCTAGATATAAGACTCGAGCGTTAAATGGTAGTAACAAGATGTCATTTGGGGTGCAAAGTACTTAAATAGTCAAACAACTATTGTATCCTAATGAAATATCTATGAGTATGCAGTCACTTTTCTACACATATGTTGAGTCACTTGAGTGTAGTTGACATACATGGCAAGATATGCCTTTTTCTACACTTTGGGTTGTTGTTTATTCATACTTGGAAATTTGGTTTCATGGAAGAGGAAAAAAACTAACTGTTGTTGCTCGGTCGAATATGAGCATCAAGCTATGCCACATGTTATCTTTTGTAGATGAAACATTTACTCCAAGAAAGCCTGTGTGCACACATCTTTGTGCATTTCCTTTAATCCAAGTTTTCATGAGAGGACAACATATACATAAGTTGACTGTCATTTCCTTCGAGAAAAGATTCTCCGTGGAATTGTCAGAACTTCTTTTCTCAACTCCACTGATTAATGATTTCTTATTCCCTAAGTCTTTGTAAGGTTTCAGATTACTTACATATGTAACAAGTTGGATGCGTATGATGCATATACTCCATCTTGAGGGGGAGTGTAGAGATACTGTCACTAGGATTAGTTACGGGACTCATGTATACATATTTGTACCTTCTCTTTACATAATATAACTCATATTGGGTTGATTAAGTGTTTTGATGTTTTGAGCTACTGAGATTATATTATGAGATATATAATAGATGACATCTTGATCTTAATACCCAAAAAAAAATGACATCATTTTATTATCATGTCTCTTGTAGTATTTTAGATTCTTTAAAAGGTTCTGGAATCTATGTGGTCCGGGGTTGTTTCATGCAGGAGTAGAGTGGCTCGACAGGGGTGAGTTCCCTCCGATGCTCAATGATGCAAACATTGTCTTAATTCCCAAAGTTGATAATCCAGTAACCATGAGAGATCTTAGACCAATTTCACTTTGTAATGTCATTTATAAGATTATATCCAAAGTATTGGCTAATAGATTGAAAGTTGTTCTTTATAAGTGTGTGTCATTGGAGCAATCCGCTTTTGTTGCAAATCGTTCTATCCTAGATAATGTTATGGTGGCCATTGAAACTATTCACCATTTGAAGTGTAAGGTGCGTGGAAAGGTGGGAGATGTGGCGTTAAAGATAGATATGAGCAAGGCTTATGATCGGGTTGATTGGGGATATTTGAAGAGGGTACTTGAGAAGATAGGCTTTGATGGCCGGTGGGTACGGTGGATGACCATGTGTGTCGAAAGCAGTACTATATCGATTCTCATGAATGGAGAAAAAGCTGGTTCGATCTCACACGGGAGAGGACTCAGCAAGGTGACCCACTTTGTCACCTTACCTATTTATATTGTGTGTGAGAGGTCTTACTGACTCTTCTTAAAAAGTGTGAGGCGAGAGGTGAGATTCATGGAGTGAAAGTGTGTAGAGGGGCCCCTATCCTCACACACTTACTTTTTGCGGATGACTGTTTCTTGTTTTGCAGGGCCAATGTTCACGAGAACACTAGACTCAAGGGTGTCTTGGAGACTTATGAGAAAGCTTCTGGGCAATCGGTCAATTTCCAGAAATCAGAAATCTACTTTAGTAGAAACACTCAGCAACAGGTCCGAGACGAGATTGTTGGTATTTTGGGAGTCACAGAGTATCTTGGCACCGGGAAGTACCTCAGCTTGCCGTCGATGGTTGGCCGAAGTAAAAAGCAGTTATTCAGCTACTTACGGGATCGGGTGTGGGGTAAGGTTCGACAATGGTCGGGACGACATTTGTCGAAGGAAGGTAGGGAGGTGCTGGTGAAGTCGGTCGCTCAGGCCATTCCGGCTTACTGCATGAGCACATTCTTGATTCCGACATCTCTAGGGGAGGAGATGGAGAGGATGATAAATTCCTTTTGGTGGGGTTCTAATCGTGGAGCTCGCAGAGGAATAAATTGGTTGAGTTGGGAGAGATTATCTATGCGCAAGGAGTTTGGTGGAATGGGCTTTCGTCATTTCCATGGCTTTAATTTGGCTATGCTAGGGAAGCAAGGTTGGAGGTTGTGTACCAACAAAGATGCTATAGTAACCTGCGTCTTCAAATCTAAATATTTCCCAAATGGGGACTTCTTGGGGGCTCGTTTGGGCCATAATCCCAGTTATGTATGGCGCAGCATCCACGCTTTCACGGTATTAGTTAAACTTGGAGCACGTTGGAAAATTGGGGATGACACTTCTATCAATATTTGGAAGGACCCTTGGGTGAAAGGAGGCCGAGTTCGTATGTTTCATCGAGTGTGGTTTCTGGGTGGGAGGATCTAAAAGTGGCTAATTTGTTTGATGCTACGGGAGGACTATGGAATGTTGCGTTGATGAATCAATTATTCAATGAAGATGACAAGAAACACATCCAGGCAATGGTCCTTTTTGGCCGAGGACAAGATGACAAGCTGGTATGGAACAAGAGCCGAGATGGAGCCTACTCGGTTAAATCCGCCTACTATGTGTACATGAATGAGTTCAAGGACACCTCGGCTTTGCGTATTCAGGGAGATTGGCATTTAATTTGGCGTCTTAAAATTCCTCACAAGGTGAAAATTCACTTGTGGAGATGTGCTCGGGGGGTACTCCCAAGTCGGTTCAATCTACGCCGACGTCATGTGAATTGTCCCGGGGAGTGTCCTTGGTGTGAACATGAGGAAGAGAGTGATTGGCACATATTTTTTGGGTGCTCTCAAGCGGAAACGATCTCGAGACAGGCGGAGTTATGGCAAACGTACAACGTCACCAGAATAACAACGACAATAGCTTCAAGGAGATTTTATTTCGGTTGCTAGCAGCGGAGTCTGTGGTGGCTCGCAACAGTATAGCAATGTTAATTTGGTGTATTTGGAAGCGGAGGAACGAGAAGGTCTGGGAGAATAATGCAAAACCAATTTCGGCGATCGATCGGTGTGTGTTCGAATTTACGCACGCTGGCGATGGCGCGCAGAGTGCGTCTGACAAAGTCGCGAAGAACTACAAAGCAGACTCGATGCGCTCTTCTTCCAAATTTTGCTTGGGAAAAACCAGCCGAGAATGTGATGAAATGTAACGTGGATGCGGCGCTGTTTGATGATAATCGCTTCGGTTTCGGTATGTGCATTCGGGATAGTAGTGGTTCCTTTGTTAAGGCAAAAACAGCTTGGTACCTCAACTCCCCACACCCGCAGGAAGCAGAGACATTAGGATTATTTGCTGTTGTTACTTGGCTTCGCGAGCTGCATATCCCTAGAGTCACCATTGAACTGGACTGTAAGCTAGTGGTTGATGGTATCAACGGAAGGTGTAGTTCCATTACTGAGCTCGGCACTATTATATCCTATTGTAAGAACCTTTTGACACTTTCACAAAACTATGCGGTTAGTTTTATTCGGAGGCAAGCCAACCTTATTGCTCATACACTTGCTAGAGCATCAAGGAATTTCGCTAGCTCCCATACCTTTGATTGTAGTCCGAATTGTATTACCTCTTTGATTTTGAATGAAATGATATGAGTTTTCCATTGTCAAAAAAAATATATTATAACTTTTAATGACAAATGTTTGTCACATTTTGTATATATAAGTAAAAGATAGTTGTTTTTCTGTTAGTTAACGGTGACAAATATTTGTTTAGTGTTTTTTTTATATATTGTGACAGTTATTTGTCCTTTTTTTAGGTGTAGTGACAAATAATTGTTATGTGTTTATTGAATATTTATCAGTAGTTTAAATAGTCATTAATTTTCTCGTTTTTTCTAAGAGAAAAAAAAATTATTTTAGGATTTTTTTAGTAGTTAAGAAGAATTGGTTTTAACAGCTTTAGTAAATTATACTTGCTAATACCCAATTTAGTCCCTGATTTTAAAAAAAAAAAAAATCAATTAGTCCCTGACTTTTCATATGTATCAATTTAGTCATCAACATTTACAAATGTGTTAATTTGGTCTTTCTGCCAACAACATTTGGTCCTTTTGAACTTAACCAACTTGAATGTTGAAACAATACCATATATGACTTAAAAAAGTAGTGTAGCACTTTGGTCATTGTTTTTTAAAATGTTGTTGACAGAAGGACCTAATTGACAGACATTTATAAATGTTGGGGACTAAATTGATACTTGTGAAAAGTCAGAAACTAAATTGAACATTTTTGAAAAATCAGGGACTATTGTCTCAAATTATACTCCATCCGTTCCAAATCTCTTGATGTTTTAGTAATGACACATAGAATAAGAAAACACTAATTAGGTAACATGTAGTTTAAAATACCCTCATTTAATATATTGCTCTCCACAATTTTGCTTTGGTAAATGCATTCTTCACAATTAAACCAACTATAACTATTTGATAAAAAAAACAACAACTAAAGTAGTTAAAATAACATTGAGTTTGTCAAACATCAAAAAATTTGGGACAAAATTTGAAGGCTAAAACATCAAAAGATTTGGAACGGAGGGAGTAGTAAATAGTGATTTTTTTCTCTCTCCACACATTGGTGGCGCTACTTTTTTTCTCGTCGCGACAATTTTACCTTTTTCTATGTTTATATTTTTCCAATTACTGTATTACCCCTTAGTTGATGTTGGACTAATTTTTCAGTGAGGGATATTTTAGTAAATTACCTTGTGGATCTTAATAAATATAAATAAATAAATAGTATTGATTTCCTTAAATCCTTATTATATAAGACAACATCTACTTTATCACCAAATTTGGGGGAAATTTTTTTATGGCATTAATGGTAAATAATGCAAATTTTATGTCCATTATTAATCTAGCACACATTTAAGACCCCACTTATTGTTTTTTTGTCCAACACTCATTTTTTTATTATCAAGATGTTTTTTGTACCCCCACTGTTTACCAATATACCCCCACTCTATATTTTTGAACGGACATACCCCTGACAACCTGACAAAAATTGAACCAATCGTATTTATGTTTGTAATAGGTAAATACGATTTTAGTTTTTTCAAGTCGTATTTTTTTTTTTTGAGAATAAAAAGTTTAGGTGAGTTGGGCTCCGGGGGCTCACCAGGGTCAGGGCAGGCCTCAAGGCTCTTTGAGCGCTTAGAGAGGTACTTACAGATCACCCACCAAAGAGGTCCTCACATCGGCAGCGGGAGTTGAACCCACGACCTTGTGAGCCAACTCCTTACCAACTGAGCCAACCTTCCTTGGCCAAGTCGTATTTACCTATATACGATTTTCCTGACAAAAACCAAATAAATTTTAAAAAAAAGAAATCCTATTTATCTCAGAATATGGTAAATAGGAAAATCGGATTTATGTTTGATGAAGGTAAATACGACTTACTATTTTTGAAGCTTCTGGGAGGAAATCGTATCTAGATAAATACTATGCGAAATTTGCTGGAAATCGTATTATGGAAGGTAAATACGATGAGCTCTAAAATATTTCTGGTCAAATCATATGTAAGCGAGAAATGGTCAATATTTTGTAAATTGTAATTTTTAGGGGTATTTTAGTCTTTTTTCACCGTATGCGTGGGGGGGTATAGAGTCAAATGGTGGGGTACAAAAAAACCCTTTATTTTTATGAGAATGGTTGAGCACATATAACATAACCGTTTTGTTATTTATTATCTACAAGAAAATTTCACAGCCATTTTTTTAACCAAATTACACATCCATTTTTTTGTGAACTATCTTGCCCTCATTATTGTTAAAGATTGTTTTTATCAAAGTTTTTATGAATTAAGTTTCTCACATTCTAAATTACCACCCTGCATTGGTATGTATTTTCGCAAATACATCATATATTAACACAACTCTGTTAACATAAAAATTTCATTATATGTTTGGTTGTAAATTATCAATTCGTATCAACCAATAACTTTGCAATACATAATTTTTTTAACAATTTTTACAGAGCTCCTTATAACTACGTCTTGTGCATCGCACAGGTGTACGTCCTAGTATATAGTTATTTTTAAAGGCAACTGATTGTATTGATCAAGGATTGAATAATGAGTTCGGTTTGGGTACAATGTTTACACCAAACCAAACAAAACAAGGCGTCTCATTAAAACCTCCTTCGGCCAAAACTCAATGGGGAAAAAACCAAAGGAGGAAAAAGAGCACTCCCGAGGAAGAATACACAAGAAGACCCAAAATCGGACACAAGACTATCTCCGACCTATACATAACAATGGCCAACATGCAACTCATAGTAAAGACACCGTGGTCTCCACGACCGAGCAAATAACCACTGCCAAGACATAGACTTAATCAGCTGGATAACCCAATCACTGTCGGAGGCTTTAGCATGGGAGATACACATCTTCCGCATATCCCAAAGGACCCATAAGACTAAATGCCAAATGAGGCTCAAACCCTGCTTCACCCTAGCGCCCTCTTCCAAATGCACAAAAAGCTGAGGACAAGGAGAATAGATCCGGCGGTAGCGACAATTGCCTCCCCAACCACTAGAACACATCATAACAATGTTGGAATATTTTATTCCAATATCATAAATAATGGGCATATATTCTTTTATTAATTGTATTAGCTATTTATCAATTAGGAGCCTTGATTGATATGTGATCAAAATAAGTAAAGGCTATATTGGATTTCTAATTAAATAATTAATTAGTTAATTATTATTGATATGGGCCCAATATTAGTGGATGTCAGTGATGGCCCATTAGAGGGATAATGGGAACCCTAATGGACTATCACACTATAAGTAGGCTATAGTCCCCAATATACTGGACTAACGGCAATATACACAAGTTTGCTCTCCTCTCCCCACCTGAAGAGAGTCTACTCTAAGGCATTAGGAGTCTCGGTTGAGGAAGAACCATAAAGCCGACGAGTAGCTGTTGCTCGTTTCACTCACTCATTTTCTTGTAAGGATTCGTTCTCCGCTTCTTTGCTATGGATCCAGGTATTTATCTAATCCTTGATGTATCAACATGTCGTAGATCCTAAGGTTGTCAAGATCATGGTTTTGTTCTTGATTATATAAAAACATGATTGTATCTCTTTTGTTTTCCGCTATAGTATGTTCAAACATGTCTTGTAGATAGATTAAATCCTACAACCAAAACTTATGGGCTAAATGGCACTACCAGTCCAGAATCCCTCACCTTAAAACCTCTCGAAATATTTAACACTGCCACATGCCTAAAGCTAAATTCGGTCCTCTCATTCGAGTACTCTCAAGTAGTATTAGATTATTGAGAGAGTCCACGGACCAAACATACATTTGAGAAGAAAAAAAACAAAAAAAACATGCTTTTATTTACCACATTAGGGTAAGGAAAAGCGAGAAAATCTGCAAACCGAAAATTGTGGCGTCCAATTTTCCATTCGCAAACCGTTAAACTTGAACAAATCACCGCTCCCCCAACTCGGAGATGCACGAATGAGGGTTCCCTTTTCCATCAAGACGCTTCTATATCGTCTGCGCTGATTCTGATCCTAATCCTACCGGAACTCTCACTCCAGTTAGAGTTCTCTGCTTTCTCCAATTCGAGGCTAAAGGTAAATTAACCATCACCTAATTTTGCATTAAATTCATTATCGATGTATAAATCCCCAAACTTGGTCAACTAGGGTAGTGCCATCTAGTTGGGTTCATCAATGTTGCAATTTGGGTGTGTATTACTTTTTTGTTTCCAATTATATTTTTATTATTTTGCTTGAATGAGAATGGCTATTTTTTCTGAAGATTTTTATTGTAGATTGATCACTATGTTAAAAAACCCACTGTATGTTACAACTTAATTTACAACTTACATGAGCATTGGTTGGAATGTCAATGGCAATTTTTGCTGAAGAATTTTACTATAGATTGATAATTATCTAGCACCTTGTTATAACCACTTTCTGTTGCATGAGCACTTGCTGTGTCTGTTTACCTTGGTCGATTTTCATCTTAAAGACTTCTTTGTGACATGCTGCTATTTGTGCCCATCGACAGTTTATGTTAGTTTTTTCTTTTTCTAACAATTCTTCATGGAAGGTATGATGAAAGAAAATTCCAAGGGCAAAGCTGGATCTTCTTCTCACCGATCTATGAAAGAGAAGGAGAAGCATGTGGTGGATAAGATTCAAGGGATTTTCACAAATCTTCAGTCTGCAAGAAAGGAAAATAGGGCTAATGACATTGTGATCTTTGAGGAGCAGATGCATCAGTTTCTCCGAGAGTGGAAGGCGGAACTGGAGTCTCCAGCTACCTCCTTCGCTGTATGTAGTCTTTGACTTCTTAGACACAGGCACATAGCTGATTAATATCCCGGCTTTTTTTTTCCATCTTAAAATTGACTTGAATTTTATTGATATGTATGTGCTGGCATTCTATAGGATGGAAGCCTTGGTTCGTTTACCGAGGATCTAGCCCAACTGTTGCAAGCAATTGAGGAGAAAGATGATGCAACAAGTCCATTAACAAAACCTGTGCCATTGAAGAATGAGCTCCATCCAACTAACATCAGTGATAACAATTGTCCATTTCTTCAGGAGGTTAGTTTCTTTCACTTGCTCTGGATTATTATGCTTTTCAGTTGTATGTTTCTTGCATTTTTAGTGTGGGTGCTTTTATTTGTTCTTTTTAGCATAACTGAGTAACTTGACTCTCAAACAGTTAATGTTTTTATCAGTCTACTTACATATTGTGTGCAGAGAGCATGTTGTAGCACATGTTTGGAACCACAGTAGGTGGCACATAGATGCGCATTAAATCTGAAGCTACCATTTTAGTTAATAATTAATCATCAGCGAGTGTTTAAAACATGCAATAAAGTATAGCATAACGGAAGACTACCGGTGCCTTTGTGGTGTGTGGTCTTTTAGTTTATTCAAGCAAACCTATTGGCTACGACATGTTTATCCTTTTTGTTCACATGGGAATTATCTCCTAGATTAGTTTTCATATTAGTTAGTTATTGTCATGATTTGTTTCCTTGTTTCCCTAATTAACTAGGATTAGGAGTTATGTATCCCTATAGATTGGGAGTAGTGTTTAGTCTTTTGTACCAAGCTATTATCAATCTATTTCATATTTCAGGAGTCTTTATTTTTTCTTCTCCTTATTTTATCTAAAATCCCCATAATATCACTAGAACTCAAGTCCAATAACACAACCGTATCCAAACTGCATCGCTTGAGCTCCGCTCAAGTCATCTATGATTTTACGTAATTGTTGAGAGTTTTAGGAAGACCATGCAACCCTGTTCTGATTCTTTTGCCACATTGATTTCAACATGTTAAAATTCATTTGTTCAGGTAGACTTATCAAAAGGAAACTCAGAAAAAAAACATTTACTAGTTAGGACTAGTTAACCACTCAACTGGTTTACAATGTTCAGAGTTGTTAATGTCTAAGTTCTAATCACTTATTGACGTGATTAGCCACTTGAGTGGTTTGCTGTTTGCCTATTCCTGAATTGAAAAATTATTACATTATTTTTTGTAATTTCTAAAAAAGAAAAACTAATGCACAATGCATAAAGAAAGAATATTTGCGAGCTGAACGTTTCAATCTGTTTAATCATACTTTGTGCTCTACTGATTAATCTTGCTTGCTTGCTTTTCTTTAAGAGATAATAATTGGCATTTGGTATCTTGCAGAATTGTTTTGATGATAACCAGCCACTAGACCATACTTTTGAAGGCTCTGCTTCAACTCTGTACAACAATGGTTTTAATAACACAGATATGAGTCAGTTGGATTATCATCCCTTCAGTTCAAATCAAGATATGAATCACAACACAGTAGGTCGCAACTCCGATATGATTGGACAGTTTGATTTGTATCAGGACCTCAACCTCAAACACAACTCAGAAATAAAAAATCCAGAATCAGCTCAATTTAGTTTTGAAGAAGGCTTTGATTGTAGCCAATTTTTAGTAGATGATGACACCACACAATGTGGAGATAATCTCATACCTAACATTCTTCCAAATATCCGCCCTCCACCTGCTGCCTTTTTATCCCCAAAATGTGCACTGTGGGAATGTTTCAGACCTGCTCAAGGCTTAGAATGGTGCCAGGACTACTGTAGTAGTTGTCACGAGCTTTTGGCTAATAACGAGGGTCTCCCTGGCATGACACCAATTTTGCGACCTGGGGGCATTGGTATAAAAGACGGTCCTTTGTTTGCTGCTGTTCTTGCAAAGACACAGGGAAAAGAAGTGGGCATCCCTAAGTGCGAAGGTGCTGCTTCAACTAAAGCCCCTTGGAATGCCACAGGTGAGTGTGCAACAAATTTATTACTTTTTTTTTTTTTGTATGTGACTAATCATATTCTTTAAAGCTTGCAAACTACGGCAACGGGTTTGTCTATTAAATGTTTAGATTAAAGTTGTTGGCCATTTTCTGTTTTGGCAGAGTTCTTTGACCTTTCATTTCTGGAGGGTGAAACGGTTAGGGAGTGGCTCTTCTTTGACAAGCCTAGAAGGGCATTTGATAGTGGAAATAGAAAACAGAGATCACTCCCTGATTACAGTGGGCGTGGTTGGCATGAATCAAGGAAGCAGATAATGAAAGAACATGGTGGACAAAAGAGATCTTATTACATGGACCCCCAACCTCACGGTTATTGTGAGTGGCATTTGTTTGAGTATGAGATCAATAACCATGATGGTTGCGCCTTATACAGACTAGAGTTAAAGCTTGTAGAAAAAAAGAAAAGTCCTAAAGGAAAAGTGAGTAAGGAATCTCTCACTGATTTGCAAAACAAGATGGGAAAGCTAACATCAGATGATGGAAGCACAACTGTCAATGGAAAAACTGAGGCCAAGCCTGAGAATACTGGCCCTCCTGAAAATTAAATAAGTACATCATGGAGTGATTTTGTCAAATGACTGACCAACTTGTACATATTTTTAAGGATGTGGAAATTTCTAACATTTTTCTGAACAAAGTAAAGCAGTTTCTTGTGGTAGGTGTTCATATTGGTTATGATCAGTTTTTCGAAATTTGCGTTGTGTGAAGCTTACTGATAAGAATGGAACATTGGTTTGGTCCATAATAATGGTCCATATACATTTGCAAAAAAAAAAAAAAAATTAGTCTCTGCATAAGTAGGCTCTATCATTGATATTGGCTATTGCTTTTCCCACACCCCCTCCTACTCTTTCACACCCCTTAACAAATTTTATTCCAAAAATAACCTCGCGTGAAACGTTGAGTTCACGTGTTTAAAGATCGTTCGAACGACGCTTGTTCAACACGCGTCGAACTCAGCTCGTTGAACGGTGAAATTACGCACATGAGAGGTGTGAAGTCAATATATAACACACTCGAGCGATGTCGTTCGAACGAGTTGAAAAGCAGTCATGCGAACACGTTCGAATGACGCCGTCGAACAGTGAAAAACACTCAAAGAGAGTGTGAAGTCAAAATTTAACACACTAACGAGCGATGTCATTCGAACTCGCTCGAAGGCGTGTTCGAACAGTGAAATTTCGTGAAAAAAAAGAGGTTTTGGCTGGCCTTTTGGTCTTTTCACACCCTTGTGGGGTGTGTTTTGAGTAGGAGGGGGTGTGGGAAAAGCAATAGCCTTGATATTTAGCTTCTTTTAGTCTCTTAGTTTTGTACTGCGTGTTTCCTTTTTTGGCTTTTGGGGTGTGTAGTTGTTGGTCCAATTGGATCAATAATAGCCCAATTCCTTATTGCCTTTTAGTTTACTTATTGTACCCCCTGGATGTATGGTTTGGGCCTGGCCCATTGTTTCTCTTAATTGAAATCATAGTCCATTTGACCAAAAAAAGAAAAGTAGGCTCTATCATATAATATACCCCATGAAACACGTGATAATCGACTCCTCCAACAACCTCTACAAGCCTACCTACCTACCAACCAAGGCAAGGCGTTTATCTATTCTATGCTAACTCCCATGTTGGTGGTTTGCATGCATGCTCATCATTACAACCTAATTCCCTGCAGCGTGGCACGTGGCTTCCCAATTGACACTCATCTGAAGTAACTTTGCCTTCTTTTTTATGCGAATCAAAAACAAAATATCTCAATATAAGTACACGTGGTCCTAAAAGTTTGTGGTTACTCTGAATATAGTATTTCAGAGTAGATTTAAAAATAATCAAGCAAGGATGGTAAAATAAACAAGTCGAATATTAAAGATTTTTAGATAAGTAAAAATTTATTGATATCATGGTCTGCCTATGAAAGCTAGACAGGAGGAGCTTTGCTACAAACATGCTGTATGGCAAGGACACAACTCACAACACCAAATACTCTCTAGGTAGTAACCAAATCAATCCCAACACCTAAACTACACCTAAAAACTGACGGTCTCTATCTTACTGATTTCATTACTGATTTCATTCTCACCATCCATCACAATATGCTCACAGCTTTGCATACACTTTCCTTAGTGTACAATCCATCTTCTTCACCTTTCTCAACTTCCACTCCAACTTTCAACTTGTTTCCCATCATCCTTGCATTCAAGATTTGGTCTCCAACATTTGGCAACAACACCAATTGACAATTATTCACCAAAGCCTCTGATAAAGAACCCGATCCGCAATGTGTAATGAAGCACCCCACTGAAGGGTGTTCCAAAATCAACTGCTGCTGAACCCAACCACCATGCACAATCCCTCTTCCTTCAACCCTTTTCAAAAACCCTTCTGGAAGTGCTTCTTCAACTGACTCAAACCCAAATGGTGGTTTCAAAGCTGCTAAAAATGGAATACCAGTAAGTTCAAGGCCAAGCACCAATTCTTGGAAAAGATTTGGTCTTAAAGTACATTAACTTCCAAAACAACAGTAAACAATTGATCTTGATTTGAAGCCTCGAAGCCAAGTAGTCCATTTCTCTTCCAAACTAGAAGTAGGTGGCTCCAATATAACTGGTCCTGAAGCAAGCACAGGCTTGTTAAATTGTTTCTCTAGGTAATCAAGATAATTAAGGTCCTTCAATTTCTCTACAAGTTCTGTATCCCAAAGCATCAGCTTCATGCATAGCAATGAATTGGCGATCATAGAAAAGAACATTACTACCAAAAGTTTCTCTCCTTTTAGAAGCAAAGGCACGTGCTTCATGTGCATGAAGCTTGATAGATTTATCAGGGTAGCTTGATGGGGGATCCATGAGGTCAAGTTCAGTTTGGTTGATTCCTTTACAATATCTTTCAGGAGGTGAGAGAGTATAACCAACCATCACTGGACTAGCAGTGCAATAATGAAGAGCTTTGATCCCTAAACGGCGAGTCAAAGATGGAATCCAATGTGTGAAATCATAGAAGACAATGTGTGGTTTGAGGTTGGAAAGATGAGTTTCAATGTCATTTTGTGTTAAATCCATAGCTGTCATGATGAGTGGTTGTAAAGGGTAAGAGACATCAGCGGTGGTTTGTGCATTGGGAGGAAGGCCTTTAACATGGGGAACATTGATGGTGATGAAAGTGATAAGATGAGGGTGGAGGGAGATTGAATGGTTCTAATTTGGTTTTTGCTTTTGAAGGTGTGAAGAAGGTTGTTATTTTGTGGCCTCTTTTTGCTGTTTGGTGACCAAGGGCAAACCATGCATGGGTACATTGCTATATGCAGAAAACATGATGAATGAATCCATTGATTTGTGGATGGATTGTGATATTATTACCTTTAGCTCAAAAAATATAGAGAAAAAAAGCAAGACTCACATGGATTCTTCGTTGATTCTTTGAAAGTGTATATAGACAACAAAGCTATGTTATAATTAAAAAGTCTAAAGTCAACAAACCCGTTTAATATAGTTCTAGAACTCTTTCTACAACTAGAATTTACCGATAAACTTGTAACATTTACTAATTTAAATATATACTTTATCCGTTACAGAATATAAACAAAAACTAGTCAAATGAAAGTTGATGTTCCGGTTCAACATTTGAAACAGATCATATATACATCAATTTTCATTGACCAATTTTTGCTTATATTCTTTAAGAGAGAGAGAACTCTTTATCAGCAAATGAAGAAATATTGGTAAGAACAAAGAATCCATTAAAAAAAAGTCATAAAATAACATCTAGATGATTTAAATTGGCGAAAAGTAAAATAAATATCATAATAAAGTACCAATTCCTATCATCCAAGAAAAACAAAGGTTCAAATGCTTAGTTTTGTAAAAATGAAACGCAGAAACACCAATGATAAATTTGGCAAAGTTTCAACATGCAGAAAGCATGATATTAACAAGGGATTTTGCAAACACAATTCCATGTTTTCTTGTTATGGATCCCTGTCGCAGAAGTATAACAGAAATTAAAAAGATAATAGCAATTTACTCAATAGACACGTGGGATCTATTTAAGTACTCAAATGAGAGTTTCTCTATTACGGATGCTCTAACAATACATTGAAGGTCATGATTAAATATATGACTACGATTTAATTTTAAACTTCTGTCACTTAATATTATATATATAGCGGGGATACAAGAATTACTCCACTTAGTATCTCTTCGCATACTTCAAAATTTCACCGATCAAACCGTCAAATTAATAGCTCTAATTGAGTAGATCAAATATGCAAATTTTTACAGAATTTTAAAAATGTTTGATATTTGATCAATAAGTTCAATTCAACGTATATTATACTTTTAAAAGTACAAGTAAAATAGATACTATAAGAATTTATAGCTACAAATATTCAATTTCTATAATTTTTGGTATGCATGATCTTCAAGATAATTTGAAACTATTCAACGGTTAGATCGATAAAATTTAATGTCTACAAAAAGATAGTCAGTGGAGTTACTCTTAGAGTAAGTACATCTCTACTCATATATATATATATATATATATATATATATATATATATATATATATATATATATATATATAACCAAATCAATGCACGGGTATACATTACTTTTTTATGTAATTTGAAATTAAATTGTTTATGTGTGTATAGACAATTCAATTTATATCTATTTTTTTATTGCAAAAAAATAATTTATATCTAATTATTCTGTTCGTAAAGCAGTTAGAATACAACATAAATCAATGATAAAATTGTGTGAGAATCTTTAAGGGTTTAGGTTCCTTATGTAAAATTAAAAAATCTTTTAATATCATAGTTTCACGTCTTATTAAATAAGAAATATTGAGCCAATTTGTATGACGGTCACTAATAAAAATTGCAAATTTATTGCACAATAATTGCACTATACAAAAAGGAGAGTTGGGTCCCTTACCCTAACTTATACCCCTCTTTTTTGACATCATTGTATCGTCCTCTTTTCATTATTTTGGTTGGTAATATAGTAACCTACCAAACAAAATATTAAAAAAAGGAGTTTTTTATAAAAATAATGTTACTTTTATAATATACTAAAAAAATACTAAAAGATAATCTCAAAAAAAAAAAAAATACTAAAAGAAGAGGTCCTTATAAAATAAACATAAGAAATGAGAAAGGACTAAATGATATATGGAGATCCCTGCGGGCGGGTATTTTTTCTCGTGATCGTGGGGACTGGGAGACAATCTCCCCATAGTCAGTTTGGGGATGGGGACGAAGTCGAAGACCATGCTCTTCTCCCTGAATATATTAATAAATATCTTTATTATAGATGTATAATATATTATAGTAGTCATTTTTTGATCTTTATATGTGCTTTAGAATAAAATATTAAATTGTTCTAATTTTTTTTCTTCGCTTTTTGATTACATATTAACATATAAAAGTAAACAAATTTATATATATATATATATATATATATATATATATATATATATTGATTTATTATATTTTAATTTACACTTTTTCTAACTTTTAATAAATTTCTAACTTGTGCTGTTGTAAATTTTTTCTATTCCATGTTTGGGTTGAGAAAGATATATTAAGCATAGTAGATTGTACTGTTGTGATGAGCACGTAACCCTTGACCCCTGAAAGTAATACATATGATGTTTTTGTTTTGAAAAGTATGCATCTTAACTCAATAGATATGTCTTTTTCACAATTGTGTAAACCAAACCAAAAATCTGCATAGAAGAAAGAACTTTTGTTAATTCAACTTGAAAAGTTGTGACTGATATATTATTTTTGATTTAAAATGGAAGAAATTTGAAAAGAAATACTCCCCAGTTTTCAACTTGAAAAGACATTTGAATTATAGCAAGATTTATGGTATTAGTGGAACTCACCTCTAATGCTAAATTTTTGCATCATTGTTGACATAGCCTAAATGTACACTCTCGCGTTCTTCAATATTAATAGTCTGATTTGTGATATTCGTAAATAAACCTTGATTTCCTAACGTTTTGAATTATTATTTTGAGATAAACACATTTCAAATTACTGAAAATAGAGTAAATGTACAATGTTGGAAATGCGTCGTCATAATTCAACGCATTATTATTGAAATAGAGTAAATAGAATCATAATAGAGTCAGCTATTATTTGTTAGTTGTGTTTTTTTTGTTGGGTAGTCAGATCGACAAGTGTCAGGATGTAACACACACAAAAATAGAAAAACTAAAGTTAGACATCTGATAGGAAAAACCACGTAGTTGTGTAATAGTGTGATGCACCGTCTATGGGGAAAAAATTAAAAAGGACAATGTTTTAAGAAATTGGTTTGAATTCTGGAGATGCATGCGGGTCACACAATTTTAATTAATATAGTATTTCGGTCGGTTATTAATAGCATTAAAACTCCTTTAATAGGAAGCTTTAAGGACAAACAGCGCAAATGACACGATTTTTTGCTGTCTTTTTTCAACACAATTACGTGGAAGGTGACGTGGATTAGTGAACTATCTATATGAACATATTCTCAAATGGATTAATCTATTCTATTAATAATACATTCACGAATTTTCTACTTTAACCATCTTACAGATGTCAACTTTCTATTTGTCCACATGAAAATAAATATTGACATGTCACATGCTGTCTGCCTATTTGTCACTTACATAGAAATTAAAAAATTCAAAAATAAATTTAATTTATTTGCATTGAACCCAAAATAAATGCCATGGTCTTTAAAAAATGAAACGTTACATAGCCATAGGAAGAAAATATGGTAGTTCTGAATATTTAAGATACATAAATTGAATTAAATGCATGGTTTTTTAAAAGGAAACGTTTGATAAATTGTCTTGTTTTTTGTCAAAATAAAAATACATAAGTTGTTCAAATAGGTTCCCTCTCTCAACCAAAGCTAGCTTCCGGGGCAATCTTCTAAATTGCTCTTTTGCTGTCCTACTTTCATACCCATTTTATCCTCAAGAACCCATTTAAAATTACAAGCTTACCCTTCAAGTTAACACACACTAACACATCTAGAAACCAGCTATTAAATAAGTAACCAACACGGAAACACCCTTGGTCAAAACAACACCCAACGATTCCACGAATGCAATGCAGAATGGATGAAGCATGTGTTTGGATATGTATGTTTTCACGTCAACATTGCAATTCGGTATCAACAAGTTCATGGTTCTCTTTCTTCTTCATTCAACAATTCTCATTGATGATCTATCTTCCTCCCTTAATTTGCTTGATGTTTGCTTTTTGTTTCTTTTCTTTGTGTAGGGATTTAACAATTCTCATTTTCAACAATCATGTTGGATTTTGTTTTCCTCTTTTTGCTGCACTTCACCTGTTTGTTATTTTGCTTCTCTTGGAATTTCTTTCTTTTTTATATTTTACAATTGTAGGTTATCCCAATTTATTCATTTTTATTAATTTTCAGAGCTTTCCCTCGAGGATCGATGCCATACTATGATCATGAATGCGGTTGCAAGAGTCATTGACTCAAAAATGTTTTGTTGCTACGCTTGGTTGCTTGAATCTGCTGTTGCATAGTAGAATTCAAGTCTTCAAAAGGGACCACACGGGTACTGTAACATTCTTCCTTTGCTTAATATTTGCTTTTATTTACTCCGATTTTTTTTGCGACCTTTGTTTGAAGCATTATTGGCATTTGAAATATACAAAGATTGAACATCGGAATATTGGTGTCTGTCATCATCATGTAATGCATGTATTAAAAAATTGGACACAACACCTTTCACATTCAAACCAATAATCATGCTATATATGCACTCATGCTGACTATTTTGGTATATCCGCATGCATGCATACATATGATATCAAGAGAAAATGTGAGTTCACCATTTAAAAAAGAAATTGTGAGTTCCTGTAACAGTGACTCATTGTGCGAGAATTTTTTTGGTCATATAAAATGTAATAAAAAATTTAAATGATGACTTGCAAATATATTTTTTCCATTTGCTTCTTTTTATCTTTTATTATATTACCTTCATTATTTAAAAATGTCATCTTTAATCATCTATTTTTTTTACTTCAAAATTCTGCTTTCATATCCTATTTTTTTGCAGTGTATGTGTATGAAGCTTATGGATTGAATATCTGCCTCAATGTAACTTTGCACGGGATATGTGAGTTATGCCAGTACCATTTTATTGTATCAAAGTCTTACCAATGAATTTTATAACTTGCATTGTATTGTACCTTAAGGAGCTGCTTCTCTTGGAAGAGATGCATTTATGTAATTTTATCTTTGTAAAGAATCAATTTTACTTTTAGATTTATGCTACATTTGTTTCTGGTAGGTGAGCTGCTTCATGGATTAAAACTATAGTGAAACATATATTGTTGTAAATTTGGGAATCTCTCTTCAGATATCATTGTTATGTATTTAGTATCTTCTTGAGGTCATTTAATCTTGCTATTCTACATTATATTAATTAAATGACGCTATCCATGCTTTTTTGATCAAATCTTGCAGCCTACATGAAATCTCATTGGCAAGTAAAATATTTGAAGTTGGACTTCATATTTAAAGGTGCCACTCTTGCAACATTTTGGAAGAACTTTCAAAGGAAAAGTTTCGTATACATGTCTTTGTGTGATATACTTCTAATCATCTTCAAGGCATAGGTTCATTCTTAATTTACACTATATTTATATGAAGAAAAGGGTTATATAGTTGTGTATGATAGCTTGCCTATTTGTTTATTGTTAGTCTTTTTGAGAAACATTTCTTAGCCCATGGGTAGCAACATTATGTAAGTATTAAGTACCATTGACACATTTAATTTTCAGTTGTGAGTCGTGAAGACCCTTAGGAGAGGTGGCAAGCAACTTTATGAGATGGGTATGATGGCAGCTGCAAACTAAGATAAATCTTAAGAACTGCATAATAGATTTTGAATTCTCACGATGGGAGAAAATTTGTATTGATTCTTGGACATATATGTGAAGTCATTTGACTTATTTTTTTGTGTATATCCCATTTAAGTTTCCTTTCTACCAAAAATACTTGATCCCTAGATTGATTAAATAATATTTTTTTTCTAGGTGAGTTGGTTTATAGCACTCCCTTTAGACAACAGAAAGTGATGTCATTTAATTTAGTGATTTATTGCGACCTATGTGTCTTGCAGATGAATGATTGATTATTTAAGAAAGACATGACGAACAATGTTATCAGGATGACTATATATATTAGGTGATAACAAGATTGATGATTTGATAGATTAAATAAGAATTGCATATAAGAGGCAAATATTATTTAATACTTTTATATACACTTGAAATGTATATGGTATCAACAAATACAATTTAAGGAACGATTATTTGTTCACTTACTTTGTTAATAAATCTCCGCACGGCTCCAAATCAAGTTAATAAGAAACTAATCTCTGTGTGCGGTTCCAAACCACGTTAATACAACTTAACAATCGGTAATCTTTTACAATGCCACTTTAGAGATTTCTCAATTTAATGCCACTTTAGAGATTTATTTTAAGTTTTATGAACCTATTAGAAGTCATCGCATTCAAATGCATCATGTCACATAAGTACTACTAGTAGTGTGTATATATATATATATATATATATATATATATATATATATATATATATATATATATATATAACTTCTCTCTTATAATCATATTACTCCTCTCACAAATTGTTTTCCCTATAAAATAGAAAGTTTCAAGCACCACCAGAATCAACGTATCTCCGTGAGTCTCGTTTTTTTCTATATTTAAGCTAAAAACTTATATCACCATAATTCCTTTTCTTTCTTCATCTTCTCTTAGTTTAGTTATCATCAATCAATAATGGATTCATCATCTTCTCTGCACATAGCAATGTACCCATGGTTAGCCTTTGGTCACCTAACACCATTTCTCCATCTATCCAACAAGTTAGCAAAAAGAGGCCACAGAATAAGTTTCTTCACACCTTCAAAAGCAAAAGCCAAATTAGAATCATTCAATCTCCACCCTCATCTCATCACCTTCATTACCATCAATGTTCCCCATGTTGAAGGCCTTCCTCCAAATGCACAAACAACAGCTGATGTCCCTTACCCTTTACAACCACTCATCATGACAGCTATGGATTTAACACAAAATGACATTGAAGCTCATCTTACCAACCTCAAACCACACATTGTCTTCTATGATTTCACACATTGGATCCCATCTTTGACTCGTCGTTTAGGCATCAAAGCTGTTCATTATTGCATTATTAGCTCCGCGATGATTAGTTACACTCTTTCACCAGAAAGATTTTGTAAAGGAATCAACCAAACTGAACTTGACCTCATGGTGCCCCCTCCAGGGTACCCTGACAAATCTGTCAAGCTTCGTGCACATGAGGCACGTGCCTTTGCTTCTAAAAGAAAAGAAACTTTTGGTAGCAATGTTCTTTTCTACGATCGCCAATCAATTGCTATGAATGAAGCTGATGCTTTGGGATATAGAACTTGTAGAGAAATTGAAGGACCTTATCTTGATTACATAGAGAAACAGTTTAACAAGCCTGTGCTAACTTCAGGACCAGTAATATTGGAGCCACCTACTTCTAGTTTGGATGAGAAATGGGCTACTTGGCTGGGAGGCTTCAAATCAGGAGGAGCAGTTGTTTACTGTTGTTTTGGAAGTGAATGTACTTTAAGACCAAATCTTTTCCAAGAACTGGTGCTTGGTCTTGAACTCACCGGTATGCCATTTTTAGCAGCTTTGAAACCACCATTTGGGTTTGAGTCAGTTGAAGAAGCACTTCCAGAAGGGTTTTTGAAAAGGGTTGAAGGAAGAGGGATTGTGCATGGTGGTTGGGTTCAGCAGCAGTTGATTTTGGAACACCCTTCAGTGGGGTGCTTCATTACACATTGCGGATCGGGTTCTTTATCAGAGGCTTTGGTGAATAATTGTCAATTGGTGTTGTTGCCAAATGTTGGAGACCAAATATTGAATGCAAGGATGATGGGAAACAACTTGAAAGTTGGAGTAGAAGTTGAGAAAGGTGAAGAAGATGGATTGTACACTAAGGAAAGTGTATGCAAAGCTGTGAGCATTGTGATGGATGATGAGAATGAAACCAGTAAGAAAGTGAGGGCTAATCATACTAAGATCAGAGAGATGTTGCTTAACAAAGATCTAGAGTCATCTTATCTTGACAGTTTCTGCAAGAAGCTTCATGAGATTGTTGAGAAAGAGAATCAATCTTAATTTATGAATCAATGCAAGATATTTAGCTGTTTAACACTTTAACTTATTGCAAGATATGTGTGTCCGTGTGTGCGTGCGTGTGTCTCCCTTTTACTTCGAAGCTACCCAAAGAATAGGAGATGGATCGGAAAAAAATAAGTTGAATATCGGGATCTGCACCTGCATTTCCATGATTCAGTGGCTGTAGTTATTGAAAGTTCCGAGCCTTCATTTTGCCTATGTCTTCGGAGGGGACCGATGCCAATGCGGTTCATATCTCTAATGTTATAGCATATGATAGTTATTATTGCAATTTCAGGTTTGATCTATTTTTAGAGTTAGTTTCTCTTCCCCTTGGGTTAGTTTGTTAACCAAGGTTAAGTCAAGTGTGAGTTAGCTGAAGTTAGTTTTCAGATCAGTTGGATAGTTTTCATCGAGTTGTTAGTTAGGTTGTTAATTGAGACAGAACTGAGAATCAGAGAATTTTGTGAGAAAAAGAATTCTCACTTTTATTGAAGATACAATCAATGAATCTGTACAGAGATGCAATAATAATTACAAAAATTGTGTCAAAAAAATAATTACAAAAAGTTTAGTAGTACTCTATGTGCCCATTTTCGTTTTAGTCAAAAAAAAATCTCATTTTGAATACTGTTTTAAACAATACCAATGGAGCATTACTATTTGTTCTCCTAATATACTTTTGAAGAATTAATGGATTTTTCTTTTTCAATGCTTAAATATTATGAGAGAAAATGAATAACAAATGTCATATTCTCAAAAGAAATGGATGGTCCATTACCTAAGTTTTGGGTGTATAAAATATATAAACTCCTGATATATATTTTCTGTTTTAGGAATGTATGTACCCAAAACTTAGGTAATGGGCCATCATTTTTTTTTAGAAATGTAAAGGATCTCAACCCAACAATGTATCTAATTGTATCCATTTTTGCTCACAGAGATCTACTTCAGTACATCACAGAGGCAAAAGAAATCACACATGTATCCAAAAATTTTAATAACATTGAATAAAAGCACTGCAATTCATGTTTCAGTAAAAATATGAAGCACGCATCAGATCTGAAGATATTCCAATAGCTGTTGTATAAAAAGTAATAAATATATTCACATTTCCTTACCAATATGTAAAATTAAACAAAAACTGTAATGTAACTGCACCGCCACACCCCATCCTGAATGGAAATGGAAATCCTCTTTATTTGTAGACCCTTTTCATTTCTTTTGGAGAAATGAAGAATTTATTACTATGGTATAGTGTATATAGGCTTACATTTCTAAAATTAGTGACATGAATTAGGCATTTAATGGAGCTCCATTTATTTTGAGAAATCTATCTACTCCCCCACCCTATGCCTCAACCACTTGCAGAAGTTTGCATCAGCAATTAATGTTGAGCAGTAGACCAAGAATTTGACTCAACCCAGTTGTATGCAATAGGGCTCAAAAAAGCATCAGGAATACCAAATGAACTAACCAAGGCAAGTGCATGTGGTCGAAGTTCAGCACAGAGTTTTGGCACTTCTTTCCTCACTGCAGAAGCATTCTCAGTTGACAAGTATCCATATCGGAGAAAGGCGGCATCTTCATCCACACAAACTAAGGCATACAAGGATCTCAACAGACTCAAGACATTCTACAAAAGGAGACAAACGCAAAGAATCAATAAAGAGATTTGCTTTATGTTAGACCATTACTTACCTACAAAAGAAGAAACAAGTCTACAGCTACTGCCAAATGAATTTTATCGGTCTTGGTTTGCTTACTTATGATTCTGTTCTGTTAATTGATTGGTAACTATGTCTTGCTGTTAGTTTATTAATATTAGGTAAGTTAGTTGTTATTAGGTTAGTTAGAGCTGTTAGCAAGTTAGTTATTAACTTGTGCTCTATTCTCCTAATATATAAAAGAGAATATGATAAGGGTTAATCATCTTAGCTTGTTAATAGAATTGTAGTTGCTGATCTAAGATCAGTGGGGTGCCTAGTGGCATCGGTGTAATCCTCCTTTCCTTGTGTTTCAATAAAATAACCCTCTCTAAGGTTGGGCACCGCCCCAAAGTTAGTGTAGGTTTGTCATTGTTGGCTTGGTGCTAACACTTTACTTTTTTATCCTAGAAATAATGAAATAAATACACACACACATAGAAAGAAGGACTATTCAACAAGCAATAATAAGATTTACCTTCAATGAACCGGCTGGTAAAGTTGATTCAGCCTCTATGAATGTCTTCAGTACTGCTCGTTCGGAGAAAGCTCTGCCCAAGTCCTCCGCAAGCTGATAACTCTGGTAAAGAGAAACGCTTCAAACCGTAAGACACTGGAAATATGAAGGAATATTAACAAAGTCTGGTAAAGTCCTCACTAGAATGACGGCAGACTCTTTGCGTTTTCCATGAGATTGATGTTCTGAAACCTCTGCAGCAAAACGTCTCAATAGATCTCGCTCTCTTAGGTGGAACAGATCAATCTGTGTAAATGAAAGGTAAGAAACAAACACAAGCTTCTACCAGGTCATTCCAAATATCAACAGGTATAATCCAATGATTACCTGAAATTCACTGCTTCTCACGGTAGAACTTGTTAACTGTGATGGGATGACAGGCGAAGATTTGTTCATGTGTTCCAATCCCAAACCTCTAAATGGTTTATTTTTTGTCTGGCATGCTATGTATTCTGCAAGGAGCGCCTTGCTTACCTGAGGGGAAATGTAGAACCCATAAATTCAACCCATCCATTTAAACAAAAAAGAATGATGCGATGCTTAAATATGACATGAATTAATTCATGATACTTCAATGGATAAGTTTAAAATCATAAGTTGAAAGTCGACTAACAAGGTTTTCCCAAAACAGAAAAGGGAAATCGTCACTCTAAAGAACATGGTTAACAATACAAATAATAACATATAAAACAGATTCATTTCAAACAATAGACTGTACTCCATTAAATATCTCTATTAAGGCATAAGAACATATTTTGCAGCTTTTGAGAAAATCCTTTTGGGTCCAAGTGTGACAAAGCATAGGCCTGCCCACCAATACATTTTAACTGAAATCTCAATTAATAAACAGTAAGAGTGATAAGGAGGATCAACATCCTAAGTTCTAGTCACTTGAATCAAAAGGCCCACATATTATATTTAGAAACTAATCAACATCCTAATTTTTTTAGTTCTGCTGTTGACACGGAATGATGTTTTCTACAACCTCAAAAATACTTTTATTGATCTTCAAAATGAAGCCAAAATACGGGTTCTATCAGAATTTAATAATGGTTTGCTTAATTATATAAATTCATATTTAACAGAATATAATATCTTACCTGCTGCATCAGAACATTGTTGTCCCCCTCAAATGTTGAGTGCACGTCATATTCACCTTTGAATTGACCAATACGATTTTCAGTTTTAACACCCTGTCCTCCACAAGCTTCGCGACATTCCTAATTCATGAATTAGTAGAACCTTAATGAGGCTATTAACTTACAATTACATCTATCAAACTCGGGTATAATTGCAATACTTACCTGAAGAGTGCGCATATTATTCCATGTAAATATAGCCTTGTATGCACTGGAAACAATGTGAATTGCTTTGTTTGACTCAGGTGTTCTCTTCACATACATCATCTTAAGCTCATTAGCAGCAAAATTCATTGCATATCTGTAGGAAAAAAGTAAGGAGATGAACATAAATGGGTCCATTATTATATCTGCCTCAAACTAGGATAATAATTGTTTATCTAATCTCTGAATAGTTACTAAAAACTAACAACAAATGTGAGCCACAATATAGGTATTTATATCACACCCTCATGAGCGCATGCTGCATATTTCTTTTAAATCAAATGCTTTGTTTTGGAAGTTATGCGCAAAAATATACTCTCAATTTATAAGCAAAAATCATCCCATAATGTAAAAATTGTGTGGGATATATACAAAAAGTGGCATACTGATGTTTCAGGTTCCTAAAAGACTTGAATCATTTTGAGGTTTCGGCAAATAGATAGTAAAATGCCTGTATTATAGGACTTACACTTTTGCAAGTAAAGGTAATAGACGCCGCTGATGACTCGGGTAATCAAGCAGTAAAACCTCAGGCCCATTTGGTGTGATAGAAAAGGCCTGCCTTGTCAATGCATATCTTATAGCAATGGCTAACCCAATCTAACAACAGCAAAAGAATTGCAGGATGTTAAAGCTAAATACATAAAAGAGAAAAACACGGACTAATATAATCATATCCACAAATAATGATGGCATCATTACCTTGGAGATGTTAACAGCACTGACAGCAATAGTTACACGACCAGAGGTCAAAGGGGCTAAGAACGCTGCAAATCTCTGGAGCAAGAATGCCATACAACAAAAGAATGTCAGCAAACTTTCTAATGTGAACGAATAAGAGCGCAAGTAGATTAGAGTGTTATCTCTGAAAAATAAATCACCTGATCTGCATCTTTTATTGCACTCAAATATTTGCCACTTGGTGAAACATCAGCCACAGAGTTCAACAAATTCTCTCTGGGTATCCTCAGATTGTCAAACCTGATGACAGATGTCCAGAATTTGAGTTTACTCGTTTAAATGAAATTCGTTTATCAGGTGCAATCTTTATTGAATAATGTGTATATTACCAGATACGGCCATTATCAACTCCATTTAAACCAATTTTGTGACCACACTCAGCTATCCGGATGTTTGGGCATATGTTTCCATCTGAATCCCTGATTTGGGCAATAAATGCGTGCACCCCTTGATTGCTTCCATTTATGTTGAGCTGTGAGAAGACTATAGTATGTGTTGCATGCTGAATAGAAAAGTAATACACTGTCAATATGTACAAAGAGAGCAGGGAAAAAATGCAAGTACCTAAACAATCTCATGACCTTATAGGCTTTGAGAGTAATTATTAAGAGTTATATAAAAGATTCTTTAATTACATTTGCTGCACCACCAATCCAATACTTCTGAGCCGATTCACAAGGGGTATTGATGACAAATTCTCCAGTATTTGAATCATAAGTAGTAACTGTTTCAATTCCCCGGACCTGTGAAAATTAGTCTGGAAAGAATTATTAAAAGTGACAAGGTCAAAGCATAATAAACTACATGTGGGCCTAATAACCCTGACTTATTGATCAACCTTTGCATACATACATTACTTCCATGGCCCAACTCAGACATAGCAAAACAACCCTTAATGTCGTAGTTTTCAGTAGCTCTCAACCACTTGTCATGGTGGTGCTTGGTTCCCATAAACGTTACAGCTCCACCCCTGATTTCCATCATTCATAAAATTTTTAAAAATAACAGTAAGTTCATTTAATACAGATGTTTTTTATGGGGAGGGGGAACTAAATAAATAAAAATTACCCAAGCTGGCATCATGAACAAATCAATAAGTCTTGTTTTCTACAAAATTAAGAAAATGATGACAATAGAAATCAATAATTCTTTACAAAGTGCAAGAATTGCATAACCCTTCATTTAAAGTGCTCTAGAGTTGCATCATTACCGCCTAGCTTATAAATAAAAGTCGAATTGCAGCTTCTCAGTGGACTTATAACATATACTTAAAGATAATCATTGGTTCATAACAAACTTAACGATACAAAAACGTGGTGTGCCATGTATATAAAAACAACAACAATAAAAAAAAAAAATAACTACTCCGTATGAGATTAAAATGAGGGAAAGAGAGAGAGACATACCACAAGAAGAAATGAACGCCAAGCTTAATGGCGAGTGAGTGATCATACATTCCAAGTGTCTCATGAAGCGCCAATTTCCTCAACTCATCTTGTTGTCCTTCACCAGTGAGCCACCCTCGAAATACACCGTGATCCAACAAATACCCGATTCGCTTCATCGTCATCTCGCGTTGTTGTTCCATCGATTGATTATAATCGGGAGACACGAAAACCCTTCCGTCAACTTCCTTGCGGTTGAAGAGACCGCTCTGCACAATCAGCCCGTACAGCCAGTCGCGATCCTCCAGATTGTGGACGTCCAATAGCCTACGCATCTCCCTCGTGTCGAATGTTATCTGGTTTGTTTCTGAGAGCTCCGGAGGTGAGTAGCTCAGGCACATGCTCCGGTCCAAAATTGCGGATGCTGGTGGCGGATCATGGCGGAGGTGGTTAGAGAGGATCATGGTTCGCCGGGAGACGCTGTGAGGATCCATTTTCAGAGACGGTGGTGGAGTGTGGGAAAGATGAAGAAAACGTGATTGGGAATTTGGAAGAGAAATTGTTGTAGTAGTTTGAGAAAAATGAATGAAAGCCTAGCTACCAATTTGACATGCTAGTATTGTACCGATACGTTATCTTATCTAATAAGGCTACCAACACACTTTGACTTTTGCACGTTCATCTCGAACTAATGTTCATTCTTCATCAGTCGTTATTTTTAGTTACTATTTTTTAAACGTGATCCTTTAATTAAGCATCAAAGCATGTTCACTTTTTAAAAAATAAAAATACAAAAATAAAATTAGACAAAACGGTTTGAAATATAATAGAAAATAACAAAAATAAAATTAGACAAAACAATATATTAGGAAATAAGGAAATCGATTTATTTAAGAGACCGTTTGGATTAACTTATTTTTGAGCTTATGAAAATCAACTTATGAAAATAAGTAAGTTTTTTTGTTAATTCATAAGCTCTCACTAACAAAAATTGTATCTCTTTAAGTTATTTTTCCATAATCTACTTTGACAAGCTTATGAATAATACATAAAAATTTATTTATTTGCATAAGTTGTTTTTCATAAGTACAAAATAAGCTCTTCCAAATAGACCCTAAATTGTGTTTTTATTCGTCAAAAAAAATCAACCAATCCAAACCAAATTGCATTTGTTTTTTTTTTTTAGTTTTTTCCGGAAGCCAACCGAACCAAACCAAACCGGATCTATTTTTATCTTGCGGTTCGGTTCACTTTTTTGCTCAAAACGAACCAATCCGCACCGCCAACACCCCTACTCTAGCTTATGTATTTTGATGCAATCAAACATATTTTAGTGTATTTTGATATAATCAACGATATAATATTTTACTTAAAGCGATCAACTTGCTACAAATAAATAACTTAAAATTCATCCGATGTAATTTTGTTTTACAAATAATAATGTATTGAAATCTATACAAAGAGGACATGGTTTCAACTTTCAAGTGTTGCGTCAAAAAAAACTTTCAAGTGTCAAGTACTTGAATTTAATTTTGTTTTATGTGTGTTGTAAGTGTAAAGATAGATTACAACGTGTTAACATGTTATTTGATAAGTGTGTCAAATCATGATTGTTAAATGGATTTAATTTATATATCCTGTAGTGTATAAGTGTTTTACCACATCTATCAATTACATGTTGACACATCATTAAAAAGAAATTGATCAATTAGTAACCAATAATTAGTCAATTAATAACCAACCATTTCATAAATTGTGATTGGTAGTGGTTGTAAAAGCTTATACACGATATGTGTACATAAATTAAACGCTTTTTAAATTTGTAATTGAATTTAAAAAGCTTATACACGATATGTTGGCAACTTCAATAACATGAGGACCTCTAGTTCCTAAGTGTGAGTAGTGGTCGTGTGTACCGTATTTATTTGAGACCTCACAGTTGTATATGTGAGCTTCTAGTGGTAGTGAACACTGAACACAAGTTAAACTATTTTAGGGATATAAATTATGTAAAATTATGACTCTGCAATCAGTTTATGTGATTGTCTGATCATAATCAGATGTTCTCTATTTTAATTATGACTATGTTTGGTAAAAAGTAGCGGATAACAGATACGCTAGCGGATATCAATTGAGTTATCGATTAGCGGACAACAGATAAACTAACTGATAACAAATTATATGTTTGGTAAAACTAGTAGTTAAAATAGCTGATAAATATAAAATGACATAAAAGATATTTAATTAATGATTAAATTATTTAAGGATGATAAAATATTTAATGAGTAAAGAGAAGTAATTTAAGAAAAATAAAAAGGGTAAAATATTCAAAAAAAAAGTGAAATATCCACTAGCATTTCTAAAAACACTACTTGAAATAGCGTTTTAAAAAACGCTAAACGCTACTCAAAAAAAGCTAAACATTAGTGCTTGTCAAACACTCGTACTTGTCATCCGCTAGTCTCATCCGCTAGCGGATGGGACGCACCAAAGAGCTTATATAAATAACAATGTAAATAAACATTATAATTAAGACTGTTCGATCAACAACGATTAATATGCATATGTCTGCACTGCACACATACATCACTGCATATAATCCAAATCCTCTGATTTAAAGAGATTTAAATTGTAATTATAATACTATAAACTAGTGAAACTATTTATACACTTTCATCCTGTCTATGCATATCTTAATAAACGTCACTATGTAATTCTAATTTGAATTCAAATTTGTTTTACATTTTAACATACCAATGAGAGAAATAAATTTGGTCAATTTTGATACAATTAATTATCTTTACCTATAATACCCTTAAAGATTTATTATGTCATTTCATATATTTTTCTCTCGCAATAAATACTTGAGCACTATTGATGACAAAACAATAATAAATGTTCAGATTGACTTTGAAAGTGATATGTAAATAGAAACTAATTTGTTCTCCCAAAACGACAAGTAATAAGGAACGGAGGGAGTACATTTTAAGTATATAGTTAAATATAAATGAAAAAACAAAGCAAAAGAGAGGAAAAAGAAAAGTGTGCTTAAGCCTTAAAGTGCTGTGCATTTCTTGCAATCCTGAGCACCATATTTGTGGAAACATCTACATATTGATGTTGTTTAAATAGCAATGAGGAGCTCTCATACAGTCATACCAGCAACCAAAATGTTATGAAGATCAAGTCTACATAGCTTTATGGTCGAACAACATTAATATATGATAAATGTACATTCAGAATTGAACATTACTTTGTCTCTATCAAAAGAACCTTTTTTTTTCCGGTGGAAAGGAAACTTGAGGAAGAGTGCAACTTCTGGTCAATCTAAGAACAGGGTAAAATGACATAATTCCTATGACCAAACAATACTTAAGAGTAATAGGTGAAAAATAATAAACTTGACAAAATATGTAGGAAAACTACAACCTAGAAGAAAGGCATAGGTATTAAAACATTTCACATGTATCCCAAAATGCTCATGTTTGTTGAATTGTTTGTTGAATCATGCACAGATAGATATAATAATTGTAATGAAGAAGATCTTTTTCTATTATCTTTCAAACTATGCAGAGCAGCATCCAACCTTCTTAACAGCTGATACATCATCTCTACTGCCAACATTGATTGTTTGCCCTTTGGGTAAGGCTGCAGGGTCATCCCCAATCTCAAGAGTCTTTCTACTAACAACTCGATATATCTGACTAAGCACTTCCGTAAAAGAATTGTCGACATTCAAGGACTCGAGCGCAGATGTTTCCATAAAAAACGTGTTTTCTCTCTCAGCAAATGCCTTGGCATCATCAGTGGATACTGCACGCAAGTGACGAAGATCCGCCTTGTTTCCAACAAGCATAATTACAATGTTGGCATCTGTGTGATCCCGAAGTTCCTTTAACCATCTCTCTACATTTTCAAATGTCACATGTCTTGTAACATCATACACAAGCAATGCACCAACAGCTCCTCGATAATATGCACTTGTAATCGCACGATATCTGTGGAAATAACAACAAACAAAGAGATGAATATATACAGCATTATGGAGCACACATAATGTATTTCTAGTTATGATTAGCAATACTCCCTCTCATCCTTCTTGAAAAAATTGCAGTTTTAGGTTCATTGAATAACCGGTGTATCTAACATATATTATAAGTGAAAATCACTGCATGTCTAGACTAAACTACAGCTTGGATACAAATCTGATCATTGTATAAGATTTTTTTTTATTTAAATTCAGCCTTTCAAAGAATTTTTTGACCAAGTTAGTCCCTCAACCATTGAAAGTATGATCAAAATTGCCATTTTACAATGAAAAAATTTATCAATTTTGCAACTTTTTCAATACATGCATCCAATACTACCGTTCCTTAAAACGGGACAGTAATTCTCCATGACACAACAAATTCTAACAGTATAATGATATTTTTGCAACATTTTTTAAAATTGTTTAATTTGAATTAATGATATAGGGTCTTGAATCTTGATCATCGAAAGCATGCATCATGCACCATTTCCAAATCAAATATAAAAAAATGAAAGAAAACAGAAAAAGAATGAGATGCGTACCTTTCTTGGCCAGCGGTGTCCCAAATTTGGGCCTTTACAATCTTGTCGTCGACGTGGATGCTGCGAGTAGCGAATTCAACGCCAATGGTGGATTTGGATTCCAAACTGAATTCGTTTTTGGTGAATCGTGATAAGAGATTGGATTTACCAACGCCGGAATCTCCGATTAGCACCACCTTGAACAAGTAATCGTAGTCGTCGTCCGCTCTGTACGCGCCCATGTTTCTCTACCGGCGATGATGATGATGGATTTGAAGGAATGGATCGAAATTGAATTCAACGATGTGGGTGACTTTCAGCGTTCAGCATTGAGAGAGAGAGAGAGAAGCGTTGTTGTTGTTGTTGTGGTGTTGTTTACAGAAACGGAAAAGAGAGAGAAAGATAGAGAGGAGGGAGAAACATTCAAAGCTCAAATGAAAACGATATCTGTTTCGTTTTTGACTTTTTGCCTTCAGGTGTGAAATGGAAAAAATAAAAACACAAATAAAAGCCTTACTTCTTTCTTTTCTTTTTTTTTGAAATAAATAAATAAATAAATAAAATATTAATTTAGAAAACTAGAAAATAAAGGCAAAAGAGATCATCAATATCTTTTCTTATTCTTTTTCTTTTTCATAGAGGGTTATTTGTGTGCTTTTTATAACATATGGTTATTATTTATGTATTAAGATCTAGACATTTACATGAATTTACAATTCAACTAAAACTTTCGATATATATCTTACGCCACTTTCTACTATGTTGTGTTATAGGATTTGATTTATATGCACTTGGTGTGCAAAATTGTTTTATAGGATGGCCTTGATTTGCAAATAGATAATTACTACACTTTTGTTGTGTAGCATTGTTTGAATAACAATTGACACGACAATTGTGATAAGTTGTTAGTCTAAAAAGCATTGTTTGAAAAACAATTGACACGACAATTGTGACAAAGTTGTTAAGTTAGTCTAAAAACTTTATGCCAAAACTAAAAAGTATAAAAAAAAAATAACAACTCTAGTATTTTGTTTTGCGTGATAGCGCGTAAAATTACTTTAAAAAAGTATCCTAAAGTTATAGTTCCAAAAAATGAACTATGGTGAAATCATGTTAAAATGTGGCTATTTTTCTTTCTTTTCTCTTCAATTCTTACAAAACCATTTTTATTCCCTAATGTCAATGTTTTGAAATTTTAAATATTGTTTACTAATACTAAAATTTCAATTATATTCTGTTATATTTATTATATTAGAAAACTAATGCTATACATACATAACTTATAGAATATTTAAATTATTTTTGAAAATTCATGTACTTTTCTTGATTACTATATTAAGATTAGGTAAAAAGAAAACTTAAGTATATAAGTATTGCATTTCCTTTATATATATAACATTAACAGTAACAAATAATTTAAACTTGATGGATCAATAAAATAGGGAAGTTAGGTGGGTCATTTTATTTTCGGATCCCAAAAGTCATTGTTATAGGCCAGAATAGGTGGGTATTTCGTGCATATATAAATATATAAGTGCTTTATTTTCTCATTAGGAAGTTGGGTTGGAATCTCTGAATTTAAATGAAGCAGCTTCCTAAGATACACATTTTGGGTTGGGAACATTAAGATGTGGTCAGACATTAAATCAAACACACACTTTAGGGCAGGTCCCCCTCCATTGAAGCCACTAAACTACAATGGAACTAAACATTGATGCAAAATGACGCTCATCACGAACGGAGAATAAATACATACATCATTTCTGCTTTATAATAAATGAGGCATGCATAGGTAGGCTTGGGATAAAATGAATTGAATAAATACAACCAACCCACCACCGCAAAGACCGTGGTGATTGAAATGTTAAGTGAATCATTAACTGAGGAGTAACCAAATAAATTCCACTTTCAGATCAGCTCATATTTATAGCTTAATATTTTAAAGTAGTAGTAAATACTATAAGCTTCTGATTTTACATAAAAATGTGTAACTTATTTGCTTGCCAAGAAGCAATTATTGGTTACTTGCTAAAAATACAAAATTGAGTATACTTTATCACTATCAAAGAATATTTTCATTCTGCATTGCCTGTGTAAGTAATACAATACTTGTACTTGCGTGATGACTATACCATAGGCTGAATAAATTGACGTTACAAAATTTAATCGAGGACAACACTCCCCTTTCCTGTGGCTTTCTGGCCTCCTCATTCTTTTTGCCTTCTACTCATGGTTTTACGCTTATTAGCGTCAAGGTATTTCTTCCGTAGCCGAATGACCTTCGGTGTAACCTTCATGCCAACAAGAAAATGTAACAATCAAACCAATACAAAAAAATTGTCACAATAGAGGACTAATAGGGGACTGATTCGAAATCAAAAAATCTTTAGAGGATTAACATCATGATACTTGTGTGAAGAACTAATTTAAGGGTTTAAAATTTTTGCAGGGTAATGCATTGGGCACGGAGAAGAGTGGGACTGGGGATGAAGCACCCTTACATCTTGTCATCCCAAAATATCAGGAACTTTTTTATAACAATTATAAATTGCAGACTGGAACATACCTCGATAAGCTCATCTGAAGCAACATACCCTATTGCTTCTTCAAGCGTCATCTGCAACCAAATGTTCATCAGATGTAAGATGTAAGCAAACAAATAATTCTCAAACACCATAATCATATTGCAGCTTTTCCACTAGCTACTCTCTGATCACATACTAAATGTTTCAGACAGCCTCAAGTGATGTCAGGTCTAATACATAAAATTTGCTAGGTTCTTGAAAGATTTTGGCAATAACTGCATAGTGGAATCCAAGAAACTAAAGGGCACAAAAAGCATACTGAATTTGATAGTAATTTACTATTTCACCATTTGATATCGGAGTGAAACTCATCAATACTTCGCAGGTTTTCGTATTTGAAAACCGTCTGAACATTAAATTTTAGAAATCTTTTTTACTATAGGAATCATTAGTTAAAATAAATGTTGCCCTTGCACTTTGACAATAAACAAATAGCAAATTCAAAACTCACTGTTGGTCAGCAATTTCCAAAGCATGTCATACAGCAAGTTAGAAAGGTTATATTATTATTTACAAATATCAGGGCATGTGAATTCCTAACCATAAATCCTACCTTTTTTTGACTGAAAGTATCAAATTCATTTCATTAAAAATAAATGCTTCAATACATGCTGGAATATCAGAAAATAACTGAGGATTAGCATTACATATGGCTACATTGGCTAGGCTATGAGCGACCGTATTTGCATACCACCAAGCAAACTCTACATGAGTGTTTTTTAAAAAAGAAAAAAGAACATGTCTACATTCTCAAATAATGGACAATCATGAATCCTACTTTCTTTCTTTTTTTGACGGGATCATGAATCCTACTTATGTAGGTATCAGAATACTCAATTGTCTAAAAGTAAAATAAGTAAAGATTTAAGGCATAATTTTGGCACATAAAAACATACAAGGCGAGGAGGAGTCAGCTTCACAGTATCGTCCTTGGAAGCAGAACGGATGTTTGTGAGTTCTTTACCCCTCGTTGGATTGACCTGCAATTTATATCAGTATTTGTGAGTGAGTTGCAAACATTGACGTGGCACTGGTATTCAGGCTAAGAATTCATCTTACATCAAGATCTTGATCCCGTGAATGTTCTCCAACAATCATTCCATCATACGCCTGTAAACCAAAGAACAATAAGTACAACAGGCAGTATGTACAACAGTACGAGAAACTTACACAAGCAATATAAGCAAAAGCTAGATGAAAAATTGATAAAGTAATTCAAATTATGCACACTTGCTCCTGTTTCACTATGACTCCAACCTTTGTGATCAGAAGGAAGGCGTACAACATATAATACATGAGCAAGAGATGGGATTGCTCCTACCTCCATTCCAGGCGATACAAAAAGAGTCCCACGAGGCTCTAAGCTGAATAATGCATATGCTGTGACTGTACCATAACCCACTGACACCTGTTCAATTAAGTAACAATATTCAGTAAGCACGAGTTTGAAATCATTGCACAAAACAGCTTTATGAATTAAACACGTATATCACATGAATAGTAATTCGATGCAATTTCTGAGAAAGCGAAAGACAAACATACCAGTACTCCTTTCCTAACATTGCCAAGAGGGCCTCGAAATTTTTCATATGCTGCAAAGATACCATAATGCACATCATAAAACACGTGTATTGATGTATGTATCTAAACAACTCAAATACTAAACTAAGCTGTTTCGAAAAAATGAAAGGGCTCAAAAATAGTGAGAAGTTATCAAAATAAGCAAGCATCAAGACCCACAAACATAAAGTAAAATCTAAATCATGAGGGAAACTAAACAACGTGATCTACAAAACACTTAGCAATAAACTGAAAATTGGCATCTTTACATGTTAGTTGGAAAAAAAATTAAATTTTTAGCAGAAGATGCCTACCAAAGAAAGCACGATGCATGAACCCAGTTCCACGTGTGTCACTGCTGAACACACTCCTGTAACCAACCAGGCCCCTGGACAAACAATATGAAAGTAGTTACTAGACATGTCACATATCTTATTTCACTATAATTGCAATGCCTGTTAGAAACTATGAAAATGGTATAATATCTTGATATTATCTTTTGCGTATTTAGATTATCTCGTAAAATTAGTTTCTTACCTTAGAATATCTTGAGAGTTGAAACTAGTTTTCATATTTCTTTGTTATTTTCATAATTTGTTTTCCTATTTAATTAGGATTTGGAATCCTGGTATAAATAAAGGTTAATGTTTAGTCCTTTTGAATAAAAAATCATAATATAATATCAAACCATATTCATATTTGAAAGTCTTAATCAATTCTCGTCTATATATACACACTTTTACTAATTTAATGTATGCTCAAGGGCAACCAGTAAGTCCCAAATGTGTGTATCACTAAAGTTATTGCTCTTAATTGAACCTATATGCAAGTATGAGTAGGACTTTGTTTAATGGCCAAGGGTTCTGATAAGTATCTAAGCACTTGGGGAACCCTCCCTTAAAAGCTAGCTATCAAGGGGGGAGAACCAAGCCACTTAAATACTCCATCGAGCATCCCATACTACCCGATGTGGGACTTGAGCACCCCATAATACCCAAGTCCCTATCATAGCACCGCCCCTGAGAGCCGACGTCCTCGGTGGCTGCACTCCACGACACTTTACTCGGTGGCACTTCACTCAACTTTGTTGGTCAGAACCCTCCACCGGTCAGAACCCTTCGTGGGTAGCCTTCTCCAAGACGCCGACAACCAGCTCTGATACCAATTGATAAGTATCTAAGCACTTGGGGAACCCTCCATTAAAAGCTAGCTATCAAGCGGGGAGAACCAAGCCACTTAAATACTCCATCGAGCATCCCATACTACCCGATGTGGGACTTGAGCACCCCATAATACCCAAGTCCCTATCAGGTTCTTAGAACCTTGGGAAAAGGGCTGTTTGAATTCTGTCAAGGACCAATGCATGTTTTTTTTTTTTGATAAGCAATGTTAGTAGGGGAGGGGGGATGTTAATTTCTGGGGTTTGAACCCGGGACCTCCTGCTTGCACTCCGTTGGTGCACTCCTTCGGTATCCCTTAGCTCGCCAACTGAGCTACCTACTCGGGATAAGGACCAATGCATGTTGTTTGATTATATGATTTGAGCATGTTGTGTGATCTTTGAGTGTTTAAATTCATGAATAATGTTTGTTTGATGTTTTGGTGTGCTTGGGATTGAAATTGCATGAGTGTTTGGTGTTGAAAACACTCAAATTCGCATTCTGCAGGTGAAAGCGCATCGGACGCGCCTATGCAATTTTTATGCATGTCAAGTCAGTAGCAAAAGTGGTGCAAAGCGTCCTAGAGGCGCCAATGCATGTCTCGCGAACGTGCCCTACTGCACAGAGGCACCCACGCGCATCTAGTCAGAAGCAACCAGCACCAAGGCGCCAAGGATGGGCCCAGGACATGCCCACGCGCGCCACTACACTATGTTCTGGAAGTTTTCATCTTTTGGCGATCTGTTATTGATTGTTAACCCTTCCTTATGTAACCTAAATTAAAGATGTAGGTTTAGGGATATTGATTAACACTTAGAAGTATGCTTAGCAAGTTAAATATAATATCTGAGTCTAAGGTTTAATTGATGTACAAGATGTATTAAGTCAATTAACTCGCAGTTTTAAACCAGTTAGCTAATTGGTAGTTTTTGGTAACAAACACAATAATCCTTGTTTCTATTTAGTCACTCCGTAGAAACACGGGGAGGGGTAGGGAATTGGATAAAACTGTTTGGAGAAATCCAAGTCTCACATTGGCTAGAGATGTGGTCTCAAAAGAGTACATAATGAAAGGGCATCCCTCATCTTACAAGCCGGTTTTGTAGGTTTAAGTTAGGCACAAACCACATTCTAGGATGGTATCAGAGTCAATCCTAGATCCATCAGGTCAAGGGCCACCTACCATTATTATCCACGCACCAAGCTCAGTAGTGCTGAGCGTGAAGGGGTGTATTGTGAGAAACTCAAGTACCACATTGGCTAGAGATATGATCTCAAAAAAGTATATACCGAAAGGGCATTCCTCGCCTTACAAGCCGGTTTTGTAGGGTTGAGTTAGGCCCAAACCACGTTCTAAGGAAAACAAACCTAGGGGCGCCTTAGTTTGGAATAAAGGTTAGAGTTTGAATCATGAGCTCTGACCTCTATTCCAAACTCATGAAATTTAACGCCCGGCCCAAATGATGTCGTGATAATAAGTACAGGTAGAAAAATGTTTGCCACGTAGAAAGAATTTCTCTTAAAAGTATTATATGGTACTTGGGGAATTTTTATTAATGAAAGTTTTTAGGAAAAAATTGTATTGACATTAGGATTAAATTATGTAGTGGGATTGCAACTCGACATTTATGATTAAATCTAGATGATGTTTACCATTATTTAGTAATTACTGTGTGCTTATTCAAGATATTAGTGTGGGGAGTTACACAATCCTTAACACTAAGTTTGGGTGAAACAATTTTTGGAGGTAATGTAATTTTTAGGGGGAATTGAAATATTTTAGTTCAAAATTTGAACGAAAATATTTCATTCTCCCCAAAAATCACATTACCCCAAAAAAAAACTCCATCCAAACACACCTTAAAAGTCAAACACTCACCACTAAGCATAACAAAAGGAAAAAGTTGTGCATTGAAAGGGGGAAAAGGGATCGGGGGGAAATCAGAAATAGTTCTTCCAGAAGCATCTTGGCCTCAGCCTTCAAGTCACAAGCACTAGTAAACCAGATTTCCGGGGGTCAAAACAGCAGAAGGAAAAAGTTCTCCTCTCACTGCCAAGCCTCCACTCATTCCCCTTTCTCTGATCCTTATCCCTCAGGCTGACCGCTGAAGCTTGCCCAACTGAGATCAGACTGTTGCGAATCTTGCAGAGATCCAGAGGACAACAGTGGTGGAGGCATGGAATGGGACGCATATAATGGAGGCAAAGATCCGTTGTGGAGCTGTTACTGGATTTTGCTCATGAATACCGTTCGGCGGCAGTCGTTGCGATTGCAACACCGTTTTGTCGCGGCAGTGACATGTGATTTCTATTCACTCCGTGATTTCAGCGGAATGCGGTATCAGCAGCTAGCTACAATACCATTTTGTTGTGTCCAGGACAGCCAAAGAGCACCGTTTTCTAAAACCTTGAATATACAATATTAATTAATTAATATTTTAAAAAAATCAGAACAGTGGTCTCCCAACTATCCGTTCTGCTGCTATAATGGTTTTGGGGTTGGCCGATCCGCACTACTATCCTAGATAGTAGATTGACAATTATGATCTCAGAGCAAGATTATTTAAGAAAGCCATGGCAAAACGTTATCATCATTCCCATAAAAGGGACAAAGGCTAATAAGAAACAAAAGATCTAAGAAAGTGAAATCAGCAAAACCATACATCTCTGGTATTTCCATGAAATACAAGCACACATACACAAAACCATATTACCTATAATATGTGCAAAGGGAAAACAAATCAAAGAGATAAATTCAAGATGGAAAAAGAGCCAACAAAACCAACCTTGAAGGACAAGTCAAAGACAATCTAGTTCGACCAACAGCTCCTGTGACAGGACCCATGTCAGTAACCTCAGCACGTCTGTGAGACAAGGCCTCCATTATCAAGCCAACATGCTCATCATTCACCTGGGATAGATCCACTATGATGTTAAAAGTCCAAACTCTTGTACAAGCCTACTATGAATACCAAATTGTATTATTACCTCAACATTAACTTCTTCTATTGGCTCAAGTTTCTGACCATTTTCAGTTTTATACCTAATAAATTCATAGCAAAAGGACATTAAACGTAGTATAGGTAAAAAAAGGATAAAAATGTGTTCTCAAAGAATGTATATTAGCATATCAAATATTTTGGAATGAAAATCACTGAACCATCAATCAAAATAGGAAATTTGCCCAGATCAAATATTTTACACCAGTAGACCTTTCAAGATTACTTGATGTGAAGTTACATGCAGAGCCGGTATGAATACAAAGAATGTATAAAAGAATACCAGCTTTCAAAATCCAACCAGCATGTGCTTATTGGTTTTTAATAATCCATTCATGAACTTACGAATTTTTGAATCTGTTAGGACTTATTAGAATCTAATTGTTTTAGGAGTCTTATCATGTTATATATGTTATAACAAATTACACAATTTGGAATGATATCACTGAACCAACAATCTATATAGAAAATTTGGCCAGATCAAAGATTTTCCATGGGTAGACCTACTTGATGTGAAAGTTACACGCAGTATGAATACAGCGAATGCATAAATAAAAGACCAGTTTTCAAAATCCATATCCAGCACTGTGCTTATTGGTTTTTATTAATTGATTCATAAACTTATGATTTTTTAATCTAATTCTTTTAGGAGTCTTTACATGTTATATATGTTATTCGAGACTTATAGCTTTAGCTTTTTGGGAAAGCTGGTGTTTGAAAAATTCATCAGTCTCTATTAAAACATCAGAAATAATACACAAGAAACTTGCAGCATTTACTCAGTGTTAAACAGCATGAAAAACCCATATGTAGTGTAAGAAAGCTAAAATACATTGAGTCAAAACTGATAATGAGTAATGAAACATAAACTCAGAGCTTCAGTCCTCGGAAACTCACATGACTTTAGGTGGAGAGACAGATAGCTCAAATCCCTCGCGTCTCATATTCTCAATTAAAATACCTGTTAACACAAGCTTTGAGCAGCTGCCTAAGAACAATATGAACCATCGAATTTTAACATGCAGGCAATTTCAAGAAAAAGGAACAAACCAAGCTGAAGCTCTCCTCTTCCCTGAACTTCATATGTTTCTGACACGCCTGGAAGCACATTTATGGCAAGGTTAGTTTCAGCTTCGGCCATTAGTCGATCACCAATTTTTCCCGCAGTCAACTACAAAAAGTCCAGCATTAGCCTATATACATAATAGAACCAATAACTACAAACACAATAACATAAAGAACTATATTTGGAAAAACTATAGAATGCAGCTTCATGATGACAAAGGGGCCAAATTTGAGTTTGAGTTTGTGAAATTATAGAAAACTCTCTACACAGACAACTGGAGGCAACAAAGAAGGTAAATGTAAAACAAACAACTTACATGAGTGCCATCGCGACCAGCCAATGGGGAATCGTTGACACCAAAGGTCATGGAAATTGTTGGGGGGTCCAAATCAACTGTGGGTAACACAGACATAGCCTGTGACATATAAACATGAAGTTACTCGTGTCACTAAGACTCGAAATACAATACGTTGATTTATATATGAATTGATTACTGAATATAAACACAATAAAATATCAAGACCTTACTGTTCATCTTTACCAGTGAACAAATGCATAGTTTTGTTAAGAATTTAATAAACCACTTGATACAGATTAGACTATTTAGTTTTATTATTTTAGATAGTGAAGATGGGGATTCAATTCTGGTTTGGATTATCTTATTCTAATTTAGAATGGGAAAAGCTAATTGGGGGGTTTGGCTTTGCTAGTAGTGTAAACATTTGAGAGACTTTGATTATTAAAAGATATATTGAACTCTTCTTCACTAAAGACTAGATCATAATTGAATCAGAGGAGCACAATGTTAGACTATATGTTAACTGAATCAAAGGAGCACTATGCCTAAGAGTAGTACTCTGGGTTTATCATGAGTACCATGCTAAACGTACTATCGCGCAATAGTGGGATAGTGGAGCGGCCCCTAGCCTATAGGGCACGCTGTTGCGGAGCAGTTTAGTGTAGCAGTTGTGCTGCCAATGTGGTGAGATAGCACCACTTTTCCAAAACAGCCCTAAAAATTTAACCAATAGGGTTTTTTTTGACAAATAATGATAGGTAGCACTCCTCATAGTAAAACAGAATATGGAAACTGTATATTAATGGGGAAAAACTGAGAATACAAGATGGTAACGATAATAGGCTCTTCGAGAGGCGTAATCTCTCCCAAGTTCTAGCAATTCGAGAAGCTAGGGTCTCCCAATATCATCTAACTGATTTCTTGCTTAATGATTCTAATCCCCCCAATTCCTATTTATAACCTCCACTAAGGCACTAACTCCCTCACTTTCCCTCCACTTTGCCACATAAGCAAGTTGTTACCACCAACTCTCATTCCCTCCCCTTACATTTTATTTATTTATTTATTTAAATCCTATCAAATAACCAATAGGTTTTTTGGTGGGGGCATTTTAGGAGTTTTATGATTAAGATACAACAGTACTGAATTAGGGCTTCTCCTCTCTCACTTCGTCTTGCATCTTCATCCTCAGTATGACATCTCTCTGTCTCATACCAGAACAACTTAGGGCTCCAGCAGTCACATCTCCCAGTCTCAGTCTCTCTCGCATCTGGCTCTGGCTCTTCAATGCGTCTCAGTCACAGGTCACACAGCATCAGCAGTGCCTTTCATTCCTTTGTTAATAATGATATTCCTTAATCTTTAGTGGACCTGTTGCCAGTCCTGCACTCCTGTCATTTTTCCCCTCCTCACTGGTCAGTCCCAGTCACGACAGCAGCTTCTCAATCTCAACTATATAGTATACGCTATATAAACTGTATACAAAGTTTTCAGAAGCCATCCTACTACCCCGCTATAGCTTGTTTAGGGTCGGCTACTTCACTCCGCTATTTAAGATTAATAACACTGCTCTTGGATTGTTCTGCATTAAAGTTTGGTGCTCAGATCCTAATTTGCTACCATTGTAGCACTCCATCACCTTCTTGGCTTTTTAAGGCATTTGACTCAGCATCAAGATCTGCCAATTTTGATATCCCACATGGCAGAATGTCAGAAAACTTCATCAAAAAAACTTCAAATATGTCAGCCAATGCAGGTTGTCATTCTTCCAGACACTGTCTCAAAACCAACTGCACCAGCATATCTAGAATCCTTTGATCCTTCATGCAGCAATTTCTGGCAAAAGAGAATGTGCGTGAACCATCATTCATTACCAGATTGATTTCCATGTGGCCGTCACGTGCCCACTCACCGTGATCCCTAACTGCATGCGCACGTGGACCTTGCACTCTACCTGTGGACCAGCCCCACAGTGTTGCCCTGGCCACGTCAATACCTCTGCCACTTCACACATGAGGTGACATATCACCAAATGACTACCACATCATCCATTTCTTTATACATCATTGGTGATTGCACATCATCTGTCACGTGGTAAGCAATAGAACAGTTTCTGTTGAAGTATAGTTACTGTATTCATATTAAGATCATCTTGAAAAGATTCTAGATGAACTACCTGAGGAATTTGACACTCTTATTACTGTGGCTCAGAATTATTCAGACGTGTGTTCCATCACTGAAATTAAAGCAATGCTTCTCACACACAAGGTTGGACTTGAGAAATACAAAAAGAGGCTCTGCATCACTTCTGTGATATTGCATAAGTTCCTTCTCAAGGTGCTTCATCGCAGTTGCATGTTCCTCCATCTCCTGATCATCAGAATTTTGACTTTCATGACAAAGTCTCAAAACGCAAACTTTGGCATGTACCTGAGGAATTTGACACTCTTATTACTGTGGCTCAGAATTATTCAGACGTGTGTTCCATCACTGAAATTAAAGCAATGCTTCTCACACACAAGGTTGGACTTGAGAAATACAAAAAGAAGCTCTGCATCACTTCTGTGATGTTGCATAAGTTCCTTCTCAAGGTGCTTCATCGCAGTTGCATGTTCCTCCATCTCCTGATCATCAGAATTTTGACTTTCATGACAAAGTCTCAAAACGCAAACTTTGGCATGGAAGCCCTTATTGCAGTTGTGGTGTAGGTTTGGTCATTGTGTGTGGTCTAATTGTGTTGTTTAGGATTTCCTAACTAGTTTCTATTTATAGGGCATCTAATATTTGAGTTAGAGGAGCATCCCACCAGAGAGAAAAATTCTAGGTTTATCAAGGTCTCCTGCCAATAGGAGAACTCTTGGATTGTCCTAAGTTCCTAACTAGTCCAAATAAATGTAGTAAATTAAAACTTTGCATAACACATCTAGGAGTTGTTTTCATAAAATTATGCATGAATGAAATTTATAAACAAACCTATCGATTTATATCAAATCCATTCCATCAATCTATGTCTCTAAAATGCGATATTGTGATAAAATTTAAAAGATTAAAACACTTTTAGAATTTATAATTTGGGCTTAAAGCCTAACTAGGCCCCACAAAACTAGTTTGTATGGTAAAAATTTCCCCAATCTTATTGTGATATTGTGATAAATTTCCATAGATGAATGTCCCCTAAATGCGATATTGTGATAAATTTTAAAAGATTGCAACTCTTAGAATTTGGGCTTAGAGCCTAATTCAACTCCACAAAACCATTTTGTATGGTAAAGACTAAAGAATGCCTCCGTCTTATAAGCACTACTTAGTTCATATTCCTAGTCGACATGGGATTTCAGCACCTCCCTCATATGACTGGACATTTGGAGTGTGAACACAAACAGGTGGCACAATAACAACACCCCATCATGCCTAGCACTAGACATCTAGAAGGTAGACAGATAGGGATGGCCCATTGCTAAATCGAAAATAGAATCCGATACTATCTTGCAATTTGGGCATAGCGCCTAACTCAACCCACAAAATCCGCTTGTAAAGTGAGGAATTCCCAAGTCATAAAAACACTACTTAAGCCATATGTCTAGTCGATGTGGGATCTCAACAACTACATACCATCATGAGAATGTTAGAAACATGCTTTTATGACTTAGAACAACATAGTTATACGTCTAGAATTTATACTAGGTAGGGCATCTATCATACATAGTTTCTTGCCACTGATTAAAGCAAACTGCTTATTAAGCAAGTGCCATACTTTTCATACGTCTAGAATTTTCGTCAAAACATTAGTACATTGAATTATAACAGACAGCAGGGCAATCAATAGTAAAGCCATCATTGGCATGTGTAAAAATTGGTTTGTAACTTTGCATTTCTATATTATGAATCCAACAATACATGAGATACCTATATATAGTGCTAGTATAATCTATACATTAATTACACATGATTACTGAGTCATAGCCTACTCATAGTCTAGTCATGTATAAAGAACAAGAATTTTGTTCTTCAGTAGATGACAACTTGCATGCTCTATAGTATAAATTTAAACACTTTTACAAAATGAATAAACAAAACATTGTAAAGGCCACATCAAATGATCCATGGTCCCTTTCATTAAGCTAGGAGGCATAAATTTTTAAAAATAACTATTTAAATACCTCCACAGCTGCGACTGTATGGCCTATTGATGGACTTGATAAGCCGGCAACAGATATTATATCACCAGCTCCAGCACAATCAGTTAGAACCATGGCTGTACCCTTCTTTTTCATCAGTTTCACCACCTTTCAAATGAAGTCATGAAGTTAGAACTAACGGCAGAAGGTCAAGATATCTTCATCTTAAAGGTGACACTGTTAATTAATAAAAGTCGACACGAAGGATTTCAACATTTCAATTCAAATGTTAACCATTACAGGATAATTAGTATTCCAGGAACTATTTCCCGTTTCCGCCGTTTCCACTGATTTCAATTAAATGATTTTTAAATTAATGATTCAGTTATATTTTAAGCATTGTCTATTCAATGAAAAAATAATAGTATGTATTTGATAATTTAATAAAAAACAACTTAACTGAAAAATATAGAAAAATATTTTGCTCTTATCATTTACCAACTACAAAAGTAAATTGCGAGCTCAAAGATCTACAAACCTTTCCATCTTCAATCTTTTCGGCAACAGAATCCTTATTACGTAATCCGTGGACCCTATCACCAACACGAACAACCCCAGAATACACACGTCCAGTCAAAATTCGCCCAAGATAAAAGTCACGTTCCATCATCGAAACCTGAAAAGCACTATTAAGCACGGTTTTCACTGTTCCGAAGTACACATCCAAAAAAAGTACAGGGAAACAACACCGAAGAGTATTTAAGCAAAAAAATTTGATGGGCAAATGTTAGTGGTTAATCAATTAGGAATTGGGTGATATGTTAGTTTCCAAGATTGGAACCCTAGACTCACTGCATCAAACTCTTTTGGTGTCCCTTAACTCACCAACCGAACTACCTACTTGGGACGAAAATCTAAGCAATATAAAATGGAAGTATGAAACAGACATTCCTAGAGCTATTGGGCTTGTGTTGTGGGCTCCTATAATTAGTTTAGTTGTGACTTGTGATTATTTGAATAGGGAAGCAAATTTGTCTAGGTAAAGAACAATGTATTCAATAGTAAATAGGGATTTAGCCATCTAAATCCTCTACAAAAATTGCACTTGATTAAAGAGAAAAGTGCATTTGAAACAAAAGAAAAGAAACACTGCATCAAGAAGGCAGCTTCTTCCAAAAGGAAGCTTATCAGGACACATAATAATAAACTCATCAATATTTTAAATACCAACCAGCATTTGGAAAGGTGCATCAATGTTTGCATTTGGTGGTGGGACATGCGTTACAATGGCATCGAGCAACTGTGACATGTTTTTGGCCTCAGCAGGAGGATCCTTGGTAAAGGTGGTTGATGCCCATCCTTCTTTAGCAGAAGCATAAAGAACTGGAAAGTCTAGCTGCTCCTCTATGCATTCAAATTAGACATAATATAATTTCAGAAAAGAAGTTTGAGCTACAGAACAATCAAAGCATAATCCTCAGATGTTTTCATTTTTGTACCTGTAGCACCAAGGTTGGCAAATAGGTCAAAGACCCGACTCTCAACTTCATCACATATCTCCTCAGTAACTACATGAGACAAAAATCACAAGGTTTACGGTCTGCTTGATTTGACAACAACCAAAAATCCATGTTAGATTTTGGGTGTGTTTGATTTGCTAAAAAGTAAGGAACTGGAGTGGACAGGACAATTCCAGTTGTACCATGTTTGATTTGAAAACCGTCCTTGCTACTGGAAAAAAAATGGGAACAAGGGACCGGACAAAAACTCAAATTTCCGTCCCTCACAAAACCACAGTTCACCCAAAAACAATACCAAAATACTAATTTTTTTCTTCTTAATAATTTTTCTCACTCTCCTATTTCTCTTCTCTAACTTCTCTCTCCAGTCTCCACTATTCTCTCTCTCCTCTATTCTTTCTCCCTATGTCTCCTATCTCATTTTCTCTCTCCTTTCGCTCCCCCTCTCTCTATCTCTATCTCTCTCCTCTCATTTCTCTGCTAGCATCTTCTCATCCCATTACCTCTCTCTCTCTCATCTCTCTTTTCTATCTTCTCTCTCAAAATTTTCTTTATAATTTTTTAATTATATTATATGTTATATAAAATCATCATAAAGAGAAATAATGTACATTTTCCTTTTTTTTGTGCTATCCATTGTGCACCAAACAGTGTACAACACAAAATGTTGTCCAGTATTGTTCTGTCCAATCCAGTGCTTATCGGTTTGCAAATCAAACGGATTCTTTATAAATAGTCATTGGACAATACAAACCTAGAAATAAGGTATGGAATGAAACTCTAAAATTTTGTTACTCAACAAATCATAGGACAGCTTTTTGTCCCAAGGATAAAACTACTTCATAGACAAAAAAACATTTTCCTACTTAACAGCCATTCTCTCTCTCCCTCTGATTTCCCTCTTCTCTCTATATATAATATAATAATAATAATAATATTTGTCGTGTAAGTGTGTCTGTGTGTGTCTCATATATATATATATATATATATATATATATATATATATATATATATATATATATATATATATATTAAAATTATATAAACCTACAAAAATACTATATATAACAACTAAGCTCTCTCTTATGCATACATAATTACACATGATACATGCATGATGCATGTACACACATATATATAGCAGAGTTTTCAATCCATAAGGAGCATGTAGCAGCCGACCTAAAAACGGTATAGCACATAGAGAAATAACTGCTATTCTAAAATATATAGATTAGATAATTAATCCCATAAACACATATGCTGAATAATTAAAGCAAACTATACAAAATTCATGAAAAAATAAAAATAGCAAAAAAATTTACAGATCTTAACTCTTAAGCAAAACATTCAAATAAATACCAACAAAAAATAAGAAAACAAACAAGTTCAAGCCTCTAAGGCTTAAAGTAACTAAACACTAAAATTTAATTAGGAGTTTGTGCTATTGTCCTATATATAAATATAAATTAGTATTCTACTTTCAAAGCTGACAAGACGAAAGTGGTTTTCCATAAAAATTAAAAAGCAAGGTAGTTAGAACTGAGATCCTGAGGATCCCCAAGATTGTAAATAGCAGGATCATTGTGGCAGAAAATTAGGGAACTACCTGCAGGTCGGTCTACTTTGTTTAAAAGAAGAATAGGGCGCAACCCATACTTTAAGGCTTTTGCAAGAACAAATTTTGTTTGTGCTAGTGGACCTTCCCCAGCATCAACAACCAAAACTGCTCCCTCAACCATACCAACTACAAGTTCAACCTGGTAAGCAACGAAACACACAAATAAGAAGAGAAGAAGCAGCACAACCACAACAAGTATGCAGTTTTCACTAAGTAGACTTCACATTGAAAATGAAACAAAAATGCATCAGCTAATTGCAAAAGGGTGTATGTAATCCAGTAAGGCCACCAAGAAAAAGTACAGGCTCCATAAACAGAAAATTTGCTTAAATAAAGCACCACCCTTTGTGGCTTTCTTGATTTTAATAACAAAACCATTTTTCTTAATTAAACATGCTAGGCCATAGAATTAAAACCATGCAATTAAAATTCAATCCAAATATACTGTTCCTATGCTTAACATCCCAAATTTTCAACTTTACCTCACCACCAAAATCAGCATGTCCAGGTGTATCAACCATATTCAGCTCATTTTCTTTCCACGAAATGGAAGTAACCTGAAAATTCAAGCATACAAGTGATGGAAAATTCTCATAGAACACGAAATGGAAGCGTTGGATTCATTCAGAGAGAGAAACGAACCTTGGAAGAGATGGTTATGCCACGCTCGCGTTCGAGGGAAATGGAATCCATGGCGCGCTCGTGGGGGATGTCGGCGCCGCACTGACGAAGGAGGCGGTCCATGAGAGTGGTCTTCCCGTGGTCAACATGGGCGATCACTGCGACGTTTCGGAGGCGGCCAGGGTCGAGGGATCCCTCTGAGACAGCAGAGGTAGCAGCGGCGGGAGCTGCAGCGAAGGCGCGTGAGAAGAAGCGAGAGGGAGACGGAACGAAAGGTGAAGAAGAGGAAAAGGACTTTCTGGTGGATGACCAAAGAGAACGGAGAAGAAGAGGACCCGCCATTAACCACCGTGGCGACTATGATGCACCGCCACTTTAGCTTACCGATGAACAACCCCCTTGTAAGTGTAACTGTGAGGGTTTTAGCAATTCGCGACCCACTTGTTTTTTTCTTTCTTTCCTTTTGGTGTTTTTTTTTTTTGACAAGCTTTTTTTGGGTGTTACAATGTAACAAAATGAAAAGAAAAAAAACACACAAAAGAATAAACTAGCTAATCTTGTTTGTCCCTAAGAATGAGAGATCCTTAGCCAGTGGCGGACCTACATATATTTGAGGGGGTTCAAGTGAACCCCCTCAAATAATAAAATTAGCACCGATACTTTAGGGAAAAATATTTTTGCATCCCTGAAAAATATGTTTTGCACCCAAGTTCTTAGTTTTGCACCAAAGTTCCTAATTTGACACCACTCTAATGCACCACACTCACACAATCACTCACACTCTTACTATATTTTATTTTAAAAAAGTTTTTGTCTCTCTATCTCCTTGAATTCATTCTTGTTCTTATTATCCTAATTTTGAATCGATTAGTATTATTTAGTTTGTATTTTGTGTTAGTGCTATTTAATTTGAATTTTTTTACCAACAACAGTTGATTTGAGTGGTAACTTGGATCCCATCGCAATGTCTCAGGTTCGGATTTTGGGTGTGGCAAAAACTCAGTTGGAAGAGGAGCGCCAATATTGATTTTTTTAGTGCTATTTAATTTGTATTTAGGAACTAATTTGTGCTATTTAATTTGTATTGGTCTAGTGCAACACAAGTTGAACCTGATAAAGTCTTCTTTTTCGCCTAACACTAGTTTTGTCTGTCATTTAAACCGCATATGTAGAAATAACTTTCTCTCGCTATGAATATTGTGAAGAAAGGTTGCGTGATCGGATGTGGGATACATGGATGAACGATTGTTTGGTGACGCATAACGAGAGAGTGATGTATTCAATAAAATTGACTCTGTTTTTTATTATTCAACGATTTGTAATATGAAATCACGTAGAGGAGAATTATGAAATGTATAGTTTATTTATTTAAATATATTATAGTCGTTTTTAATTATATTTTTAGTAAATTGTGTATTTAAAAAATTTGACACCCCTGACCCTAGAGTCCTGGATTCGCCACTGTCCTTAGTCGTGCGCTTGTTCTGCTCCCATAAGATATGCATAATAGTGATAAACTCACTATTAGGTAAAGGGTCTAACTTCGATCTATTTACAATCGGCAAACAATTCATTTCCATGTAAACAGAAATTAAACCAAGCTCCTCAAACCAAAGTAAGGATTGCCAAAGTCGCATGGCCTCCACCTCTTGTGGTGTTGGAATATCGGTGAACCACAGAGTTTTAACTCTATGAAAGTTGTCTATTGACGATCGAATGCACATACCTAAATCATATTTGTTCTCACTATTAAAGAGATTTGCATATACATTCCACTTGTAGGTGTCTGCACAAGGTCACTGCCATCGCTGCTTCGCACCCCATTGTTACACATTTGTTGTCGCTGTTGTTCCCACTCTGATACGCGCCCAACACCATCCATGAAGAGCATCCATTGCTCTATTAGCTACATGTGTAGCCGTATGCAATACACTCTCCCACACTTTATCGTTTTGTCTCCTCCACAACGACCAAAGCATCATTGCAAACTTGTTCTTGTTATCTTCGTTCAGCAATTGCATTCGACTAAAAAAACAGTCACAAAAATCAGTTGCAGGTACCAGAGTGGACTGTATCTCTTGAAACAAACCATATTCTGCCAAATTTCTGCTGCACCAGAGCAATCAAATAATGCATGTCATTCAGATTCGGGTTCCCAATCACAAATAGGACATTGGTTATTGCATTCCACATGCCTTCGTAAATTATAAAGTGATTTTTTTTGGATAAGCAAATGTTAGTGAGGTGTGGGAATGTTTGTTTCTGGGATTTGAACTTTGGACCTCCTTCTTGCAAATTACAACTCCTTCATGTTCCTTAACTCGCCAACTGAACTACATTCCTGAGACTAAACTCTCACTTTGGCCTTCAAACTATCACACACACTCCTATTTGGTCCATATACTATAAAATATAATAAATAGTCTTTGAACTGTCCTAAATTCTTCGATTTGTTGTCCCTGAACTACACATCCTCTCTCCTAATTAGAAAGTGATTTGGGAACTATATTGATAGATATAAAATAGTTTAGGAACTATTTATTATATTTTATTGTTTATGGATCAAATAAGAGAGGGTGTGATAGTTTAGTTACTAAATTGAGAATTTATTCAATATGAATCATAAAAGAAACCATTGTTACTCAAGGAACGACAAATAAGATTTAAAAAGAAACTTTGCAGGGTTGATATTACTAAAAGGGTTAAATATGTTTTTGTCCATATAAAATTTGGATTTTTTTGTTTTAGTCCCTAAAAAAATCACCTACTTTTGGTCCCTTTAAAAATTTAGTTTTTTGTTTTAGTTTCTAATGACTTTTAATAACGTTTATAAAAAGTAAAAAAATAAAGTTATTAAAAGTCATAAAGCGTTATTAAAAGTTATGAGAAACTAAAACTAATTAAAAAATAAAATGTAAGGACCAAAAGTAAGTGAATTTTTTTTGTGAGACTAAAAACAAAAATTTCAAACTTTATAGCAACCACGAATATATATTTAACCCTTTCTAAAATTAATACTACTTTTATATGGCTTATAGCCTTTTTAAAATCACCTTTGTTCCCAACCGGGCTGGCTGGTTTACACATGAGCTCGACCTCCACTCTGACCGCCTGGATCAATAATAACTCACTTACTAGACCTAGCGATCATCTGTTATGTTCCCACCCATATCTGCACAGAACGACCACCATATTAGATAGTCAACATAGACATTGAAGAGAATCCCCACTATTTCGCCCATTGTCTTGTAATAGTCATACTCGTCATAATTGCCATTTATTTGTAATAATCATCTTTATAATATAAATATAGCCCCCGAGGCCAATGGAAAGGGACCCCGAGTTCAATTATCATTTTTGACACTCACTTACATTCTTACTACATTATTATTGTGTTCGATCCAGTTCCTGCTCGAGGAATAGATTGCAACATTAGCGCTCACCGTGGGGTTTGAGTAAAAGTTCTCTGACGCCTCATGAAATCCCTGATCTATGTTTATCATGGCAGAGATCCACCATGGCGACCCCAGAGTAATATGTCTCCTAGAGATGTTATGGGCTCTGCTATAACAAAATGCGAAGCATAAAAACGAAAGGAAGAAACCTGAAGAACAAATCCAGATCCAAGATGTAACACCCTCAATTTTCTATGTAATTGCTTTTACGTGTTTTCACTGTGTGTTTTCTCACGCTAGCGCGTGTGAATTTAGCCCCAGAATTTGTTTGTGTTTTCACCAAACCGAAAGTAGATATAGGACCTAATATATTATATTAGGTTGAGGTTTAATTTTCGTTCCAAAATTCCACCGGAATTTGGACGCGTTTTGGACCTGCCGGACGAAATTTAACCGCTTAAAAACTCTAACCATGACCTGAATATGAAAATGTTCGACGTTAAGGTTTTTAATCGACAGTTAGAATAATTTAGTTAACATCGGATGCGATGTTAGTTGCGCAAAAACGCTAACTATCGCTTAACCGTATTATTCTAGTAGTATTTTAAGTAAATATCTAGATATTTTGACTATACTTAACCGTGAAGTTATCAAACCTATTTTAAATAAAAAAAAACATTTGTATCTCTCTTATACATCGTTGGACCCTCTCAATTACCCACCTTCTAATTTCACTCTGATTTACAATTACTCTCTCTAAAAGCATGAGTTAGAAAGAAAAAAAAAGATGTTCATCCTTTTCGCTCTTCCTTCTGAACGCGACCTTACTAAAATTTCCATTGGCTCAACTCTTCTCTAATCTTGCTTCCATTCCTCTCTACACACAATTGAAGTTGACCTTTCAAGCTCTCTGATAGTGAGCATCTTTTTCCCTTTCTTTATTTTGCTTATTTCTTTTAAGGTTTTTTTTTTGTTCCCTTACATGAATATTAGTTGTCATAAGTTAATATGATCATGGCAAATCAAATACTTTTTTATAAGATAACCTCAAATTCATAGTTTGTTAAAAAAAATCCGTGAGTTTTTCTTTGAAAGTACTCTCCTTTTTTATCTAAAAAGAAACAATTTTTTTTAGAAAAAAAATTAACTAAGCTTTGAGTATAAAATCAGATAGTTTTTCACTTATGTGCATGTTATTTCAAAAGAGTTTCTCTTTGTCAAAGACAGTAAAAAGAAAATTAAGCTTTTATGAAAAGGAAGATAAATATTTTTGTAAAAGTTTGAATTTTGAGTAAAGTTTAAAATTTAGAGTCACCAAAAGTTTTCGTAATTTTCTCAGAGCACTTTCGATCGTCATAAAAATTGAATCTTTCATACAAAGGAAAATGTATTTTTCGATTTTCAAGTGTTCAAATGCACCTGCGATATTTATGGATTACATGAATCGGATTTTTCACCCGTTCCTTGATCAATTCGTTGTGGTGATTCATGTTTCTAGTGATGAGGAGTCTGATGATGAGGAGGACCCGGAAGCGAGTCCATCTTATTATTACTAGTGAGATTAGCTGAGCTGAGGTCTGGTGTTTGTGTGTGATATTGTTAGGTATTTTGGAGGGCCTAGGATAGTGGCTGTGACGTGCTGGCGAGTCGATGGTAAAGCCACATATGTCTTTTTGAGGATTAGTGTCCTTGTATATAGTTTCCTTTTCTCCCATAAGTATTAGGGATTGACTATGTTTTGATGATGTTGATATGGTGCCGCCTGAGTGCGTGCTTTGTATATTAGCCTTGACTATGCCGCCTGCGAGCGTGTCGTGCAGCTTGTTGCAACTATGACTTTATGTTTAATATATATAGTCTTTATCTTGGACCTATTTATAGTTATTATTCATAGTGAAGTATACCTTAGTTATCTTTAAGTCCAGCAAATATTTTCAACTTCGATTTCAAAAAAAAAAGGGTCCATTTTTCGTAAACAAATACAAAGTAAGAGGAGTTAAGTTAGCAAGGTGACACTTCATAAATGGGGTGTTACACAAGAGACTAGAGAAAAAGGCTACAAGAACACCTGAACAACGCACAAAAATTGTCCCAGTGACGCAACCACCAAATGCAATTGACCCGATGGAAGACCATGCAACCACCAGCCACCTCCACCAGAAAAGAGCCTTCAAAGGCACATCAAGGGAGGCAACTCACATACATGGCCTTGTTGGTTTCTAACAATCAAGAATTGTGCCTAACCATATTTTTCTATCCATATAGAAATCTAGAAATAGTGCAACTCTAAATCGATACCTTGTTAACACATACCCGAATTCAAGATGAAATAGAAAGCAGAAGCGTACATTTAGGATCCATGTAATCTTAATGAGAAAACAATTATCTTGATAGAGCAATGACCTTCCAATTGTAGATTTCTTATTTCTCTAGTTCCTCTTCCAATGGGATAAACAAAATCAATATTTTGTTATATTGTGTTGTCTACAATTGGGGACCATAATCCCTTATTTATAATAATCTCATGCCCTTTTTCATGAAGGGTCATGATTATTCAAGTTTTATTATTTCTATTTCTATCCATCATAAAAATAGAAACAATACTTTTGGTATCTACACAATATTTTTCATGACAATTATATCATTAGCCATAAACCTTATATTAAATAGATCACTTTAATCTGGCTAATTAAATAATGGTTCTAACACATTAATTTATTACATGTATTACCCAAAAAATTCTAACATGCAGGTCATTCTTCATAATTCTTTTTATATTTGATTATTAGGTATATTTATTGATGATTTTGACTCTCACAATAAATTATATAAAACTCTATTATTGAGGGGCCCAATTTGATAAAAGCATGGGTCCAACTTTTAAGATTTGCACAAGGCCCCTCAATTGTTTGGGACGACCCAACTAAAAATATTATGACTGTTACCAGCAGTTTTTGTTAAAATATTCACTCTATAAATCTCCTTTTGTTGCTTGAGAGTAGGAGTGTTAAAAACCGAACCAATCCAATAAAAAACTGCAAACCGAACCAACCCAAACTGAAAACCGCAAAAAACCTATATTTATCGGAACTACTCTATTCATTTATCAATCAACTGTTCGGTTTGGTTCGGTCCTCAATTTTTGTTCCACCAACCGAACCAAACCAAACCGCAAGTATGTTAGATATTATATACTATATTCAATAGTTATAAATAGAATTGATGGAGTAAAAAAATTAAATTTTTTATAAAGTTGTTTTTTAAGAACTTTAATTTAATTTTAATGGTTTATAACTCCTATTAAGTTTGAATATTAGTGACTCTTTATATTTATTAACTCATTTCTTTTTTAACGTTAAATTTTCAGTGTTATTACCTAATAATTTTTTTTAAAATTGGAGAAGGGGAAATTTTTATTAATCAAAGTGACACAAATGGTTATTTTACAACTGTTCCCGAGGGAATTTGAACTCAACACCTTAAAAATATAATAATGCTAGCTCTTACCACTGAGCTAGTCCCCCTCGGTACCTAATAATAATTATAATAACCAACTATTTCAATTTGTGTACTAATTTTCTCCTAATAATAATTATCATGTGAAACACGAGCCTTATAACTCTGCTGGTGGTATTCATGTGAACTCACGAACCTTATAGCCCCTAGGTGGTTCTAATAAAATTTATTTTGTTTAAATAGAAAAATAGTAATATTTTATATTTAGATTTAATATTAAATTAGTTAACTATAACTCTATTTTAAATTATGTTTTGTCTCACAAAAAATCGAATCAATCCAAACCGCACTTATTTGGTTTGTTTTGTTTTGGATTTTTAAAAAAAAAATCAAACGAACTAAACCAAGTTGCGTGTATTTTTACCTTACAATTTAGATGGTTTTAAGGCTCAAAATTGAACCAAACGGTAGCGCGAATACTCCTACTTGATAGGTGTCCGCCTATCAAAATGGAGTCGAATTGTGGACATTTATCTTGTGTTTGTGAGAACAAACATTCAGGGGGCTGTTGTTCTTTTCGTATTTACCGAAGCAATAATGCTATTAAGCCCAATAATTTGACAAAAAAACATACAAATATATGTATTAGTATATGTATCCGTATAATAATAATTGAAAAGCAACTAGTATAATACGTATTAGTATTTGTAACCATATATTTGTATGTTTTTTTATTAGGCTTAATAGTATTATTGTTACCGAATATAGTTTATTTTAAACAGATTGGTAATAAGTAAGCGCCTGTAGCTCAGTGGATAGAGCGTCTGTTTCCTAAGCAGAAAGTCGTAGGTTCGACCCCTACCTGGCGCGCATTATGTTTTTTCCAACTATTTTGGTTTTTTTTGCAACACTTTCCGTAGTAGACTGAAACTGGTTTGTTTCTAACTTCCTGTAGTTAGAAAGAAAAACCAGTTGCCGGTTTCCTGATGAAGAATCAAAGAAAAAAAAATCCAGTGCAGTAGATTTTTTTAGGAAACAAAAAAACATAATTTGGATGAAAATTCAATTGTGTTACAGTTTAATGAACTCTGTCATGTCAAGAACATGCCTATGATTAGTTAGTAAGTTTGCTAAAAGTTTAATCGGTCAACAACATATAATCCAATTGTGTAAAAAAAAAACTACATATAATCCAATATAAAACTTTGTTTTTGTCAGAAAAATAATAATATATATATATATATATATATATATATATATATATATATATATATATATAAAGCTATGTTATTTTAGAATTCTTATTATTTTTCATATGGATTACTTAACTACTTAAATAATTATCACTCCAAGAGACACAAACCATAACCATCTTTCCATGTTCTTCCTACACAAAAAACAGTTACTTTTTCTATGCAGATATATAGGTAACTATTATTTATACATATATGATTTTTCATTTGCTACAAGACAATAAGAATTCCCAAGGTTCGTATGTTGAATTCTACTCTAATTTTGTGTTTTGTGTGTTGTGGTTGTGAGAACATTAACACACACATGTAGATCTTCTTTCCTTTTATTAATGAGGGTTTTCTCTCCAAATATTCTCAATATTCTTTTTCTTCTTTCTTATTTCATAAAAATTTGATTACATCTTCTATTTGATTGGGACAAGAAAAAGAGATGATAGATGAGTAGAGATTCTCTTCATTTTTGAAAAGAAATATATATTTCATTCACTACAATTTTACATTAAATAAATTAAGCCTCGTGACATTAAAATGATATCAAATGACGAGCTAAACACAACAAAAGAGAGGTTGATAGTGGATCTTATCAAACAAACAAAAAAAGAGGTTGATAGTGGAGCTAAACACAATAAAGGTGTTGTGTTGAGCATTTATGTAATGGTAAAAAAAAATGAGTCACTTTTGGTTATAAGTATTCATCGAAAATTCATGACAATCCATAAAGCGTAACTCAACTGACAAATACTAAAATCATTAGGCCGAATATCATGTATCGAGTTTGAAGTCAGAATCTAACAGTTGTGTGTGTAAATTTCTAGTGGTAATTATCATTTCGTCTATATAAAAAAAATCCATGACAATAGTAATTTTAGAAAATAGAATGAGGCCAACCTTGATAGCCTAGTACTATTCTACGCTGCTCTCATGCACACATATCTAAAAGTGGTGATATAAATTAAATAAAAATATTTAAAAATTATAATAATGAAGTTCTCTATTTCTTTTTGAAAAATTGGAGAAGACTTCTATTCAAACCAAAATAACTTGTCTCTTTTTTTGTTGGCTCATCAGGGAATGAATTTTGTTTTTAGTAGAGTTAAAAATAAAGGAGTTTTAGTGAAATGGAAGGAAGTTATTATTGTTTTTTAATGATATATAAATAGTTAGTTGGCAATTGTTTGTGTACGTGGTGGATCATTAGCTCCATATTCCAAGTTCCAACCCTTAACACCCACACCTAAAACCACCACTCAACTTTATCACTCATGTGATGTTATTAAAAAAAACTTGAATTAACTAGCTACAAAAATTTGGGATAGAAAAAAAAAATCCTTTGATTCTTATTCTGCACATTGTTGTCTTTTGGGTGGATCCAAGACTGCAGTTGGTAGTGTTCTTGTCGGGATGGATCTTAATGTCTTAAACTCGAAGGGGGTATCTGTAAAATCATTCCGACACTAAAATCAGTATTGAGAATCGAAGAATAGGCATAAACTGAGTAATGCGTGCATTTTGTGGCTATAAGAGCCAATATTTATAGGGATTTGTGTCAACCCTAAGCCGTTAGATCAATCAGATGCATCTGAGCTATTGATGTGTGATAAACAAGAATTTGGATATAGATCCTAGCTATTGGGATGATCCAAGTCCAATTAGCTAGTGGGCCTAATCCAGAACAATTCTAATCATCATTTAAGTGTTTCATAGTTAATTATCATTTAACAAAATTGGTATCGAAGTGTTCACCTTTTATATATATGTTTTCTAATAGAGAGTTATCTTTCTACCAAACCCTCTTTAATTTCCTAGAAAATATATTTTACATATGATCAATTACTTTAAACTATGCACTTAAACCTTCTATTATACGATTATTACCAAACATTCTATTATGTGATTATTATGTAGCTACTATCATATATATTAATTATTTACTTAAATTTTGCTTACACAGGATGCAAAGAAATAACAACGTGATGAATCCAGCATGTGCAGCATGCAAACATCAAAGGAAGAAATGCAGTGAAAATTGTATATTAGCACCTTACTTTCCATCAAACAGAAATCGTGAGTTTCATGCTGTGCACAAAGTTTTTGGTGTTAGCAACATAACAAAGTTAGTAAAGAATGCTAAAGAAGAAGATCGAAGAAGAGTTGTAGATTCACTAATATGGGAAGCATGTTGTAGACAAAGAGATCCTATACATGGTCCTTATGGAGAATATACTAAAGTTTACAATGAATATAAAAGAGTATTTGATCAACTTATGATTTTTAAAGCTAGTCAAAATCAATTATTGCAAATGCCACCTCATCAGGGATTACAAGATTTTATTGCATGTAATAATATTGGGACTAAAGGGAAACATAAAGCAGAAGCAGGTGATCATAATGCAGTAGATTATCTTCATCATGAGGAGAATTATAAGAATGGTGTTATTGATTCTACTATTTATAATGCTTATTGTTCAAATTATTTGCAAGATCTTGAGAATTTGAGGCCGGAAGTTGTTACCCCATTTCAACAACATTCTCAACCGTACTACATCACAGGTATATATACTAATCTCAAGTTTTTTGTTACAATTAAAATTAAATGATTGTGATAAATTTTGTTTGTTCTTAATGAGGTCTCATGAGTGAAAATTTTAAATATGGTACACATATATATATAGATATTACTCCTTAAAAGTATGCTTCCATAATGCTGTTTAATTTGCACATTGTTTTTTTTATAAGTAAATTTTATCCACCTTCTAAGAAGTGGTGTTGAGAATACATTGATCAGTCATAATTCGCTAGAGGCTAGACTAGAGAAATATATGATTATATATTTTATTCATCGAGTGGAGCAGTGTTTTAAGAGGCAAAATAAAGAATTATAAGAATTTTAAAAAAGAGAAAGTGACCAATGAAATTTTAATAATTTTACTATTTATGTTTGTATTTTTTCACAATCTTAAATCTTGATTTCGCAATTTGTTCTGCAGCTCCATTCTTTTTTAGTTTTTTTTTTGACAACGATTCTTTTTTAGTTTTAACAATGTCAAATTTGTGTTGTTTTTTTTGATAAGTAATTTGTGTTATTTTTGATTTAATCTATCAATTTGAATGAATGAGTCTCTTTTTTTAATCAAAAGAAATTAAACGTAATAACTCTGCACTTTACTCTCTCCAAAATGCAATTGTCATATTAAAAGAGCACAATTAGGTTATTTTTAGCTTTCTAACGTTAGAAGTTAGAACAATTTGAAGAATGTGGCATATGCTTTCTTGTTTAATTGCACTTTTGGCCACTCAAGTATTATATACTTTGGTCGGATGATTAGGGTTTGTGAGTTTTTGTTTTTAAAAATATGTATAGTTGCATTTCTTGCCGCTCAGTATTATGATTATGCGACTTTGATCAACACATGAGCCAATTGTGCAAACAGGGACGTCCTTCAGATTTCACAATTTTTGTCTCTTAAGATATTGAGATTGTACGATTTTGGTCATTTCTTAGAACTATCGTTCAATGTCTTATCGAAAATGTTGGTATATCAAGTGTGAGTATGACACGACACATAGCTTAGTCAGAGGGGCATGTTATGCTGACCAATTTTCATCTGAGTTGGTTTGAAATTATATATATATATATATAAAATAAATGTACAATTATACGAATGGATAAAAATTGGAAAATTGTGTTATTTTGAGGTTTTAATTTAGACAATTGGAAACTAAGTAACTAAAATCATATAATTTTAATAAAAATAATAGTAATAATTTCTAAACCATCATAAATAAATCTACCTATATGATTTTTTGCTGTTTCAAAATTTTCAGGGACCAATTCAATCAATAAACAATGGTTACAGGGAGGACGACACGTGGAGTATCAATCATGCACAGTGAAGGAGGTTCTGTATTTGTATTTAGAATTAGAATCTCAATATTGAGAATGGACTTTAAACAATAAAGTGAGATATTGTCATCCTTCATATCAAGGGATAGTGAATTATCACTTGTTAAGAGTTTTCTTTTTAATTTCGTAAAAAATATTTTTTAATTATTATTTGATCACATATATAAAAGTTGTTATTATAAACACTAGTATAACTTATCTTTTTCCCCTTTTGGTGCAATATATGAGTATGTAATTATAAATATATTGGGAATTAATATCTCATTGCAAGAAAGAATGATTCTTATTAAAAGTGACCACCCCCTTTTCTTATCGGAAAAGGGGATGGTCAACAAGCCTTTGATTCCTGGACAACAAGTGATAATTCATTAAATCTGAAAAAAATTAAGAATCAAGACTCTCTTAGAAGGGACTTCTTACGGGACTACGACCTCAAAATCCCAAATTCCATCGTCCACTATTTATTACTATTTTTTTAATTTTTCATAGTCTCCAAAAAATCTAAAAAAAATTGTATAGCCTTATGTTGATTTTGTTAGATTTTTAGTGGTGTTTTTATAATTTTTTAGAGTAGTTTTGACTATTTAACGAATTTTTAGTAACCTTTTAGTAATAAAAATCAAAACAAATCGTATATATGTCATTTTGGACATATATACGATGCCTACTTTTAACACATCGTATATATGTCCTTCAGACGTATATACGATTGCATCTTACACGGCTAATCGTATATACGTCTTAAGGACATATATACGATGGGTTAAATTTGACCATCGTATATATGTCCAAAATAACATATATACGATTGACCTTTTTTTTAAAAAAAAAAAATTGCAAAGGGCATTTTGGGGTTTCACTTTTGGGTGGGGGTACATGGGGAAGGGGTGGGGGTATGGAAAAAACATCCCTAAAAAGACACACTAAAAACTAATGGGCTTATACACGATCCAAAAGAACCAATAACCCAAAAGCACAGAAACAACTAAAAAAGGTAATCGAGACATAATGTAGTACAACAACAAAATAGGAAAAAACACCAATGATTGAACAGATCTACAAATCCCTAATTTAGCAAAAAAAAACCTAGCCTCTTCGAGCTTCATTCCACTCCACAGAGATCAGATCCAACAAGAAGAACGATACTTGAGTGAGCACATGAGTGAACTGAGATCTCACATGGGGGTAAAGGTTATTTCCAAAGACATTGGGCATCCATGACAAGAGCTCGACGAAGAGTAGCCGGAGGGCGAAGGTACCACGCACCATGAAGAAGGTTGTCTCTTGCGAGCAATGCAATTGTGTGTGCACAGATGTTTCCTTCCCTTTTGCTCTAGGTAAACTCAGAACTATGAAGATTTGATCTTAGAGACTGAATATCATCTACAATTCATTGAATTTCTCCACTAATTGACTTCTTGTTGCACATTTAAATGAGTATTTGATTATCAGATTATGTGGTCAATTTATCCACGACATTGTCCAATGCTGGTTTGGGCTCATACAACACTAGTACTACTTTATGTGGTTAATTTATCCACGTCACTGTTCATGTCAGCCCAAATTAATGGTCACTTAATGAAATGATCATTTTAATTGATTTTAAAAAAGATAGAATACATACAAAGTTGGTTTTAACAGATATCATATCACATCTAATAGTTGTTTTACCAAATTAGAGAACCGCAATAAAGATGCTCTTATGTGGTCAATTTATCCATATCACTATCCACACAAGTCTTAATTAATGGTTATTTAACTAAACGACCATTTTAATTAATTTTAAAAGAATATAAAATACTTTCGTAAGAAAAATATAAAATAAATAAACGAACATTTTAAAAAATAAATAAAAGACGTAAGTTAGAAAAGGTGAAAAGATAGAGGACCAATTTTTTTTTTTGTTCAACGAGGACCAAAACTTTATTTATTTTAGGCTAAGTATAAATAAAAGATAGTGGATTGAGTTTTTAAAAGGGGTGAGACCGTGAGAGTAGCTAGGTTCTTAGCTGAAGTCCAAGTCAACAAGTACACAATCGGAGGTAGCCTGGAAAACAGAGACGGAAGAGGAATCCGTCGTGGAGCACATTGAAATGGAGTTCCATTGCTTCTTATGTTTTATTCTCCTCACTTCTGCCGCATCCTGCCTTTCACTCCCTTCTCTCATTGGCGTTCACCCTCTAGGTACTTCCCCATCTGCCCCTTTTGCCTTAAAACCCCAAATTAGAATCTTTTCTTATGTTTGTGTCGAATCCCAGTCATCTGTGTTATTTGTGAATTTCTTATTTTGACGATTTGGGTTTTGTGTTGTAGATGAGAAATATTATAGCTCTGAGGTAATCAACTGCAAGGATGGATCAAAATCCTTTTCCAGAGACCGTCTCAATGACAATTTCTGTGACTGCCCTGATGGCACCGATGAACCTGGTATGCTATCATAATTCATATAGATCATCAATTTCACAATACAACTGATTCTTCAATTTTTTTATTTTTATTCTTATAATTCATCAGTCACCTACTGGTTAAAAAATCAACAATTGAAATGGTTAATGCAGTACTAATTTATTAAAAGGAAAAGGTTAATATTTTATAAATATCATGAAGTTCATGAAATGGTTTATGATACTATGTTTTTTTCAAATATCATGAAGTTAATTATATTAACTGTGTTTTTGGAGTAACTGCTTATTATTATTTAATCTTACGCAAAATGTTGAGAGTTGGGTAATTTGTTTGTTTATTTATCTTTAAATGTTAAAATGTCAGAATTTTCTTACTTTCTTCATGTAATCACACTTACACACAGATACGCATGCAGATGCATCTTTGTGACAAAATCATGAGGTGGACTTTTATTTATACCACTTATGACTTGTTAAGAGGTTGTTGTTCATTTATCTACAGGAACTTCAGCTTGTCCGGCAGGAAAGTTTTATTGCAGAAACCTAGGAAGCAAGCCACAGTTTATAGTTTCTTCCCATGTTAACGATCGTTTTTGTGGTAAGTATCTTTGTCTTTGTTTTTTTTTTCTTTTTCATCTTTATCTTTCTGAGTTTCTTGTTCAGGCCTGTTTGTCATATAGCACTCTGCACATGTTTTTGACATATTGTTAAGTCAAAGGAATGGACTAGAGATCTTACTTTCTAAAGGCATTGAGTTATTCAGAATGTTGGATTTCAATGTTTCCCTTTGAAATTGTCTGCACAATGATAGAATGACACATTGATCTCCATACTTTCCACTGCAGATGGAGATAACTGGTCTATTTAAATAAATTAAATTAAATTAAATTAAATTTTGATTGATTTTTTGGTTCATTTTTTCTAATTGGTCTTAACCTAATTCAAACTCATTTCCTGTCTGTGATTAAATATTATTTTATAGATATGAATTCTTTATACCTGAAAGTTCGGTTCTAACCGATATTGTTTAACATTTCACATTAGCAATATTCTTTTACATTAAGTGAATTGGCAATTGAGTCTATTCTTCTGCCTTCAGCTTTGAGTTCGAATTATCATTCAATATTGCTGCAGATTGTTGTGATGGGAGTGACGAATATGATGGAATCATTCGCTGTCCCAACACTTGTGTCATGGGTGGGAGTGCAGAACACATGATTGTAAATTATAATTCAAAAGACAGTGATCTGGCCTTTTTGGCTGAAAAAGAAACCATAAATGGAGGGAAGTCAAAGGGATCAGTTTATAACCTTAATGGTAACTTATTAGTTTTTATCCAACCAAGAACTTTTTCACGTGTTTAAAACCCACGTAAATATTAATTGACACTTGCTGGTTTTAGGTTTGAAGATGGCAATTATTCTTCAAGTGGTTTTGGTTATTTTTCTGATATGTCTTTGTTGTTGTCGTTGCCACACCAAATCTAGAAGGAGGCGTCACCGTTAAATTGAAAGAGTTAAATTGAAAGAGACCTTGCCGTTTATCTGGTACTGAACTTTGCTAATATTTTAGAACATCTTTTTCATTTTCCCTTTCTTTGTTCTTCTCAATTTTGATTTCCTATACTTCTCAGTTAGTTGAATTCTGAGCCTATTTTGTAACTTTCCATAGTTTTTTTAAGGAAAAATAGAAAGAGAGAGAACACCAAAAAAGGAGAATAAAACTTTTGTCGTCATCCAGAAAAGCTGAACAAAGTCCATATACTGTTGAATCTCAGACGTTGAGGCACTACAATTAAGTTCAAGAGTAGAAATAAATGATCTCTTTCTGAAATATCATGCTTCCCTTTGACCAGGGTTCCTATTAGTGTTTTTACTTTGGACAAGGTACCTATTAGTGGTTGCTATCGATTTTTCTTTCTTTTTACCCAGATTTTTTATTCTCTTAAGCTTTCATAGAAAAACAGGTGGTACCTGAAAACACAGGATTAATGTTTCTATATGTGCTTACTATCATTCATGTCCTAGATAGTAGAATGTCAGTTTATTTTTTTTTGTTATGGTGGATTTGGCTTAAAAGATATAACACTACCTAATTGCTTGATTTTTCCTTTTGTCTCCGATTTGTGATCCATCAAAAATATCCAATGGTTTCATTGTCATATTTGAATCTCATGAAATTATTAGTGGAACTGAGTCTTCAACCATAACAGGTCAACAAGCTGACTACATCAAAGGGTAGCTGGCTTGCATGGCAATGCCACACATACCATCTTTACTCAAAGTATCACGCTTCATCCTGATATAGCCAGATTCACCCCAATCAGCACCCCATGAATTCTTCACAATCCAGTACTTGTCATCATTTACTTCTCCATACCCAACTATAGTCACACCATGATTGAGTTGCTTTCCACAAATACCAGAGAAAACACCTTCTGAATAAAGTTGAAATGGATAACCATCTGCATCAAGTGCAGCCGAGACAGGTTGATGAGCAACTGCAGCTTTGAGCTTAGCCTCATTTCTTGCAGGAACTACTTCATATCCACTTATACTGACAGCATGATGTGCAGCTTTTTCCTTGTTACAGGTACCATCTACCCCTTTATAAGGATAGTCTTTCTCAGTGGTTATCCCGCCATTTTTTATGATGAATGTAAATGCTGTCTCCATTAAGCCGCCTTCGCAGCCTTGGTTACCATTTTTAACATCACAGTCTACCAGTTCTTGTTCAGATAAGGAAACCAACTTCCCTGATTTTATTTTGTTGATGCCTTCCACAGCCGCCACCGCAGAGAATGCCCAACAACTTCCTGCATGAAGACATAACTTCAAAGAAGTTAGAACATGAACTCAGCATTGATTTGGTATTGTGAGAATGTATGTTCTTTAGGTTGTACTAAATTCTACATGTTATAGACCAGATACATCGGTTGTTCAATGAACTTAAAACTGCAATTTTTTCTTATAAATACGACCACAGAGAGAGAGAATAGCTAATAAGCTATGCGCCTATGTCCCTTTGATTTTGTTTGCTCCCTTGGCTCTAAAAAAGTTTAGCAACATATGGAATGAACTGCATAATCTATGAAATTGAAAAAAATATGATTTGGCGCCCTAAAAGCCATGCACTTGTATTGTAAGAAAGATTACCACAATTGCCTTGATTCCTGACATTAGTTACTGCTCCCTGCTTTCTCCAATCTTTGCTTTCTGAAGATCACCATGTTCATGATACCTGAATCCTGTAAAAGTAAACTGAATCCAACCTAGCTCCAAAACCCATATAAATGCTTTTAAACTCTTCATTTGTAAGATCTGCAAATTCATTGTCTGTGAGATTGTAGGAGTTTTTCTGGGAGTTATGGCACTCTATGTACTGCATATTTGCCTGATAAATGCCGAAACGGACTTCCCGTTCTTCATTATCCTTGTATTTTCGACCATGTCGTTTCGACCAAGTTTTAAACCTCTTCTTCATGATTTCTATATTGGATGAATTATGCTTTTTCACTGGAGCACATTCACTTGCGGCAATTATACATACATTGCACACCATGAGAAGACTGAAGATAGTTGTGGTTAATATTGTAGGTTTCATCATGGATAGTTCTCAATGCAAATGAAAATGGGAGCATGCATTCATATATATCATATAAACAAACATGTACACTTGAATGTGTTTCTTTATGTCACGTTTGTTTTCTTTACGCATTGCAATTCATGTACAGATTTGTTTAGACGTGTTTTGATTTACATAAACATCTTGTTGTGTACATGTTTTTTGTGCCTGCGAGTTTTAACAAGGCAAGGCTTTCATTTCCTCTACATGACCTTATACATGTTACGTGAAGGTCTTTGACTGCTTATGGTTTAGCAAACTAAAACAATTGGTATCTGACACATTTGAATGTTAGATAGGTGTTGTGACTTGTATTCTAAAATTCAATATTTAAATTTTAAGTCACTAAGTATGTTTTTCCTCTAAATCGGTCAAGTGATCAAAGAATAATGGGTGACAAGTTAGACAGCTAAATTAGAATAATTGATGAAGGAATATATTCGGGACATTTCAATTATGGAGTAGTTACGGTTCCTCTGTTTTAAAGTAGTTGGGTCTTTGTATTTGAACACAAAACCTTAGCAAAATGCAGTAACTTAATTAGATAGTTCAAATTTCTACACCCAAAAGGTTAATGTACAATACAAGAGCCTTTATGTTATATATATGTTGTAAAATGGAGTTCCACCAGCCTAATCAGATGCTGTCATAGAATAAATTCTAGTAGCCTAATTGTTCGAATAATAATATCAGAAGTCCAATGTTTTTCATTGTGATTTTTTTTTAAACCAGAAACGTGTCATAGGCATTACAATATTAGTTTGCTCAAAATGACGCGTTATGGTGACATGATACCAATTAAAGAAGGAATATGATTAATTAGATATTGAACTTAAAAGCTTTGTACGGATGTAGTTCTTCAATCTTAAATCAGGAATTAAGCCAACTCTCAATGTATTACTAGTACATTACTATTCTAAGTTCTAATCTAACACATAGATGCAAATGATTAATTAATTAATGAATATAAGAAAGTTGATCCACGAAGATGCTCTATTGGGAGGGCAGTAGGCAGTTGCTTGATATAGTAGGCAACTTTTTTATAAAGATATCCTCAGCACCTCCCTAATTAATAATAATCATATGATTTAACGCTTTGTTAAACTAGTAATTTCTGGATTAAAAACTACAAGAGTCGCAGTTAAGATAAGATCATGGAAGAAGAAGGTGCGTAGAAAGTAGAAATACATCTGCACACACAGCTGATAAGTTCACCCAAAGAGAGAGAGAGAGAGAGAGAGAGCATATACCTACCTACCCTACATGTGGGAATGGTTTGTGGACAAAGCAAAGAAAGCATATAGAATTCCACATGGCCACATAACATCATCTCTTTCATCTCCCTAATTCCACTATTCCATTCATTTTTTTACTGCACCTAGTTTATTTGGTCATTTCATTTAGAATTCAAACCTCACCTCATTTCATTTTATTCTAAATAAATTGATTAATAGCATGAAAGCCAACACCACTAGATGCGCACAGTACTGTAAAAAAACCTTGAGCACATGACACTTGTTTGTTATCTCATATAAAGATATAGATCAGAACCCATATGATTTCACCAATCACTAACACCCTCAAGTGGGGCTGTCATACCCCTTTGTCCTAAATACACACATTATTAATTCTTTAAAATTTTGAATACAAGACTATATTACTTTTCTATATATAAGATTAGATTGGATTGGATTTGTAATTAGTAGTACTATAAAGGGGATCTGATGCGATGCTACTAAAGAGAAGGTCACAAGGGCACGTGGTGGCTGATTAATTTCCCACTAGTTATTATTTAAAGCAGTGCGACTTTCCAGTAATGCCGTTGAGTTGAGGAGACCCAACCAAACCAAACCAAAAAACCTTTTTCTCTTCTCCTCCCTTCCCTTCCCTTTCCTTCCCTTCCCAGCTGTTCATAGCTGTATTTCCCTTCTCCATGTGATGACCCCACTGCACAAACACATAGATTAGATTAGATTAGATGCAGCATATGCATATACCCCACACATTTATTATTATTATTATTATTATTGGGATTTTAAACCCCAAAACTATCCATTTCTTAATGCTTATAAACAACAACATAACAAGAAATATTTATATCATTATCTAATACTACACATTTTTTTCTTCTTCTTTCTTTTTCTTAATGTTATTCTTCTCACCAACTACAAACCCCAATTTCTTCTAGCATTTTGCTTTTCCTCTAACATTCCCTCTTTCCTCTTACGTAGTTACAATATTATTATGTATTTATAAAAACCCTTATCATTTCCTTTCTCTACTTCACCTACGTATAATTCATTTCTTCTGCCTTCTTCATCACACATTACATATAACACATTGAATTGTTGAGGCACCATCTCTTTCTCTCTCTCTCTCTCTTCTCTCTACATTTCATCTTATTGTGAGTGAGTGTGAGGGAAGGGAAGAGAAGAGAGAATCAAAATGGCACAATTGCCACCCAAGGTTCCAAACACGACACCAACTTGGCTCCCCGAGTTTCAGAAAATGCCTTCTCTTAAAACAATAATGTCACCAAATGCTGCAAACGCTTCATGGGTCGATGAGTTTCTCGACTTCTCCTCCGCGAGACGTGGGGCCCACAGGCGGTCGGCGAGCGACTCGGTGACCTTTGTTGAGACTCCAATGATGGAGCATTGTCGGAGGAAGAGCGGTGGTGAGAACGAGTTTGAAAGGTTTGATGATGAACAATTGATGTCTATGTTTAATGACAATCATGTTTCGGGGAATACTATGAATATGATGCAGCAACAACAACAACAACCACCTACGTTGTCTTCCACCTCCAACCCTTCCTCTCCTAATTCTGATCACAACAGCATTAACGATGAGAAAGAGGAAAATAAGCAACAAGAATTGAATTTGAAACATGAATCGGATGAGGAGGATGAAAGCCAGTGTAAACAGGAGATTAATGATGATATTATCAACAATGCAAATACAACAACACGTTCCAGTCACAAAGTTACTGATCCCAAGAGGGTCAAAAGGTAATGTCACTTGCATTGCTCATCAAATTTGGATAACATAACGTGTTAATTAATCACATCATTATATATGTGTGTGTTTGTGTCTTTGTATATATCATTTATGTATGTATGTATCTTATGGCTTCTAGTCTTGGTTTCTGCTGGTTTAATTACCTCATTCATTAGAATTTACTACGAATGAAACGTGAGTTGATGCTAAATACTACTCTGTTACAGAATATAAGCAAAAAAATGTCGAGTATGGAAAAATTATTGATCCGATCATTAATGTTTTGTATATGTGAACAGAATATTGGCAAATAGACAATCGGCACAAAGATCAAGAGTGAGGAAGCTGCAATACATATCAGAGCTTGAGCGAAGTGTGACTTCATTACAGGTAAACTTACATTAAACCATGATTAGTAGTTAGTTAATTTTACATAACTTGATACTAGTAGTTTGTTTAATTAACATAATAAATATTGTTGTGTTGACGAATGAAGGCAGAAGTTTCGGTACTGTCTCCAAGGGTTGCATTTTTGGATCATCAGCGATTGCTTCTAAATGTTGATAACAGTGCTCTCAAGCAAAGAATCGCCGCTTTGGCTCAAGATAAGATCTTCAAAGATGGTACTTCTTTTACTTTCTAAACTATATTATCTATACAAAAGTATCATTATTAAGAAGCTAAATTGAATTAATTATTTATTGATGTGCAACTTTATTTGCATCGTACGGCACAATTTGATTGTACTACTTTAAAAAAGGGTTGAAACAAGGCAATTATTATAGACAGGACAGTTTTATATTGATTTTAGTAAAACTGCTTTGCATGCAGAATGAGTGATAGTATTTAAATCTGTGTCTGAGATCACCATGTGCTCTCTCTCTCTCTCTGTCTGTCTCCAACTAGTTACTAAAAAAAGCTATAAACATGCAGCTCATCAAGATGCATTGAAGAGGGAGATAGAGAGGCTGAGACAAGTGTATCACCAACAAAACATGAAGAAGATGGACAATGCTGCAGCTGCAGCTGCAGGTTCACCATCCCCATCACCAAAACCACGATGTGATACTACTCACACTGAAAACGAACATCTTATCAATGTCTGAACTGAAGACTCTCACATGATGATCTTAATCATTTATATATATGCTGTGATTCTTTTTATTTTTTTATAGAAGAAATTGCAGATTAATTAAGGGAACAAGGGGAGAAAATTATTTTAAAAAAAACACTGTGACAGGTTGTATTAATGTAAAATGAATGGTATCACGTACTGTTGTTGGGGAGAAATTTTACTGGCCAATTGAATATGAAGAATATTACTAGTGAGAAGAGTCACATTATTATGAGTGAGGCCACATTTTGCTATCAAACTGGGGCAGTCACGTGATGTGTTATTACTTTAAAGAAAGGGACCACTTCAACTTGTATGTATGATTGGAATGCAGAGAAAGAGAAACACATGTGCACCACTGACATCAATATATATTGAGAGTGAATGGATTCAAGAAAGAAACAGCTCCTTTGGTTGTCTGCTTTAACTAGAGAGTCAGTGGAAGTGGGAGGAGGTATATGCATCTTGCAGATTCTTTCAATTCATATCTTCTTTTTTTCCCTTAATTAATTAATACTATCTGCTCTCTTTGATTCTTTTCTAATACTGCATTTTTATGCTGTTTTTCAATTCAACTTGATGGAAAACAAAGACTAGTGGGGTTGGTTTTATTGAAAGGAGGGTATGTCAGTTATGTCTTGGCTGCTTTGGGTTTTGTTGTAGTACTTTATATTTACTGCTTTTCATGGATGTAATGTAGTAATTATCTTTGTTTGAAAATAATAATAAAAAGTCAAAGTGTAAATATTCAGTTGAATCAATCCTTGTTGTATATGGTGAAAGTGTTAACTGTTGCACCAATTTTTATGTATTGTGGATTGATCATGCTTTCCTAAGTAGGGGGGAAAGTGAAAATTTCATCTGAGGGTAAAGAGCAGGGGAATAAGTGAAAATAAGCACTTCTTCAATTTGAGTGTTTACTTCAGTTGTGTTCTTAATTGTAGTCTATCTTTATTTCAAAGGTTGCAGTTAGTGGTAATGAACCGACTTAACTCAAACATAGTTTGAAACTCAACTCGATAAATAGTTTGCCGAACTTGGTTTATGAACCAAATTGAGCTGAATGAAAAGTGAGCTCGTTAAATAAACCGAGTTGCTCACGAGCTCAAGTCAAGCGAGCTGAAACAAAAAGTTCACGTCGAAATCAAGTCGAGCTACGAGCTAAGCTGAGTCGATTCTTATCAAGTCGAGCCGAGCTAAACCAAATTCAAGTTAGTAGTAATTAATTTGAGTTTGCAATGGTGAAATGTGGTTTGAGCTGATATAAAAATGTTAGGCTTTTTAGGTTGGAAAATGATTTTAGCCTTAAAACCGATTCTTAGTGCAAGTTCTATTTTGTAGCTTTAATGTGACTTGGAAATGATTCCTAAATTCATTGTAATATAATTTTACATTGAAAATCAAATTTGATCAAACTATCCAAACAAATGAATTGATAAAAAGCACTTTTCATATAAATTTTCTAAACATAAACTCACTTATAACTAAAATAAAATTGTATCACCACAAAACCAAACATACACATAATGTCCCCTCTTAAGCCTGCCCACGTAAGGATGTTCAAATTAGAATAGTACAATTTGGCTTAGGTGTGACTAGAGACAAGATTGAAACATCTTCTATTGTAAGGGACCATTATGTTTTGGAGCTTTTGGGTTAGGGTTTTATATGTATTATTCTTCATAAAAAAGTTAGGTTCCTTATTCCACAACAAGTGGATTTCACTTGGAAAAGAAAATGTTCCATACTAATGGATTCGAGGGTTAAATTTGTGTGTTGATAAAGCATACTCTTGATATCCAACATGATCAAATATTTGCAGTGAAAATACCATAAAAGATTATGCTGTCAATAGTTTATTCTGGTCACAAATTCCAAAAGCATCCTACATGTGAGCTGCAAGGCTCATGCCACGAGGTTTTTACATGCAGCATCATAAGAAACGCACATGGAAGTAGATATACACCCAAAAAAATGCCCAGGACATTCGTCTTGTCCTCTGCCCACATGACCTTTACCGCGTAACCAAGCACTAACCAGGTTATCTCTTTCCTCTAGCAAAACTGAATACAATGTGGATGATACACACCATCACCATTGCTCAATAAAACCATAGTTATCAAATCTTGGCGCAATGCTGCCAATTTAGAACCAGCAGTATGGCCCCTCTACTCAAGACTGTAACGTTAAGTCAAATAATATCTATTATTCCTACGTACACAATCTCAGAAATAAAATTAAAAATACAGGAGACTAAAGACATTCATAATTCGTAATAGGAAATCCTAGTCTTAAGCTAAGAGACACAAGCTAATAACGACAAGTCGAGGAATACAGATGTTTAAAACTACGAGTGAGTAACGCCTTGGCTGCAGAGAACGTGAACTGTATAACAATCACAACACAACAGGAAGGTAAAAAAAACAGAGAAGTCATTAAGTAGAACAAAATGAGGACTGAGACAGGGAAAAAAGAAAAAGCAATAGAAGGGTGAGGAACAGAATAGAGGTAGAGGAAGGCCGCAACTGAAAAAGAGTGTTGCTAGCATTTCTAATGGTAACAATCAACAGCAGCAAATAATGAGTGTGTCCGAGATTGGCATTCATACACAGGGGCTGGGGAAATAATGCCCGGGCATTATTTTCACAACAGTTTCCACAGCAGGTGACAGCCACAACACAGCAATAGCAGCACTGCTGCACCCTATTGATAATTTTTGTTAAAACTAGGGGCTTGAGTTTTCGTCAATGCATACACAAGGGGCTAAGAATTTCACCAACTATATTCAAGATATAATCTTGAACTTACACTCAGAATTTAAGGAAATAGAAATGCCAAAATACTAGTACTTGTCTAACGAATATTGAAGTTAACACCTGAATTGGCAAAGAGATAGTAGTTGGATGACAAAGAACAAAAGCATAGAACAAGAAGTTTTCTAAGAAACGATCTTAACCAAATCCAACATATTCTCTATTAATCTTAAAAAGCTAATACTACAGAAACCAAAATGGTAGAAATTGGACACAAATTAACATTTTTAAACTTATAATTCAACCTGATGTTTACTTCAAACAAGTATGATCCCTGAATAGAAACTGAAGGGTCACAAAAAAAGCACAAAAACCAGCATAACAGCATGCAGTCTGAAACTCTTCTAAAGGAATCTGGCTGCCGCTTCACAGAAGAGGATAATGCAACCTAGCACTGTAAGATGTGGCTATTTACGATTATAGTAACAACCAATATATAAAACTGAAAGTGCATCAAATTAAATCAACTAGTGTAACATAAATCAATCACGCTAAAGATCCCAAATGGATTTTCCTAGACAGTATTTCTATGATTCTATCTCACTACATTCTTCCAATTAGATACCACTTGGTCAAGAAAATGTAACATACCACGTAGAACGAGGACCAACTTTTTCAATGTCAAACAACAGAATTTAGGTTGGATCCTAAGGAAAAATAAGAATGGCATAGAGATGCAAAATACGAACCTAAACAACCATAATTTGTGACTAGATCTCCCACAATTTCAGGTAAGAATTACCTTACTTTAAGATCTCAATTTCAAAATGAAGCTTTGTACATTATAAACATAAACATAAACAAACTGCAGCATTCTTGATCAAATGTTAATGAAAAAGCTAAGCCTTACTATTCAGCTTGTGCTTCACTTAATGGAGCACATGTAAGAGTGTCAGCATCCTTGCATTTTGTGTTCACTTCTTTCAGATGTTTTACTTTGTCCTCGAGAGCCTGCAACCTGTTACCCAAGGATTCAAATTTACTCAGATGACCATTCAGTAAACCCGTCTGTCCCATCCACTCCTCTTCTATATTTCTACAATTCTTTTCAAAATCTCTAAAAACTCTCTCAACTTTGTATTTTCTCTCTTCTTGCTTCTTCAGCCGCTCCTTTTCTTCCGCTTCCAGTTCCATCACACTCAAAACAAGCCCCGGACCCAGGAACATCCTTGTAAAGTGGCTCATCAGCTTATGGACAACGTGTTTCTATAATCATCAAAAGCCTTTTGTGTTTCTCTCCAGGCTTTTCTGTAGCCCTCCACTAGGCTTTGCATCATATAAAGTTCCTTCTCAAGCCGATTTACTTCCATATGTCTTTTCTGCATCTCATCTATCTTTGCTTTATGCAGATGGTCAACCAAGCTATCTCGCTTTTGTAACTCATCCATGTACATTTGCTGATTTAATGTAAGTTCCTCATAAGCCTGATCTTTTGATGCATACATCATCCTAGCTTTCCCCATCCAATGTTCCATCTGTTCCATGCACATTTCAAAATCATCTGGTTTAGGACTCCACAGGCTATCATTTCTAAGTCGTTTGTTACTGCCATTCAGAGAATGATGAGAGTTATGATTAACCAGGCCAATGTCTCTCTTGTGTATTATTACCAAAAAGTGATGATCCAGAAATCATCTGAGGATCATCCCTAGCAGAGAGGAAATCTCCTACTTGATTGTCACGTAAGATCAATCCCAGAATTGAAAGGCATCTGCCCTGCTTCCATTGCTTGAATAAGATTCCCAGTTCCAGAAGACATTCCTTCCAAAGGAATACAGTTGCGTGACAAATGGAACCCAGTCTCATGCTCGTCTTCTTCGGCATCTTCACCCTCCTCTTCTTGTTCCTGCCCGTCTTCTCCTTCATCCTCCTTCACTTGGAGGCAGTCCATATCCTTCAAATCAGTATTATGACACGGCCTCAAAAAGGGCTCCCCACCACAGCTCTTCTGATCCAAAAGCCACATCCCCGGTTCTTGATCCTTTGCCTGCTCAAAATCCATTGTCTGTTCCCCTCCATCCAGCTCCCCTTCAACAGGAAGATCCCCAACATCATCTTCCTCTCCATCCAGCTCCCCTTCCACAGGAAGATCCTCAACATTATCTTGCCCCAAACTTAATTCAATGTTGTGCTCCTCCAACTCATGAGCTCGACTCTCATCAATTCCACCCATTTTAAAATCACCGGTCCCATCCACCTCATCCCCGGCTGCCACCTCCTCTTCCCCATCCTCTTGTTCCTCATCGTTTGCCTCAACCTCTTCACCTTCACCCTTCACCTCAACCGCTTCTCCTTCACCCTTCACCTCAACCTCTTCTCCTTCACCTCCACATTTGTCTCCACCACTTGATTTTCCTCCAGTAACTCCTTGTGCTGAGTCTTAATCAAATGCTGCAAATGTGAAGCATAGTAACAGTCCACCAGCTGGGGGGCCTTCAATTCCTTTTCCAACATGCTCCAGATCAGTCCCGCCCAATCAACCTTCTCGATATTGCCCTCTTTGATCAAATCCAACTGCCCCAAAACATCTTCCGGCATGATATAAGCATCATCGTGCAAAAGCATCCAATTCGATACCAGTTCATTAATAAAGTCTAAATCTTCCCGGGTAATTTCCCCAGGCGCGAAGGGAGGGAGAGAAGAGTTTTTCTTCACCGGGATCCTGAGAGCGCGGCCAAGGTCAGCACGGTTAACCATGATCTTAAACCCATTAACGTAACTTTTCCGTGGAGTAGAGCCATAGCTAGCAATGAGCTGCGCGATCAACTCGGTGCTAATGGTAGAATCAAACTCAATGTGGACAAAATCCCAGAGCCCCAGACGCTCCAGGAGGGTCTTGTGGCCTTCAAAGTCGAGAGCTTTGGCGGGAATGAAGGGAACGGGATTTAGGGTTTTGACCAAAACCAGAAATTTCTCGCGGGATTTCCTCTCCTGGGCGGTTCGCTTCTGCACTGATTTCTTCCGCTTAGGTGCACGGCGAACGGCGGGTGAGGCGGAGGGAGGGTCGTGTTCGGAGTCGTCGGCGTTTTGGGGCTGGACCGGATCTTCCATGATAGTGTCTTCGTCAGGATTAGGGTTTGTGGAATCGGGATCGGGAAGGTTTAGGATTTGGGGACTTTGAGGGGCAGAGGGGGATTGAGGATCGGGGTGTTGAGTTGGTGGTGCTTCTTCTTCTTGTTCCTCTTCTTGGCATTGTTTGGCAGTGTTAGGGTTTAGGGTTTCGTCGGGAATTTGGTCAGTCATGGCGCAAGGAGAGAGTGAGTGAATTTGAAACGCTATTGGAGTACTTTATTACACGGAGGACGACTGAAGGCTCAGCTTATATGTCTGGGAACAAGTGAGAAGGGACGAATGCGGATAGTCGAATTTGACCTTGACCCTGCTGTGCTGGTTATATTTTGACAAAATACCATTGCGTGTGTGCTTACCTTACCCCAATAGTATTTGCTTACCCCCGATAATGCGCTTGCCGCGCATGCTGTATAAATCTTTGAAGTGAATGATCAATAATTACTCCCGATGAAATTTGCTTATAATAATAGTTATTATCATCAATTTAGTAATCAAATTACACCATTTGTGGTATTGTATGGAAGATATCAGAGATAATCGATTGGTTGATTTGAAGTTGAGATTCTAAACTTGAAGGTCCGTGTTTTATTCAATAAGTCACCGAGAAGTCAAGGTAATTTAAGATCGCTTTGGTGACAAATTTCAAAGAAGACAAAAGTCGATGCGCATCGGCGCGATTTAACTTTAGAATTTAGTGTCGAGAACATGTGTTCTGAGGTGTGCCTCCGATGAAGGGAATTTTGAGGCTTGGAATGAAGGGTAAGTTATAATAGAGAGTAAAGAGCAAGTCAACAAAGTCAAAGAAAAATGAGTCAAGAGGACACGTCAGCAGAAAAGTCCAAGTTCATTTCAAGCTCATCTCATCAAGTTCAAGCTTCCTTTTCCTTTGTATAGATTTAGTGGATAATAGTTAGTTAATAAAGCTTAACCGAATTTGTTAAGTGATAGTTAGTCTCATATGATGCAATGAGCTTCTTCATCTGTATATAAAGGATTCATTGTATTCTGTTCAGATTGATCAATGAAATTGAGAAATATTCACATCAAGAATTCTTTCATGGTAATTCTGTGTCTAAATTTGTCACGATAATAAAGTATATTTTGAGTTTCATATTCCTCATCGCTGGGTGAAATCATTGTGACTCTAATCAAGTAGTCTTATGTGGAACACTTGGGAAAGATGGCCTCTATGTGTTCGGGCGGATTGCCACCGCTTAAAGTACCTAGTTCACTTTCTCAGATCAAGGCCTCGTGCCAATTGTTTTGCTTTAAATCATTCTCGCTTCGCTTTACATGTTTCCAAAGACTAGTTCTATCTCTCGATATTAACTGCGTGGCATGCTAGGCTAGGCCATGCACACTCACAAGTCAGATCACAAGTCTTACAACATTGTAATATTACCAAATTGAATAAAGCTATCGTTGATTTTTGTAATTCCCGCCAACTCGCAAGTCTCATAAGCTATATGCACCACCATCCCAAACACATTATCATACACCATTCGAAAGTTAGTATGCATGCATTCGGGGTCCCTCTCCAATGCCTTTCGAGTGTGGCATCACTATTACATAGCATTTGTAGATGCTTGCACTAAATACACGTGGATTTATTTCCTTAAACATAAGTCCGATGCATTTCAAGCCTTCGTTGTTTCATAAATCGATTCAAACTCAATTTTCTGCTAAACTGAAAGTTTTACAGTCTGATAATGGGGGTGAGTTTATGCATTTTACGAAACACTTAACCAATTTGGGAATCATTCATAGGTTCTCATGTCCTTACACTTCACATCAAAATGGTTTCGTTGAAAGAAAACATAGACACATCACCGAAACGGGACTCACCTTGCTTGCTCATGCATCCATGCCTCTTAAATTTTGGGATCATGCATTCACCACATCCAGATGTAAATTTTATAAATAGGTTGCCTACCGTCCTGCCTTCTTTCATTTCTCCTTTTCAGCACTCTATAAGTCATCCCTAACTATCGCAATGAGACATTTCGTTCAGGCTTGCTTCCTCATTCGAGACCTTACAACAAAAATAAGTTTCAATACAAGAGTACAATGTGTATCAACTGGTATATCTCCAATTCACAAAGGTTACAAGTGTTTAACTTCCGAGGCGTAATAATTATCACCAAGGATGTAAACTTCAATGAAGCATACTTTCCACATACAAGTCCTGCTTTCCCACCAAAGTAACTCCTACCACTACGCGATTCTCGCAAATTATCTTATACCTACATTTACCTCCAACAACATACCACAGACTCACCCAAATTCAAACACACCAACAACTCCAAAGATCACGCTTACCTCCCCGCAACCCCAAAGATCACATTTAAATCCCGCAACACTGGGCCTCACCCAAGACTCACAAATACCAGACATCGAGCTTTCCCCGATTATGTTTCTCCTCTCCCCACCCACAGTCACACCTTCTCCACCACCAAAGAGCCAACAACAAAACTCATCATATGGTCACAAGACTCCAAACAGCTCCTTAAAGCCCAAAGCAGTTCCTAGCTCACACCGAGCCAACTTCAACAAAGCAAGCTCTCAAAGTGAACCCAAGTGAGGAAAGCATAATGGAACTTGAGCTAAAAGCTCTAGCAGCACAACAACACATGGACTCTCACATCCCTACCTCCAAATAGAAGGCTATAGGATGCAAACGGGTGTTCGTAATAAAGGAAAATCCAGATGGATCAATAAATAAATACAAAGCAAGACTAAGAGCCAAATGCTACAATCAAATTCCAGCAGAGACTATGGTGAGACATTCTCACCAAAAGAAGTGAAGCCCACTACAATCGTAATTCTACTCTCTTGCACTTTCAAATCATCGGGACATTCAACAAATAGATGTCAACAATGTCTTCATCAATGGAGTGTTGCAAGAAGAAATATACATGTCTCAACCACTGGATTCTCGCACTGCATAAAAGTCAAGTCCGCAGTTGCATAGGTCCTTATATGGACTCAAACAAGCCCCAATGGCTTGGCATACTTGCTAAAGCAAGCACTACCGCTGCTTGGGTTTGTCTCCAAAGCTAGTGTGACCCTTCTTTGTTTATTTACAACAAACTGTGTGTGCAATTATTTGCTTTGGTGTACGAGATGATATTCTTATCACTCGCTCGCTTCAAAGCTCATTCGATCGATTAAGAAGCTAAATACCAACTTTGCTCTTAAGCATACGGGCAGCGTAATATTTTCTCGGGATAGAACTCAAGTTTCACTCCAATGGCTCTCTCACTTTAACACAAGATAAGTATATCGTGGACTTGTTGCGTAAGAATGCTATGATCGATCGCAAAGGGAATCGCCACCCAATGGCATCCGTACAACACTTAGTAAGTTTGGAAATGATCCAATGCAAGATATCCATACTTACAGTCAACAAAGAGGTGCTCATAAAGACTTTACTTTGACTAGACCGTAAATAGCTTATTTAGTTAACAAATTGTGCCGCTTTCTATCCCGCCCTAGAGAAACTCATTGGAAAGTCGTGAAAAGAGTGTTAAGGTACTTATCCGCTACTAAACATCATGGTCTCAAAGGTCGCAACCCGCAACAAATTCAGTCCTCTTACCTTGCGAGCCATCGTGATTCTCGATTGGGGTAGTGATCCGATGACAACAGATCTACCTCGTGTTCTGTGTTTTTGTGGCCTAATCTAGTGTCTTGAGCTCAAAGAAGCAGGGCCCCCTAGTAGCAAGTAAGCAAAGGCAGAGGCGTAATATAGAGGTATGGCTAATGCCACATCGTAACTTCAAGGATAAAATCCTTGCTCAAAGAGCTTCAAGTTCAAAGATCATATCCCGCTTTATTATGTGATAACATGAGTGCGTGGCTATAGCACATAATCCGCCTTGCATTCCCGCACAAAAACACTTAGAACTTGACATTCATTTTGTAAGAGGAAGAGTAATTGACAAGTCTCTCAAAATTCTACATGTTCCCGGGTCAGAATCAACTTGCAGATATTTTAACAAAACCTTTGGCGCCTCCTCCGCTTAACTCTCTCAAAAACAAGCTTAAGGTACAACCTTTGTCTCCCTTAAGCTTCGAGGGGGAGTAATAGAGAGTAAAGAGCAAGTCAACAAAGTCAAAGAAAATGAGTCAAGAGGACACGCCACAGAAAGTCCAAGTTCACTCAAGCTCATCTCATCAAGTTCAAGCTTCCTTTTCCTTTGTATAGATTTAGTGGATAATAGTTAGTTAATAAAGCTTAATCGAATTTGTTAAGTGATAGTTAGTCTGTTATGATGCAGTTGAGCTTCTTCATCTGTATATAAAGGATTCATTGTATTCTGTTCAGATTGATCAATGAAATTGAGAAATATTCACATCAAGAATTCTTTCAAGTTAAGCCCGGGATTCATTGGACCTTTTGAAATTTCAGAGAAAGTGGGACAGGTGGCTTACCATTCCCACCTAATCTCTCAGGTTTTCACCAAGTTTTCCATCTATCAACGCTTCAGAAGTATATTTATGATCTCTCTTATATTATTCAACACCAGCCAATACAACTTGATGAAAATCTCAACTACATTGAGCAGATTGTAGCTAATGTGGACTGATGCATCTGGCGCCTCTAGTTTAAATATATTGCTTCTATAAAAGTTGTGTGGCGAGGACTGGTGGTGAGGAGATGACTGGGAGCCAGAATTTATTATGTGTGACAAATATCCACACTTATTTAAAACTCAAGGTTTGTATGACTTAAAGAATCTGATGACATATTATCATTTGGGGAAGAGAATGTAACATCATTTAAGTAAAGCAAATAATAATAATAATAATAATAATGGAAAAAAATGGGGTTTACCTTCGAAACCCCACCCCAACCTTTTCACTTTCTTTCTCAAAATGGGGTTTTTGACAAATTAGTGTTACATAAACTAGGACATATGCCTGCAATGATGCATGCATGGAGAGGAGGTGATTAATGCGCCTACAAATGTATGTCCGCCTAAAAATATAGAGTGGGCAGTATATTGGTAAACAAAAGCAAAGATAAAAAACCAAAATGATTTTGATAATAAAAACAATGAGTGCTAAAAAAAAAAATATGTGGGACCTTAATTTTTGCTAGATTAATAATGGACATAAAGTTTGCATTATTTACAATTAATGTTATCAAAAATGTCTCCCAAATTGATTAATAAAGTAGCTAAAGCAGTAAAAAGTGTACCATACTATAACACATACATGACTAAGTAACACACATAAAGAGACTTATAAAAAAATAAAAATTAAAGTAGCTAAGTGTAAAGTGTACAATACTATAACACATAAAGGGACTTATAAAAAAAGTTTGCATTATTTACAACTAATGTTATCAAAAATGCCTCCCAAAGTGATTAATAAAGTAGTCATGTGCAAAGTGTACCATACTATAACACATACATAACTAAATAACACACATAAAAGGACTTAAAAATTACATAAAGTGGACTAAAAAAAGGAAACAAAAATTTTTGCCATCGTTAGTGTATTAATATATAGGGATTATTTGCAATGATGCACTGGGAGGTGATTAATGTGCCTACATGATGTAGTTTCAAAAACATCAACATTTTATAAGTGGGGGGTATAAAATACACAACACATATATATAAGACAAAGAGGTAAACAATAAATCTCTTCATGGATGAGGCAACAATGTCGGTCCAAAAATATAGAGTGGGGTATATTGATAAACAAAGGGGGTAAAAATGAGGGGTACATTTTGATAATAAAATAAAGTGTTGGACAAAAAAAAATTTGTCAAGGGTATGTCGGTCCAAAAATATAGAGTGTGGGTATATTGGTAAATAGTGAGGTACAAAATGAGGGGTATATTGGTAAATGGTGGGGTACAAAATATAGAGTGGAGGTATGTCGGTCCAAAAATATAGAGTGGGGTATATTGGTAGACAATGTGGGTACAAATGAGGGGTATATTGGTAAATGGTGGGAATAAAATTTTCCCACCAAAAGTGGATAAAAAGTGTTGACCAAAAAAAAATTTTGTCAAGGGTATGTCATCCAAAAATAGAGTGGGAGTATATTGGAGTGTGGTACAAAATGAGGGGTATATTGGTAAATGGTGGGAGTAAAATTTTCCCACCAAAAGTGGATAAAAATAGTGTGGACAAATAAAAATTTTGTCGTGGGGGTATGTCGGTCCAAATATATATATGGGGGTATATTGGTAAACATTGGGGTACAAAATGAGGGGTATATTGGTAAATGGTGGGGCACAAAATATAGAGTGGGAATATGTCTGGTCCAAAAATATAGAGTAGAGTATATTGAGTAAACAAAGTGGAGTATAAAATGAAAAAGATATTGGTAGAAAATTCATGAAACATTTTTTTCCCACCAAAATGGCAAAAGATGCGCTTAAGATGCGCTTATTGCATTAATAGATAGAGATTGTTGCATGACTTTTGATAAGTTTATAAAGGTTTGAAAATATTATATTGATGTTTAGATCGTTGTTTTAAAATGCTCGGCCACCGTGAACCGGAACCGAGGGGTCACCGGTCGAGCCAAGCTATGGATCGAATACAAAGTGACCTTGGGAAACGCAAGCATGGCTCGACCGTTTTGGTGAAAACCGACGACCTGGTTGGTTTTGTAAACCGGATCGGGTTTTGCGATTTGAAAAAAAATGCAAAAACGACGCCGCTTTTAAGCAAAGAAATTTATAAAAAAATGTAAAATGAAATTAGAACCTCGATAAACGAGAAGAAATGTGTCTCTTTCTCAATCTCATTTCAAAAACTGTGTATAAACAATTTGTAATTTTGTTTTGATCTGGGTCATATGTGTAATTTTAGGAACCTCAGAGAAATGAGAAGAAATGAAATTAGGCAGGATGTGTAATTTTAGGAAATTATTTATGTGTATTGGGCCGTTTTGTCCGTTGTCCCGGCCCGAGTCATGCGTCTGTTTTTGTCATGCGATTCAACCGCCGAATTCTTCTGGTCCGACCATTGACCCAAGACCTTCACCGAGTCGGCCACCGGTCCGAGTTTAAAAACATTGGCTCAGATTAAGTGCAAGTTACTCCGGTGGTTCCTCCCAAAGGTAATGGAAGTGATTTATCACACTCATTGTAGTGTGAGTAGTTAATCTACAATGTGGCAATTTTCATACTTATTTTCTATATGGGAGAAGTAAATAAATTTTCTTAAATTAGTTTTGCCTACAAATAAAAGTTGAAATCTTATTTCTATTTGTTTTTGAGGATTTGACTTGTTGTTGTTGTCACCCTACTACGGATGTCGCTTCACGCAACGTAAAATATACTACAACCTATGACCTAAAGGTTCGTAAGATCTAGTTTATCGTCACGCAATAAATCTAGCGATTGAAAGTCATTAACACTACAAAAAAACGAGGATTAGCTAGGAATTAGCGAGGGAAAATTTGTCCTCGCAAAAATAGACATTTGTGACTTTAATTAGCTAGTGGAATATGGGCCCTCGTTAAATGTGACCATTAGCGATTTTAATTAGCGATTTTAACGCTGTAGAGTGACCATTAGCGAGGGAATTAGCGATGAAACTTCAAGTCCCTCACTAATATCTGAACGCTGTGTTGATTCGACCGTTGCAGTCGATCCGATCGCTGCAAAGTGACAGTTAGCGAGGGAATTAGCGATGGAACTTCAAGTCCCTCAATAATGTTTGAACGTTGCAGGTTGATTTGACTGTTGCAGGCTGATCTGACTGTTGCAGAGTGACAGTTAGCGACAAAAATTGTAAGTCCCTCGCTAATGTCCAATTACTTTTTGACTGAATATCTCATTCTTTCACTCTTCTCTCACCCCTTCTCTCATTCTTTCACTTTTAACCTTCTTCTCTCATTTCCACCACCACACCACTCACTCTTCTTTCTCACTCACAACACCCTCACTCCTCTCCTCTTCCTCTTCCTCTTCCTCTACTCTCTCTCTCACCTACAAACCCTAGCCCACCACCACACAACCACCACCACCACTCACTCTTCTTTCTCACTCAAACCACCTTCACTATTCTCTTCATAAATTTCTTACCCACACAACCACCACCACCATCACCACCACACCACCACCACCACCACTCTCACTCCTCTCTCTCATCAACCACACAACCACAACCTCTCTCTTTTGGAGCTTTCTCTCTTCACCACCACCACCACCACCACCATATTCTTTCTTCTCTTTCTCTCTTCACCACACAACCACAACAACCTCTCTCTTTCACTCTCTTTCTTCCACACCACCACCACACCACCACCACCACCACATAGATCTCTCTCACTCCTTTTCTCCCTTACTCTTCTCTCTCTACCTAATCCACCATTCACCACCACCACCACTCTCGCTCCTCTCACTATTTGGAAAGCTTGGTGATGATGATGATGATGATAATAATAATAATAATAATAATAATAATAATAATAATAATAACAACAACAATAACAACAACAATAATAATAATAATAATAAGCTACTGACATGGTCAAAACAAATAAGCGACTGACACAATTAGCCATTCAGTGTTTAGGAAGCGTGTTTCATCGATTTAGCTAAGGAATTAACGATGCACTTATTTCTCTCACTAATGGGATTAGCGAGGAGCATTTTAGCGACCGAACTGGTCCCTCACTAATTCCCTCGCTAATGGCAGTTAGCGACGGAAATGGGTCTGTTAGCCACATAAATTTCCCTCGCTAATCTCAGCTTTTTTTGTAGTGTCAGCACATTGAAAGTCACGAGTTCATCTTGGACTTTTAATATCAAAGTTCCATCCGCCACATTAATTACAGCTTTAGCGATAGCTAGGAAGGGTCTTCCCAAAACCAATGGGATGTCATTGTCTTCTTCATTTCAAGAACCACAAAATCCACGAGAAAGATGAGTATGTTAATTTTCACAAGGACATCTTCGACTACACCATATTGATGTTTCACTGAACGACCAGCCAGATGCAGAGTCATCATGGTGTTTTTTATCTGACCAATCCCTAACTTTTTGAAAATGGAGAGGGGCATTAGGCTGATACGTGCTCCCAAATCACATAGTGCTTTCCCAAAAGTTCTATCCCCAATAGTGCAAGGAATAGAGAAACTTTCAGGATCTTTGAGTTTTTGTGGGAGCTTCCTCTGCAAGTTTGCATTGCACTCCTCAAGAAGCATGATTGTCTCCTCACAACGATCCTCTTCTTCTTTGAGATGATTTATTTCATGAATTTGGCATATTCGGGCATCTGTTCAAGAGCTTCTCCAAAAAGAAATATTAATTTGTAACTTTTTGAAAACATCTAAAAACTTACCAAATTGCTTTTCATCTTGCTCCTTCTTCAATCTTTGAGGGCAAGGTAGCTTGATGATTGGCTTTGGAAGCTTAAAATTCTCTTGCACAGTAGTATCCTCTTGCACCTTAGAAGGTTCATCAACACTTGTAGACTGCTTCTCATTTTGCTATTTCTTTAGTCTCTGGGAAAAGGTAGCTTAATAATTGTTCCAAACTACCACAAATGCCTTTAGGAATCTAGAGATTATGCATAGTGTATACTGACATAGAGCTAAGGACAAACTTATCTAAAGTTACTCTCGCAGCTCAACTAAGCAACCTACCCTTCCAACCTACTAGTATGTTGTGAACTTTATCAATAATAAAAGAAAAACAAGAGTTGGTAACCTTACCTGACAACATAGAAAAACTCAAGTATCGCCCAATGTTGTAGGTATGTTGAAACTCCAGCATCCTTTCAAACTTGAGAACCTTTGTTCTAGTAAGATTCTTTGAAGGGAGAAATCTAGATTTGTGAACATTAATCTTCATTCTTGAGGCTAAACAAAAGGAGTGAAGCAACTCCTCGACTAGTTGAATCTGACTTAGCACTGGTGAAAAGGATACAATCATCTGCAAATAAAATATGAGAGATGGCTAGGCCATGCTCACAAATCTTGATAGGTTTCCACAAATGGTTCTCCACTTTAGATGAATTAGAAGGTATAGTTTCTCCATATAAAGAAGAAAAAGATTAAGGGTGAATACCCCCTTGTGGGAGAGAATTTCTCAAGCCTCTTGTTATTCCATTTAACCGTTAAGCTAGATGATGTAATCCCACTTATAATCAACCGAATAATGGGAGGAGGAAAACCAAAATCACTAAATCAGAGACAATTCACACTATCATATGCCTTCTCAAAATCAATTATAAACATAAGAAAACCATTCTGACCTTTCTTTTTGTGCATAAAGTGAACCAACTAACTCATGGACTATCATAGCATTATCAGTGAGTGTCTCTGTTAGAATAAAACTACCTCAGAACGGACCAATAAAATCATCCAAGAATGGTCTCATCTTCTGACAATGATCTTAGAGATGAGCTTGAACAGGACATTACAAAGACTTATAGGTCTAAAGTCTCTAAAAGATTTTGGATCATCCAGCCTAGGAATGAGAACAATAAGAGTTTTTGTAAGATAGTCATCAATAATTCAAGCATGAAAGACCTTTGCAATAAGCTCAAAAACAGTAGGAGAAAATAGAAAGGCAACAAGAAGACAAGCTTCCAGATCACCACCAGATGTAACAGTCACTGTTACAATTATATGGAAGTACCCTCTGGTTCAAACACAAGCATCACACACACACACACTCACTTTCTTTTCTACTCCGCCTCCTCGATTTCGCTCCTAAACACGCTAGTAAGTAACGGTCACATTTCCATCATCCCAATAACACAAGCACCTTCTTGTTCTTGTTCTTGTTAATCAAACACCACGTAACCACAACCCATAACATAATCTAAGAAATGCTCAGAATAGAAACCTTCCTATTACCCCCTCCTCCTCCTCCTTATGATCCTTTCGCCGTTTTGCGGCGGCTCGGGCGGCGGCGTTCCCAAGCAGGAGCTGTGGTGCGTGGCCAAGAACAACGCCGAGGACGCGGCGCTGCAGTCGGCTCTGGACTGGGCCTGTGGGGCTGGTGGCGCCGATTGTGGCCCAATCCAGAATGGAGGACCCTGCTACGACGCCAGTAGTGTGCAGAATACGGCGTCGTATGCTTTCAATGACTATTTCTTAAGCACGGCTTGACTGATGATAGCTGCAACTTCAACAACAACGCTGCCGTCACTTCCTTAAACCCTAGTCAGTCAACCTCTCTCTCTCTCTCTCTCTCTCTCTGCTTCAATGTGATTTTATTTTCAATTTTTGCTTTTACTTTTTGTGTGGAGTGACGGGCGATCTGAAATCCATGCAATGCAACTGTTGTGGATGAATAAAAGATCTGTCTTGGAGTGTTTCAGGAAGATTTTGATTTGTTCCATTGTGCACAAGTCTCACTCTTTTCTGGATTTTGATTTTCAGGTCATGATAATTGCAAGTTCCCATCCGGGTAAGTATTTGCTTAGATTGGAGTCTTAAAATTGATTTTAGTTGAAGTTAATTTTGTAAAAATTGTTTTTAAGGGTATCTGAGTTAATTGATGCATGATTTAAAATATTTAGATTATGCTAAAATAAGACTGATTTTTCTTGCATGGCAAAAGCGACAAAATATTGTTTTGTTACTGGACAACAAACGTGTTATTATGATACAAAATGAACTTTGTTGTGAATTCAGCTGAAAGTTTAATATGTTGGAACTTCAAGGTTTGGTTCATAGTGCTTTGGAAGAAGTGTAGTTGGAGATTGTTGATTGTGGAGGTTTGACATGAGGCTCATTTTTGCTGATGCAGTTTGACAGCAGTGAGCAATGGAAGTTTTATTGGATCAACACCATCATCGTCTTTTGGATTGGGATCCAGTGAGGATATGAGTGGATGCAGTAAAGCTTCTTGGAGGTTGTGGTTCTGGCCTTTGGGTATCACTCATTTGCTGCTCATGCTTTCAGTTTCTGCATAACAGGAGGTGAAAATAGACCCTGATTTGATGGAGGAATGGCCAAAGAAAGAAGCTTTCCTTGCTCTTGTTAGTTCCGCACAGGTTAGACTATTTAGGAATATCAAATTGCGTGACACTACCGAATCGAGATAAGAATGGATAAATATATTACTGCTTCAGAATGGATAAACCACTTTGAAGAAGATTAGTGCCTTATTTGAATTTTAGTTACCCATTGAAGATTTTGTTGAGTCATATTGCTGCTTCTTTAATGAAAGGAAACTCATTCTTAATTTATTGCAGTTTCCTTATGCATTTCCACTATGCACTAAATCAATGTCAGTATGTCAGATGAGTTTTTGATACCTGATTAATATTTGAACTTTGCTTGCGTAGACATATGAAATGATTTAATGACTGAGCAGCACTCACTCTGTGCCTATCAATTTTCCTAGGTCTGTTTTTGTAAACAACTTACAAGGAGTTTTAATCACTTATGATTCTGAAAAGTCGCATGCTCACTCTGTTTCCCGTGTTCTTAATGTAAAGGATACATTGCTTTTGCTAGTTCAAATTGAAGGGTGATTAAAAATCGGTCTATTTCCGTATCAGATCGCTAGGATCAACTGTTGGTAATAGAGGATTTTAAGAAAATGTCATAGTTCTGTGTATGCTTTGGGAAAATTTATAATTGTGTGAAGCATCTGTTTTGTTAAACACTGAAACATAACTATTCTATTTGTTAAAAAAACATACTGTAACCATTTACTCTTTTATTTTCCTCTGTCTCTGTTCTCCACTTTGACTTGACTTCTCTGAAAACACGTCTTTATATTAGTTGTTGAATTGCAGCTTTAGCTAGAGTCGTGACCTTTTAGAGTTGTGAACCCCATCGAATATTGGGGAAAAGGGATTGAACTAATCTTCTGTTTGGGTTCGGCTGGGCAGTAAGTGAAACTGGTTTCGATTCAGGGGCCTTATCTTACCATCCATGTATTTTCTGATTAGATATACTGAAACAATTTCTACTGGTCGCAATACAGTCCACAGACCATTAATTTCTATTTTCTTAGAATACTGAAACAATTTTCACTTTTAGCACAACTTAGTGGTAGGTAACACAAGCATCTGTTGTATGGACCTTGGGTGCGCAGTTTTGTACCCACAGTGATAAATTTTTCCCTTCATCCCCCGATTATTTATATTTGAAAAAATGGATCTCTTTTATTTGTTTACTAGAGATATATTTGTACCTTCGTTAGTTAGAAAACATTTAATAAATTATCTCAATTCATATTTCGAAGAAAGATCACTTGAAATTTGAGAATAGTTTCTTGGCAGAGTTGGTAGTATTGGTTTGTGTAGTATTGGTATGTCACAAGAGTATGCAACAATTAAGTTGAAAATTATACAGAAGCTGGTTATACAAATTGTGGATACGACCCAGTACCCACTATGCTTCTGCATTTGTGTTGCATAAGCATTTAGTATACTGTGCCACATGTGATGTTAAATTATTGTACCAAATAACAAGCAGAATCTAAGTACAAAATTCCAAAACAATACGAAGAGAATGCTATGAACTTCCTCAAATTTTAAACTCCACATCTTTGATCTCTGGAAAAAGGTAGTCACCTATTTGGTCAAAGGTGCAAGCTTTGTTTGCAAGGCATTCAGAAGTGGGTTTTTTCTGGGCATAGAATGTTTACAGGAGTACTGAGTAGGAGTAGTAAGGGAGCGCATAGAGTGAGTGAGAACAGGGCAGTACAATGACTGCACAGGCACCTAATTCTATTTAGGAAAAAAACGTTAAAAATGAAAAGCTTATTGCGTGTTTGGTATCGCGTAAGATACCCCTTAAACTCACGTCCAAGTCATAGCTCCAAGTTCTAGAGTTTGCACTGATACACGTTTAATGGATGACACACACAAAAAGCAAACACTCTGTTAATCGTATTTTTAGTTCTCCTGTTATATGCGCAATTTTTCCGTGATTTTAGTCCTTCATATTTTTCCGCAACTTTGGTCTCCCAATTGTTGCGATTGCGCAATTTCAGTAAACGGCTAATTTACCATCCAATTTTTGACGGATATGTTAATGCGAGAGTAAAGCATTGATGTGTTAGGAACATGTTTAGCTGACATGGTGGAACACTTACTTGTATGCACATTCCTCAAATAAATTGGCACTGTTGTTCTGCTGCTGGGTGGTGTTTATTGTAGTATATTGGATTTTAATCCTAACTGTCATGAAGGCTGCTTTTTTGTTAATGATTATGTTGGGAAATGTTTTTAGATGTACCTACCTATTGGCTATTTTGTATTCGGTAGCAGCTTGTATTGATCTCCAAGGATTCGTTCTGGGTAGTTGTTTTTATTGAACCCCCCATTATAATTGCTTCCAATGCTAAAGAAGTTTTTTGCTTATAAAAAGAAAATCAACCCGAACGGAAAATCTCAGGAAATCATCCAAAAGAAACCGTAGGTAAACATACCCGAAATTAGATCTGTTAATATTAGCCATGTTCGCATGGGTTGCCTGCCAGTGCCACCCCAGGTACTCTGTTCATATCACTTTGCAGCAAATATCTATACTAATTTATATATTATGAAAGTTCAACAAAAAATAAAATAAAATAAATCAAAATCATCGCAATATCTTTATCACTAGTCATGTGCATTCACTAAGAAAACCAACAAAATATAAACAAGATACTCCACCAACAAAATCATCATGATCAGCAGCTTGCAACAACATTAATCTTCTCGACGATCATTCCCTACTAAGAACCCTCCGGGACGAGCTCAGCCGTAATGTGGAACTGGAACCATCAATTTTAGCTGACTCATCAGAGGGACCCTGTCTGCGGATCGTGAGGGTTCCAAATCCAACACCAAGTGTGCAGCTACAGCATCACGCAGACGCTCAAGAGGCAGGGTAGAGGGACCCTCGCGGAGCTGCGGCTCAAGCCGTGGCTGGACCATGGCTCGACACAAAGGACACGTGGCGTGTGTAGCCAACCATCTATCAATGCAACCAACATGAAAAGAATGCTTGCAGTTAGGAAGCAATTTGGCCATTTCTTCATCTTCTAAAGCACCCAAACACACAACACATTCCGCACGCATAATTCACCTGACAATCTTTGACGTTGTAGACGGGGAGTGCCGCAATGAGTGCACGGTCGAGCCCAAAGGTAGGTGGATCGGTGTCAGTGTGGTGAAGTTGGAGAGTGAGGATGAGTCTCTGTGTCCTTCGACGAGATTGACGTGTTACAAGAACACATCTCACGATATGTAAATAGAGATAAAAAGAAGCATAAGTACTGACAGAGAAGTCGCAGATAAAAACATTATCTCTCTGTGCATCTCCATCCCCTGTGGACTCATAAAATTCTGACCATCGTCCAAGTCATCTTCAGCCATGGAATGGAATGAAAGTACTACCGAGGAATAATGTTTATTTCTTCTGTTGGTGGTTTGGTTTGGACATGAGGAAGAACAAACGACACCTCTGAATATTAGTTTCCTCAGTGCCAGAAATTCTTATAAAGTGCTAAATGGAATGTACAATATCAATTTTGCTAATGAATTTGGTGTTAGTTATAACTTACTATCAATGAATTTCATTTAAAACAATAACATACAAATGAAAACGTTTTATTAAAGTCATTCTTATTTTTACTATCTAAATCAATGTATTTAAGCTAATTATCTTGTTTAGTTGGTAGGAATTTATTGTTAGGATTCACCTCATATCCCATAAGCATGTGACTTCAAATCTCGCTATTGATGTGAGAATCTCGTTGATAATGAATAATAAGTACCTTTAGACCGTTGACCAACTAAAGTTAGTTGCACCCGTGATAAATAAATAAATGTAATTATTTCTCTATAAAAAATTATTTTAACTATCTCTTAATGTCAAAGTTTGCACTCAAACTCTTAAATTTAATTTACTGCGAGACTATTGCATTGCATACTCAATCTGTATGAATAAATGACTGACTTGTGACTTAAATGAACTCACCATTCAACGATTACAAAACAAGTAGAGAACAATTATGATGTATGTAATTTATTATATTAAATAAATTAAATTTATTTTAATGATGTTTTAACGATACGTGATTTTAAAAATTTTACACCCATTGACCCAATGGGTGTAAAATTTGAGTTTTAAGGCTTTATGGTGCACTAGTGAACACCTAGAATCCAACCCTAAACTCTAACTTTTCTTGATGATATAAATTGATTTCAATCTTTTAATAATTAATTATTTTTTTGAATTTTTTTTAACTATTTAGCTAATATAATTTAATATTTTTAACCCATTGTCGAGGTGAGAACCTCTCTAATGGGTAATATCTAACTAGCTCTATAAACATTCAAAGAACATTGAGGCTTTTCTTAACCCTAGTGAGTCCCGAAACACAATTCGCCTAAATTTGTTGTTCAGTAATTTTTTTTAATTCTTTTCAACATTTCTTGAAAAAATTTACATATCATATTTTAAAAACATATTTTCTCAAAGACTTTATTCCTAGATCCCTTTTCAATCTTTTTCAGTTTTAAAATATTTTTCTTTTGAAAACACTTTGTCTAGACTTTGAGAAATTATTTTTTAAACTTATTTTTACAAATTATTTTTCGACTTGTCTGTGTAGATTTTTTCTTACCATATTTTGAGAACACATTTTTTCAAAGACCTTTTTAGACGCATTTCAGATTTTTATATTTTTACTTTTTCAAACGGCAATTTATCTAGACTAAGTTTTTGACAAATAATTTTTGAAACTTTACTCATATCTTATTTTGAAAAGTTCTTTCTCATCAACTTTGTTATTAAGATCCTTTTAAAACCTTTTAATTTTTAAATTTCTACTTTTGCAAACACTTTTTCCTATTTTAATAACAGTTTTGGTTGATAAAAAAGAAAAACTTTGAAAGACAACTTTTGTAGATCATCACAATAATGTGTCTATTTCCATCTTCTCATTATGTTTGCATCTTAGACATGGTCGGTCTTGATATTTTTGGGGTCTTGGATGAACTAATAAAATGGTAAGAGTAAAAGAAGATTCAACCAAGCGTGTAGGAAAAAGATGGAAGAGAGAGAAACAAGAGAGAGAGAGTGTGCTAAGTCAAAGGAATAATTAAAAGGCTCTGAATAATAGCGTGGTGGAAGCGAGACGCAGAACGCCAAAAGGCACCAACAGTCAGCGGCGGGTGGAGGCGCAGAGGCAGAATGCGAAACGGCTACTGGGCAAGCCGAGGAAGGAAGAGATGAAGGCGGTGCATGGAAGAAAGTCCAGGGGAAGGAAAAGGACGCCAACATGAAGAAGGAGAGAACGGACGTCGCCGGTTCCTGGGGTGGTCTGAAAGATGGAACCGCTCTTTCTATTTCTCCGACTTCCCGCATTCTCACTGAGCAAAGGAAATGTTCAGAGCTTTCGCCTTCTATGGTAAGGTGGTAGAGGTGGTTATCCCACCAAAGAGAAACAAGTGGGGAAGCGGTCGGCCATTGCTTCGTTGAAGTAGTGGAGCCGTAAATCTTTGCGGTAAAACTAGACAACATCATCATCTGCGCATAAAATCCATGTCAATCTACCAAGGTTCGTAAGAAGCAGCAATGTTCCAACAAACACGAAGGAGAAGACGATTCCAGTTCTCAGCCACCATGTAAGGACGCTGCGCAAGGAATGGAAGGAGGTCCAGAATGGTGCACCGCACGATTCATAACCTGGTCACGTGAAAGAGGCACGCGCGTGGCGAAGTTTTGCGTAAGGAAGGAATTTCAACGGTGCAGCTTCCGCGTGCAAATAAAAGGCGTAACGGGCAGAGAAAAAGCGCGCGCGCGAAGTTTGAAGAGGAGGTAGGAATATCAACAGCTCGGGTTCAGGTGGTGCAGATGTAACGGCAGACTGGTTTAAAGGTCCAAAGAAATACGCAGTACAAAGGAAAATGGCCGAAGCACCACTACACCACAACAACGCATGGAACACAAGAAGAAAAGTCGCAAAGGGGGAGGATTGTGAATGTATCGGGGAGGCCAAAATATATCTACAAGAATCATAAAGTTGGTGAAAGTGTACGCAAACTATACTCACTATGATCAAAAGATTGTGTATTTTAGAAAAAGAACTTGACCGAGGTGTGGTATAATGCCTCACCTAAGATTTGGAAGGGTTTAAGAAGATGTATGTGGGGATTGTTAAATATGCCGAATACACACATGATCCAGAACGGTTCAACATGCAAGGCTTCTTCTCCATTAAGGCAACACCCACGGGGCTAATCGTACTTTTAGAAGAAATGGAGGAGGGGATTATCTGTGCATTAATAGAGGATGCGAGGATTGGGTGACTGAGAAGTTTGACGACATTAGAAAGTGGGAACCCGATGAAGTTGATTGTGAAAGGTTAGTATGGGTTCGTTGTCACAGATACCTGGCAGCATGCATGGAACAACGACTTTTTACGCCGCTAGCTAGACACACATTGGAACCTTCCCGGGTGTGGATGAGAACACTAGACAAAGAAGTCCTTGACGTGGCAAGGATATTAATTGCATAAAGAGGATATGATGTGTTTAACATGGTTCTAAATGCTAGAATCAACGATTCAATATATAATATCAAGGTGATCAAGAATGGTGTGGTCCGATGTATCGGGAGGGTTGACTCCAGCCTTATGAATCAAAAGATGTAAGACGCTTGCAGAGAGGAGTCGATAGCTCGAGGATGAGGGTGATCCACCACTCTTTAATGCAGAGGCCCCATTGTTGATGGTTTTCAGGAGAATGACGAGGCATTAGTGAATAAGTTGGTGGAAATGGAATTAATAAAGGCGTAAGAGAGGAAAGAAGCCTCGCATGCACTCCAAATGAGGTTGTGGATGCCTCACCAAGGTGTTGAGGAGGAGAGGTAATGTAAGCGGTGATCGAAAGTGGAAGGTGAAAGGAGATCGAAAGTGGAAGATGAAGAGTTAAATAAGGAGGATTCTCGGGGAATGGAAGTTGAACGGAATTGATCCATCGCTGGACGAGGTCGTGGTAAGAGACTCGCCACCAATAAATCAAAACCCGTAAAACGAGGTGGAGGTCGAGGATCGCACTGTGGAGTTCGTAAAGTGGATAGTGAAAAGATAGAAAGAGAGAGCGGTGAACGGGCCCAAGGATGATCTGATCAAGGAAGTGGTGAGGAGATCGATGGTCCGACACTCAAGAACTCCTTCTGGTCTCTAATGAGGAACACCAAGAAAAACAAAAGGAAAGTGGAACTCGCTTAGCAGTAGTAAGGAGACCGAGGAGGAAGTGAACCAAGGAATTGTAGTTGGAATAGTTAATGAGGAGGCTAGAAGAGTAATTCCATCCATTAGTCTATCCGTGGATCAAATGACGGTCAAATATACATGTTGTAACTCGCAATCCTCCCCGCTCAAATCTCTCATTGTCGCTTAGTCGTGATGGGTCCGAGTCGCCATCGGGGGAAGTATCCGTGGGTGACTCAGAATTCGAGTTTGCAATGAGAGGTTTTGGTAGATCATGAGTTGTCTGTGAGAGCTAATAAGGTGTGGAGTTTTGCCAAGGAAAACTGGGAGTCTCTCGAAAAGGCAGTGGATGAGGAATATGCAGGAGAATTAGATCCTTAGAAGCCGTGGATCGAATGCTAAGAGAAGGAAGGGAAAAAGATGGTTCTAAATGAAGATTGCAACAATAAATATGAGAGAGGGTGGGGCGCCGCAAGAGAAAGCGCTACGTAAATTGATGGTAAACGAGAAGATTGACTTTCGCATGATCCAGAGACAAAAAGTCGTGGATTTATCAAGAAGGTCTGTGGGTAGTATTCGGGGCAATCAAGATTTTGATTGGTCGAGTAAAAACGCAATGGAATGTCGTGGTTTGTTAAGCATTTGGAAGGCGGATATGTTGGAGGTGTTTTTTTCTCTCCGTGAACACTTTGTCGAGTCTCAGGCAAAAATTCAAGGTAATCTTTGTTACTTGGTGAATGTATATTCGGCTTGCAACATGGCCGGAAGAGGAGACTATGGGATAATATGCGATACCAAGGATGATTTCGAGGTGGGAGAATGGTGCATCACTTTGGTGACTTTAACGCAGCTTACATCCGTGGTAGTAGAGACATGGTTGCTTATCCGTTTCAACAATGCGAAGCGCGGAATTTGTGATGTTTATGGAGGATATGGGGTTGGTTGATGTGTGCAGATTGGGAAAGAAGTTCACATGGTTTGGTTCGCATTTGCAGTAGGCGAAAGCAGATTAGATGTAATCCTCGATGACGATGTATGGCCGATCTCAAGCATGGAATGTTAATGCGCAGTGGGTCGTGATAGAGAGATTTCGATCACCGCCCAAGATGGGCGGGTTACGCTGAACTCAATCTGGGACCTAAACCTTTTAGGTTCAACAACCGTTGGTTAGAACATCCCGAATTTATGGAGTTCATCAAAAGTGCTGGAGCTCATTTCGTAAGTGGGGAAAGCATCCTTTCAGGCTAAAGGAAAATTGAAGTTGCTAAAGGAAAACTAAAGGTGTGGAATCGGAAGTTTTTGGCCTCAAGGATCTCAAAATTGAAAATATAGTCCGAGATTTGAATGAAGTGGGAGAGGTGGCAACTGGCTGGGGGCGTAGATGATGAACGCAGAACAAACCGAATGAGGATTTTTGGAAAGAGATATACGCAAAGGAAAGCCTTCGCCTGTAAGGCAAGAGTGAAATGGATTGTCAAGGAGACTCTAACACCTGCTTTTTCCATGCCTCGCATGAAAGGAAACCGAGAAGAACTCAATTATTAAAACCTGTGAATCTGGGAGTGGATCAAGAAAGGGGCAAAGTGAAAAGAGAGGTGAGAAAACATTTTGAAGAAAAGTTTAAGGAAGGGATAATAAACAGCCAACAATTGATGGGGTGAGTTTTAAACGTATCCCGGGACTCGGATAATGAGATGTTAATCGAACTGCTTTCAATGGAGGAAATAAAGGAGGTGGTGTGGGAATGTGATGGCAACAAAAGTCCAGTTCCTGACGGTTTCAATTTCGATTTATAAAGGAGTTGTTGGGAGGTTATCAGATTGGAAGTCTTGAACTTTTTTGATGAGTTCCACTCAAGCGCAAGGCTACCTAAGGCGATTAGTGCTTCCTTTATTGCACTTATCCCCAAGTGTAACAACCACGTGAGCCTCTGGGAATACAGCCTATATCCCCATCGGGTGTTTATATAAGATGTTAGCAAAGGTGCTAGAAGGGCAGATTGAAAAAGGTGCCGAAAGGGTTATTTCGGACACCAAAGCGCTCTCTTGCAGCGTAAAACATCCTTGACTTTGAGTGGTGGTTGTAAATGAGATTATGGACTTGGCTAAGAGAAAGAAGCAAAAATGCGTTGTCATGAAAGCGCACTTTGAAAAGGCTTATGATTCAGTTGAGTCGGGCATATCCGACTATATGCTGCATGTGATGGGGTTTGGAGAGAGGTGGAGAAAATGGATGTGGGGCGAGCATCTCATCCAACTCAATTTCAGATTGGTTAACGGAGCCCAACGGAGGAGTTTCAGGGTACGTAAAGGTCTAAAGCGGGATCCGCCGCCCGCTTTTGTTTTCGATAAATACCAAGGGATGGCGGGTTTGGTGAGGAAAGGTGTGGAATCAAACAATCTCAAAGGATTTAGTGTGAGTAACTCTCTTTGGTTGAGCATCGCAATTTGCGGATGACACAATTTTGTTTTGTGATGGTGGGGATTCGAGTATCCGTGTTGGAAAGCATTGCTAAGAAGCTTCGAGATGGTATCCGGTTAAAGGTAAATTTTGCGTAAGAGAAAGTGTTATTGGCCCGAATATCAAGAAAGAGCCTGGAAGGTATATCACAATTTTTGGCTTGTCAGGTGGGATCGGCCCCTTTAAATTCCCGGGTGTTCCGGTTGGTGCGAATCCGAGAAGAGTAAGTACGTGGCAACCCATAATTGATTCAATCAAGGCAAGGTTAAATAGTTGGAAAAGTAGACAACTATCCATCGGGGGTCGTGTTACATTAATAAATTCCGCCTCTCGCGCTCTTCCGTTGTATCTATTCTCATTTTATAAAGCACCAAGAAGGTGACTCGAGGAGATTACTAAGATTCGAGAAGTTTTTTCTGGGGGAGGTGGTGAGGAGAACAAGAAGATGGCGTGGATTAGGTGGGGTACTATTTGCTTACCTAAAGAGGACTGGGGTGGGTGTAAAGAATTTGGAAGTGTTTAATATGGCATTACTAACAAAATGGCGATGGAGAATCTTGGTCGAGGAAAACAATCCAATATGGAAGGAGGTGTTGTTGGAAAGGTATGGGTAGGAGGAAGATGGCCCGACATCACCGAGAGTAGAAGAGGGTGGGAGAAAAATCGCTATGGTGGAGGATTTATGCCTACTGAGAGAGGCGCTGGTAGGCAAGAGGATTGGTTTGGAAACCCGTAAAAATTAAAGTAGGCAAAGGTAATTTGTCTTGGCTCGAAGGACATTTGGATCGGGAGGGACAGTCGGGCGGATGTGTACCCGGATATATTTAATTATTGTAGTGCTCCGAGGCTAAGGTAGAGGAATTTGGGGTGTGGGTTTTACGCGGGTCGGCGCCTGGTCGTGGGGATGGGCCTCTGATCTCGCTGATGCAAATCGCAGACTGATAAATTTCAGAGCTTCGTTGCAACACCAGCATGCGGTGTTTCTTTATCACACAGTGGATAAATGGGTGTGGTTGCTTTGACGCGGTGGCGGGATTTTCGTGAAGAAATGCTATTCAGATTATCAAAATTTTATGCGGTGTAATGATGATGTTGTGCAGCCGATTTAACAAATGTACCGCAATCAAGAAGATTTGGAAGACCGACGACGCCATCTAAAGTGCAGATTTTTGTGTGGAGAGTTCTCTTGAAGCTTAATCGCTATGCGGATGCGCCGTGATAGAAGAGGAATTATACAATCTCAAAATGAATCGAGTCGCAGATTGTGTTCTCGTGGTGATGAATCGTGGACCATTTGTTTATGGAGTGTAGAATAGTTAAAGAGATATGGAGGAGTGTTCTTGGTTGGGTTGGATGCTCGTTAAGCGAAACGGGAAATATTGTCAATCATTTTGTGGAATTCGGAGACTAACAAAGGGCAAGAAACAAAGGGGGTTAAGCACCTCATATGGATGGCGGTTGTGTGGAAAATATGGTTGGTTCAAACAACATTATTTTCAAAGGGAGGCGGTTTCATATCGGGTATTGTAGAGGTATCAAGGACGCGCTTGAGTTGGTTCAAGGCAAGGCGAGGAGGAACCGCTCGCGACGCGACGCGGAATGGTATAATTGCCCGCTGGTCGTTATTCTATTTTGTGACTCAATTATGTAATTATGTAATGTATTTGCTATTGTTACTTGTAGTAGGGGAGAAGCAAAGGGCTAGGTTATTTTTCCCATCGTTGTACGCTTTCTCAAGGTATGGTACTTCTTTTCTCTCCTCCGAGTCTTTTTCCCAAGTGGGTTTTGGCTCAGTGAGGTTTTGAGGAGGCCCTCCCCCTTCCATTGTAAGCGGTTGGGCACACCTGGTGCTTATATCAATGAATCGTTGCTTATCTAAAAAAAAAAAAATGGTATCATTATAATTATTTGAATATTATTTTCCTTGCATTGTCGTAAATCATTAGTAATTCATTTATAATAAAACTATAAAAGGTTCTTTTAAAAACTACTTTCAATAAAACCAAAACGAGACTATTTTATCTACTTTATGACATAGTAGATTGCAAATAAGATTTTTAAAATTCGAATTTAGAAAAATTCTTTTCAATAACAAGAAAGTTAATACTCCATCCAGTCCACTTTACAAGAGAAAACTCACTTTTTAGATTAATTCAATAAATGATGTATCTAGTCAAGATTAAAAGACTTAGGTACATCATTCATTTTTGGTAGTCAAGAAAAAAAAAAAACAAAAGAGGCAAAAAGGTCAATCACTACTAAGTACAAAGAGGTACGTCATTTATTAAATTAACCTAAAAATTGATTTTTCTCTTATAAATGGACCAAAGGTAGTATTATTCTATATATCTCGCATCATCGATTGCATAAAGAAAATAATTAATTGTCTTCGAATTCAATATTATACAAATTAATTTTGATTTGGCGCTTTAAACCTCTCTCTAATGACTTTGAATTCTTTAAATAGAATTGGCTTAAATATGTTTTTAGTCCTCGCCGTTGTTATGAAAACTGCATCGACCCTTGGCCGGGCGGGCCGGTCGGGCCATGACCCGATGGTGAACTCGGTTCGCCTTTTTCGTGATTGGATCGAGATGTATATGACCCGCCATGACCCGGAAACCCGTATGCGCACGCGACCGCTCCGTGCTATTTAACCCGACCGCATCCTCAAGTATCATGCGTCAAACTTTACCACTGGGCGACTTTTCGCTTTGGTAAGTATTTTGGAAATGTTGCTTATATCTAATTAACAAATTTGATATCTGATTAACTAATTCAAACACTTATTATTTAGAATTAAATTAAAGCATTCCACACCTTATTATTTAGAATCGGATCAATCGCCTTCTACCCTCACCAAAGTCTATGATTATATAAAAAATAAAAATCTGCTTTATTTAATTATCATATAGTAATTAAGTTTGTGTTATTATATATTAGATTTAATATTAGGTTTATATTCTAATTATTTAATATTTTGTATCACATTCAACAGTAATTTTATTAGAACTTACATATTTATTATTTAGAATATTACTGAATATGAATAATATTTATGAGACCATTATTATTATTTTAAACATTTTCTAAAATATGGTAAACAAATTCATAGCTCTGTGAAGCATGAATTTATACACATGATGCCTATTTTATTAGTTTTTAGTAGTGTCACAGGTCATGCAGACTGATTAGTGACCCAACAGTTCGCCCATTGATCCAGTGACCCTGTGTCCTGACCGAGTCGACACCGAGGTCGGTTTTACTAACATTGATCCCTGCAAATATAGGGTCTTTTGATTTCAGTCCCTACAAAAAAAAAAATCAAAAAACCTCAGTAAAATCAACTTTTTTTAAGTAGGTCATTCTGTTAATCCAATGTTACAAAAAATCTGAGTTGCCTAACAGAATTATGATGTGTAATTTTCTTTCCTTTCTATTTTTTTTAATGCTGAGTTGTATGCCAAATCACTATTTTTTGTTTTTCATTATTTTTCATTTCTCCATTTCCATGACCATCTTCTCCATCAGCACCCTCTTCTCTCTCTCTCTTTCTCTCTTGTCACTCACTCACATCTCTCTATTATTCCCCATCATAATCACGGCAATAATTGACAGCCCATGCTTCGTACAATCCCCTTTCTACTCAGTAGAACCCCCTACCGTCCAAATATCCCCAAAATGCCTCCAAAATATTTTTGTCTTTTTCCTTTTAAAACCCCCTTCACCACACTAGAACCTCCCCAAAAAAAAAAAAACACCCTCTCATTCATCCTCCTCCCACCCAAGGCCCTCAAGCTCCCACCCCGCCTCCTTCTCCTATTGGTAAGCTTCCATTTCTCCTTCTCTATCTTCCATTTTCACAAATTTTTTCATCGTTTGCATCGCTCGACGCAGAGGTCGCACCACGAACGCACTGCCAAGCCGCGCGCGCCGAATAGTCTGCGGTTGCCTTGTCTTAGATCTCGCTTTCACAACAGATCGATTGAGCGCGGCGCCGATCTACTTTGAGTCGGGCGTGGCGCCGATCGCTTGTTTGATTATGAAAAGGCCGAATAAGTCTAATTTTGTGTTTTTTACTTGTTTTTTCAAGGATGTCTACTTTCACCTTCACCGCTGATAGGTACATCGGGAGATTTGCTTCCCGTGATGTGTTGGACCTCGCCGCGCATACGTTGATTTTTATGATGGATATCGGGGCTAAGTCTATGGTTACAACCGTGGCTTCTGGCAGATATCTTGTGACACTAGGGAGTTTGTTCGCGATATACCGGGGCGCAACGATAGGTTTGACAGTTGTTACTCGCAGATTACCTACATGGGTGGGGACCGCCTTGTCGTCGTCAAGTCCCCGAGTCCGACGCCACCCCGCGGTGATTCTTCCGCACCGAAGTCTTCTCGACACCGAGTCTTCTCGACTGATGATGACTCATCCAGCCCCGATGATGAGTTATGAGCGCTTCTTTATTTGTAGTTTATTTAACTTGAATTATTAATGAATGAAATTTTAATTTGTTATCCATCGTTAATGTTTTTATTTTTTTTCATTGTGAATACCGTGCATACATGAAAATAAAACAACATAAAACTAGTGAAAATAAACGAAACTACTAGTGATCTCTCGGGTCAGTACAACCGCAATTAATTTAGATATTCCATTTTAGTGAAAAACAAAATCGGGCGGGAGAGTGAGAATCAAGTGAAATGTGAAAATCACTAAAGAGTGAGACTCTATTTATAATCGTTGGACAAAATTTCCAAAAATTGAATTTTGGGCGCCAAACCGACGACGCTGGGACTCGTTTCACAAGACGCTTAGTCGCATCATGGTCGACCTCACCGATCGAACTCGTCAAATTTGAATTTGAGTCAATCTGGGGTGTCTGACAAGGCCCATGCTTCGTACAACCCCCTCTACTCACTAGACACTCCTTTTTGGGGTGAAAAGACCAAAAATACTTACTCAAAATTAGATTTTATATATTTTTTAAAGATTATGCGGTTCTACAAGACGCCGTCGAACCGGTTCGAATTTCATTGCACCGAGTGTGTTATTTTCAAAGAGAAACCCCTTAAAACTATTTTTATTAGGTTCGAGATCTACTGACCAACCAGCCAGACACGCCACAGAACAATGCAAAAACGTAAATGCTTCCAAATGTGAAAACGTAAACATCACGTGTGCACAACTTTATAAATCTAATATCTATTTATACAAACAAACTACCTACAAAATTACCACTTTAGATATCTTATTAACAAGACATATATTCAGTTTAAGGATAAAAATGTCATTACCCTTTCTTTCTTTTTCTTCTTGCACTCTCTTTCTTCCTTTTTTCTCTTTCTTCTTACACTCCCTTTCCTCCTTTTTACTTTTCTCTTACACTCTCTTTCTTATTTTTTTCTTTTACTTTACTTTTATTTTTCCATAAAAAATTATTCACTTTCTCTTCACTTCACTTTAGTTTTTTTTTAACTAAAATTCTAAATTTATACAAACACTACTCTACTTAAATTACTCTATTAAAATTATCTTATCTTTTCTCTCTGAAATCTGTTTACACTCTTATTGAGTATCTACTATCACCTCTTATTAATAATCTACTATCTATATTTTACTATCTACTAATATAAAATAATTAATTAAAACTACTTGGATAACTACAATGATAAATAAAAACACGAGAACAAAGGATTAATATTTGTCATTGATAATTGAATTTTTTGAACTACTGATTAATATTTAAATTAATACAAGAAGATTTAATGGCTATTTAAACTACTGATTAATATTTATATTGATAATCTACTATCTCTCTTTACTATCTACTATAATATACTATTCAACTAAAATAATCAATCGGAATTTGAAATAACTACAATCGATAACTACAATGATACATATAAAAACACGAGATTAATATTTGACATTTAATTATAATTTGTGAAGACTATCATAAACCTACTATCTAAAAACACGAGAAGGTTTAGTGGATATTTAAACTACTAATTAATATTAAACAAATATTTCTTATTGATAATTTACTATCTAACTTTTACCATCTACTATAATCAACTAATCGATTAAAATAATCAAATGAAACTACGAGATAATCGCACCGATATATAAAAACACGGATAACTACAATGATATATAAAAATACGGAATAATATTTGTCATTGATAATTACAATTTTTGAAGACTACTACAAACCTACTATCTAAAAAAATAAGAAGACTTAATGACTATTTAAACTGATTAATACCTAAAAAAGACAAACAATTGTCATCGTATATATAAAAACACGGATAAATATTTCTTATTGATCATCTACTATCTATCTTTTACTATCTACTATAATCTACTAATCAACTAAAATAATTAAGTGAAATTACGAGATAATCGCAATGATAAATAAAAACACGAGATAACTACAATCGATTTATAAAAACAAAGGATAATATTGGTCATTGATAATTTAAATTTTGAAGACTACAATAAACCTACTATGTAAAAAACTAGAAGATTTACTAACTATTTAATTTAAACTACTGATTAATATTTAAAATAAATATTTTTATTGACAATCTACTATATCTATTTTCCTATCTACTATAATATACTAATCAACTAAAATAATCAATTGAAACTACGAGATAATCGCACTAATATATAAAAACATGAGATAAATCAGCAGTTGATATATAAAAGCATGAGATTAATATTTGTCATTGATAACTATAATTTTTGAAGTTTATTATAAACCTACTATCTAAACAAACAAGAAAGCTTAATGAGTATTTAAACCGATTAATACCTAAAAAGACAAATAATTGTCACCGATATATAAAAAACACTGGATAATCATTTCTTATTGATCATCTACTATCTATCTTTTACTATCTATTATAATCTACTAATCAACTCAAATAACCAATTTAATCTATGAGATAACTACACTGATACACAAGATAGTTGTATTGATATATAAAAAATAAGGGGATAACTGCAATGATATATATAAAAACATGGGATAGCTGCACTAATATATAAAAACATGGGATAACAATACAGATATATAAAAAATACTGCACTGATATATAAAATAACACCGGATAAATGCACAATTATTTTTAAATAATACTTTTACATTTTTAGATTTTAATATTTATCTATTTTTTGAAACTCTTTTTTATCTACGTTAAATTTGTTTTTATTTTCACGGGATATTGTTCAGACCACTTAAATACTATCTAAGTTCATTCATAAAAAAAACATGACAGCACCCGTGCGTATGCACGGGTATCCTACTGGTATTTAATAAATAAAAATGAGACAACCAAACATACAATGCATAGCTTGTATCCAAAAAAATATATTATGACTTGATCATGTGTGCACAGAATGAGAAATATTTAATAAAAAAGTAATTTAGTCTTCATTAAAATATTTTATAGATTATAGCTGGATACATTTCTGGCATAGAATGAGTGGTAATATAAATTATACACACTGAGGTTCTGTACACACATTTCTACACAGTGGGTAAATTACATTTTTTAAGACTTGATGAACACCAGTAATGTTCGGACCTCACACTACCAAAATTATTTCGCCAAGCATATGGCGAGCTGAGCCAACTAAAATACAGCCTTGATGAGTTTTTTCACGCGAGGGTATTTTAGGAATATTTAAGGGTTAGGTGTCTCATCGAGTAGCTAGGGGTTGGATTTAAACATGGACAAGCTTGACAAATGATTGACAAGTTCACATTACAGAGATTCGACCACTGGCCGATCAACCTCATACGTCGAACTGCAAAATCTATAAAAAAATAATAACCAAATTTCAAGATGGGTTGGCCTTTTCACACCAAAAAGTGCGTTTCATCGAAAGAAGCAAAACAGACAAGATTTGCCTAATTGACACTAGATGGATAGTTGTTTGGAAGGTAACACATGTGGGGTTATTGGCAAAAGGAAACCCAATCGATAAGGTCCATGCTTCGTCCAACCCTCCATCCTACTCACTAACCCCGCATCACCCTTTATTCCCAAAATACCCTTGGATGGTGGAGAGTGTTTCTGCCGTGACGACTAATCGATTCGGACGCAAGACACGCGGCACGAAACCTAGTCAAAACATAAATTTGGGGTGTTTGAGTAAATTTTGATCTGGTTCACAGCAAAGAAGATTCGATCAAGTTCGATCAACCGCATACCGAACCGCGATAATCTTTAAAAAAATCTAATTTCAATAAGCGCTTTTTATTTTTTCACACCAAAAAAAGAATTCTAATGAAAGAGAGGAGGTTGTACGAAACTTGAGCCATCGATAATACCAACAACAACAACACTAAACACTTCCCATGACAACAACATGGGTTTTATCTTATTTTTTCCTTAACAAAACTCCACACATATACCTTCTTCCAAATCAAACCTATTATTGAATATGTGGGTTTTGGGTTTGGGAAGCTTTATGGGTTTGGAATCAAGGCTTTTGAGTTAAAAATCTGTGGGTTTTATGCAACATTGATTGCTGCCAATTAGAGAAAGAGAAATTCAACACTAGGTGAATTCTCACTATCTATCTGACTTTGCTTCTCTCGCTGCCTTCAACTCACTCTCACGGTTGTTTCCTGCAATAACTCAATTTGGGGACTTAGGTTTCTTGGTGGCAATTGAAAAGAAGCTTAAATTTGATTTCATTGGAGAATTGGATGCATAGGATGAAGGAAGAACAAAGTTAATTGTACAGTTCACACAAAAAATTGAATGCAGTAGTGAGAGATTAGAAAGATTGGAAAGGTAAGGGAAAGTGAAGATGTGTATCTGTTCTTTTCGTTTTTTCCCTTTCTAAACTGGTTGTTGTGAAGTATGAATGGTGGTGGTGGTAGATTGATGATGATGGTACGGTGGTTTCAAGTGAAGGTTGCCGAAGCTATGGGTGGTGAAGGGGATCCGTGGAATATGGTGAATTGAGAAGATGAAGAAGATGAATGAAAATGAATTGGCATCCAACTCAGCAATTAAAAATTAATTAAAATAAAAATTAATGACATTAAAAATGAAACATTAATTAAACGTCATAACTCTGTTAGTCAACTCAAATTTTTGGTAACATTAGACTAACAGAATGACCTATTTAAAAAAAGTTGGTTTTATAGGAATCTTTCTTAAAAAATCATATGACTAAAATCAAAAGCACTCTATATTCATAGTGACTAAAAGATATTTGCTCCAATAGAATTTCACCGTTAACATCATAAGTATTGTGTTTTAGAAAGTTTGTAACATGATTTCAAGTCATTATCAAAAAATGATCTAATTATATGTGTATGTGTGCGCACGTGTAATACTTATCATCAGAATTGAAAAGTCTAGGAAGAGAAGTAATCATAATTCTGTTGATCACAGATTCACAAAGATCGTGCAAGAATTCACTCAAAACAAGTTGGTCCCAATTTCCTTGGCCATTCACGAAATCACTAACCCTCCTTTGATAGAGATTAGCATTGAGAGGTCGAGTAGTCACATTGATTAGAGTAACATCATTTGGCAACCAATTATCTTTCCACACCCATCTGGTTCTCCATTACCAATCTTCCAAACAAGGTTGTTTCTAAACATATCCCAATTAGCACTTATACCTTGCCGTAAATTTTGTTTGACCATTCTCCTCCCCAAATGAAACCTCTACAAATCTTGTCAATATCATCACAAAGACTCTTAGAATAACACAGACTGCATGACATGTTAAGGGAGAGCCTATATCATTGCACTTAGTTAGAGTGACACACCCAGCCATAGATAGAGTTCTAGCTTTCCAGGAGCTCAACCTTTGGCTGACCTTGTCAATAACAAATTGAAAGGTTTGCTTATTTTCCCTCTAGTGGAAAATAGGTATCCCCATGTACTTTCCCAAATCATTTGTAAATTGGAGCCCAAGCTTTTCTTTAATCTCTAACTTTTGATGGAATGGAACATTGTTAGAGAAAAAATTCTGGTTTTCTCGAGGCTGGCTTTTTGGCCAGACGCATCACAAAATTTTTGAAGGACCATATGCATTATCTCAGCCTGATCCACAAAAGCTTCAGCAAACAGGAGCAAATCATCTGCAAATGCAAGATGGGAAACCGCAGGGCATCTAGGATAAATATTTATTGGAGACCAGTTAGAATTCCTCACCTCAACTTCAATTAAATGAAAAAGTCTCTCACGACAAAGTACAAATAGATACGGAGATAGGGGATCTCCCTGTCTAATTCCTCCAGTTGGTTGGAATTCCTCAAGAGTTTCACCATTCCAAAGAACTCTTATAGTAGGACTTGAGATGTAATACCAAATCAGGTTTATCATGTTCTCAGGCAGGCCAATAACTTTAAAAGTATCCAAGATAAATTCCCAATTTAACCTATCATAGGCTTTTTCCAGGTCTATCTTTATAGCCATCCACCCTTTAGCCCCTTTCTTTGATCTCATGGAATGGAAGATTTCTTGAGCAACAATAATATTATATTGCCGCTGCCTCTTAGGTATGAAGGCACATTGAGATGGGCCCACAAGCTTAGTAAGAGGGTTTCTGATCTGACAGACAATGATCTATGTAATTGTTTTGTAAGACACATTACAAAGGTGATGAGAACATAAAGGCCAATAGGTCTGAAGTGCTTCATAGAGATTACCATATCAATCTTAGGAATGAGAGTGACAAAATTTTGATTTATTTCAACAACCAACTCAGGTCTATCAAAGATTTTGTGGATCAGTCTACAAAAAAAGTACCAATAATACTACATTGGCTTTGATAGAATATGGCTTGAAACCATCGTGGTCGGGAGCTTCTAAGGCACCAAAGCTCTTGATGGTAATCCAAATTTCTCACCTAAAATTCCCATACAAAGGAAATTAATATCATCTTCTCAAGAAAAGGAAAGGTATATTGTAAGACACCCGACTCGATCCTCCAAATAGTAAAAAGCTCTTTAAAGTAGTTGGTAGCATTGTGTTCAATGGCTTCAGGATCCTCAATCCAATCCCCTGCTGCATTCTGTATGGAGGTAATGTGGTTTCTTCTTCTATGAATGCTAGCCAAGCCCTGGAAATATTTGGTATTTCTATCACCAAATTCTAACCATTTTGCTCCAGACTTTTGGTACCAAAAGACTTCCTCTTGCACAAGAATCTCCTCATGCAGGCCCAAAGTTCCTTTTGCCGAGAAGGAGACCTTGATTCCTCGCTCTAGTAATCTTTTTGTCCAACTGATACATATGCCTCTCAAGTTTCCTTTTCTCACAAAGATCCGACTAAAAGTCTTTTTATTCCAATCCTTAAGAGCATGTTGAGTTGTCTTAAGTTTAAGTGGAAATTCATGCTCAAGAACTTTCCAAGCTTCCAAGAGAACCTTATCAAAATCCTCACGAGTCAACCAAGAAGTCTCAAAACGGAAAGGTCTCCTATGTTTGTTACTTCGAAGTTCTAACTGTAGCCGCAAATTTGATAAGGAGGACTCTATGATTAGATTTATAAGAGGGAAGATGGTGGACAATTACCTCAATAAACTGATCCTCCACAAGAAGTTTATGAACATTCCACAAGCCTCTTTCTAGTGTCATCTCTCTCCCAAGTAAAGCGGATCTCCACTAAAGCCAATATCAATGAGTTCACAATCCCTAATAGCCATCGTGGAGCCCAGGGCCTGTGTCTAAGAGGGTTTCTCAAAAGAGGACCATGTCTCTCTGAGTCGCAAGTTATATCATTGAAATCGCCAATTAGAGGCCAAGGTTCATTTATACCCTCATTAATTTCTCTAATCTCTATCCAAATATTCGGCAAAAAGAGAGTGAGGAGAAGCATAAATAGCAGTAAGAAACCAGAGAATATCATCCCTATACTTCACCTTCATGTGTATCAGTTGAGTTGAAGATTGGATGATTTGAACTCCCCAAATATTTGAGTCCCACAAACACTAAAGACCAACTGATTGACCCCTAACATCAACAATGAAAAAACTGTCCATGCCACATTTTTTGGCAATTTTCTTAACTATATCCCCACAAGTGTGAGTCTCACCTAGAATGACTAAGGAACTAAAAAATTTCTTTTGATATCTTTCATAAGACCAAGAAAACCCTGCATCGGCAAAGGCTCTCGCAGCCCAAAGATATTATATTCATTGACAATGTTTAGTCATTTGGGATTCTACTATCCCCGAGGTATCCATAAGTAAATTACCTAATAAGAGACTACTAGATCCCCGTGAGTTTCCTTTGTGAGAGTTATGGAAACCCACATTTGAGCTATTATCATTGAGCAGTTAGCAACTCTAGGCAAGAAGGCATGCTCAATTTGGTTAAGAATAGCTCCTTGCTTGGCTTCAACCACGTGCCTCATGTACTCTAGCACTTTGTTTTCTCTTTCCTTGGCTTTCAATCTATTTTCCTCAAGAGAAACATTCTGAGCACCCATTGATGAACTAGCATTTTCTTTATTAATAGTAGGTATAACTATATTCAGTTTTGGATGCTTAGTGCTATCGTTATCAATGTTCTTTGGTAAGTTAGAAGCAGATTTGATCTTCTGATTCACTTGTTAGTTTCTTCATGTTGCAAGATTTCTTACTCTCACAACAGAGTTGACAATTGGCTTAGGTACCAATCCATCATCACTGCTCGATCTCTTCTTGCTTTGGATTGGCTCAGGTTGCTCATCAAGATTATTTAGCTCTCCATAACGAGGTCTATTTTGGTTAGCACTAGAATATCTTAATCCCTCTGTAGATTCAACATTATCAGCTTTCTGGGCGCAGTTTTCTGATTTTGGACTTTTTTTCTCTAAACCTTCTTTGGAATGTTCCAAGGATCCATAATCCAAATCCTCATTCTCGCTTCTCTCGTAAAATCTCGATCGTAAGCACCATTTAGAGACTCAACCACTATAACTAATTCGTAACTAGAGCCCAAGCACTTCGATGCATTGTTGTTTGATTTGTCTCTGCAAAGAAATGGGGAATCCTAACCCAAAATTTCTCTACATTGCTCCTTTTTATGTCCATACTTCCCACACCGAAAGCAAATGGCATGAAGCCCTTCATATTCAAGACAAAGATGCTCCCCTCTAATAACCACATGAGATGGTAATTGTTTGTCTAAATCAATCTCAACACAAATTCGAGCAAATTCCCCCCTATTAATTTATGGTGTTTCCCATCCTTTTCAGAAATACTTCATTGCATAACTCAAGAGGGAGTTTTGGAATACAGATCCACACCGCAATTTTTTGAGCTAGGCATGCACCATGAAAACCGTGGTCTCCAACTTTGAACTATGAGATAGTGGTCACTATCTTCCAAGGACCTTAAAAAAGGGCACATTTGTAGTCAGCTTGCGATAAATGCAAAGATTACGACAGAAGAAAGTGAATAGGAAATTATTAAGAAATTGAGAATGAGTAGTAATTAATTAATTAATTAATTTGAGGTAAATCGCTATTTTTAAAACTTTCAATAACTAAGTGACTAGGCAATGTTGACTCCACATACACAAATTATCCGCATGACATGTCATATAGGTGCAACACCCATGTTTTTCACTTGGGTACATAAGAATTTGCCGAGGAAATATTTTGGAGTGATTCATTCTCTCTTCTTTTTATGAAGAAGAAAAAGTTTTTTTATTTTAAATATTTAATTTTTGTAATTAAATTTCAGTTTTTAATTAAATAAATAATGACGTGACAGTCATGAGTAGTGCCTATGTAAGACGCCGTGTCATTAAATGAAGGCCACGTCACATTTTTTTTACAGACTTCCAAATCAGCAAAAATAAAATGAAAAATTCCCATTTGGAATAAAATGTATGAATTTTAAAAAATAGGGGGACTAGATGTCAAAGTTTTAAAATAGAGCGACTAAATATCTGTTTTTTTGAAAATAGGGAGACCAAAATTATAATTTAGCCCATAAAATATTTGCAAAATAGATTAGACTTTTGAGTAAAACTTTTTATGTGGCTAAACTCTGATATTAATAGGGTTTAAATAGTATATACTATAGGTGTAAATTTTTTTACACCATTGACAAATAAAAACCATAGTTATATAACTTTTAAAGTAGTTAAAATAAAGTAAAATATTTTTTATGTCGTGTCGTTTTGCGATAGCTTTGTAGAAAATGTTCTACACAATGGTTTTTTTATCAGTTCCAAAAAATTGGGCATATATATATATTATATAAGTTAGGCTTAATTACAGTTTTGGTCTCCCTATTTTCGCTAACTCACGATTTTGGTCCCCCAAGAATTTTTTTCACGAATTTGTCCCCTATTTTTACTAGCTCATTTATTTTAGTCTTCAAGAATTTTTCTCACGAATTTAGTCCCTATTTTTTAATTAATTCACGATTTTAGTCCCCTATTTTTCCAATTCTTAAAATCAAAGTCTCCTCTAGGAAAAATAGGGGACTAAAATCGTGAGTTTTCATGTAAAAATTAGGGACTAAAATCGTGAATTAGTGAAAAATAGGACTAAATTTGTGAGAAAAATTTTAGTGACTAAAATCGTGAGTTCTTTGAAAGTGACTAAATTCGTGAAAAAAATTTTTGGATGATCAAAATCGTGAGTTAAAAAAAAATAGTGACCAAAAGCGTAATTAAGCCTATAAGTTAAATACATATAAATATGTTACCTAAAATATTAGATTAAATATATTACCCAAAAAAAATATTATATTAAATAGTTCGAATAATAACTGAAGAGTTAGACCAAAAAAAAAGAATAATAATTGATGAGGAAAAAAAAAGGCGGTGAGAGTGGGTGGATTTTGATTTTGGGCGAATACTGAAATTCCCCGTCACTCCGCGCCCTCAAGTTTCGGTTTTGCCTCTTGCTCTACATTTCCAAATTAAGAAGAAGCGCCACCACCATAAATTAAACTTGAAAATCAAAATTCGGAAAATTTTCAATGCTCCCTCCATATTCCAAATTCAAATATTTTCCAAACTCCCCAACATTAAAATATATAAATCCCATTTTCTTATTACAACCCAATCTCATCACCTCTCCATCCACACCACTGCTCAATTATTTCTGTGTCTCTGAAATTCCTTCGCAGCAATCGCAATGGAAGGAAGTTCAAGTAGCACAGCCGCCGTAGTCGACGAAAGCAATAAGGAGAATATTCCACCAGGTTGTGAAAGCAATAAGGGGAAGAAGAAGAATAAGAAGAACCCGATTCCTCCCAAATCTCCATCTTTCAAGAACAAGAAAAAGAAAAAGACCAAGAAGGGAACTAAGCGAAAATCAAAGAGGATTCCACTTGCTGATATCACTAATCTTGTTAACGAATCTGCTACAACAACTTCAACACCAACACCAACACCAACGGCAACAGCAACAACAACTACTACAATTACAACAACTACAATTACTACTACCACCGAACAACCAGAAATTGAAGCCTCTGTTCCTCCTTCTTCTGCTCCATCCAGTTCTAGGAGGAAGGCCAAATCGAAAACATTGAGAATGGGATTCAGATAGTTAATAGATCATAGATCATATGATACATATGTAATACGCTCATCGTGTGTGATGAAATGAAATAGCTAGGTTTCCATTTTCTTTTTTTCTTCCCTTATATTCGGTTTGTTTGTATGATGAATTGTAATAGCACAAGTTGAAGAAATGTATAAATACAATGTTCAGATTCACGATATATGCAGTTTCTAGTATATTTTTTTTCTGTATCAATTTAGCGATCTTGAATCTGCATTTTCCCTCCCGGTTGATTGCCTTTTTTCGAGGAAAGTACATTAGGATTAATTAATTAGGTATATACAGGGGAAAGGCAAAAGATTATGTAAAAATATGCTTTTAGAATTTAGATCTAAAATGATGTCAAAAAAAAAAAGAATTTAGATCTAAAATGCACGTGCTGACACAGTACACAAATTCTCTCTCTCTCTCTCTGACATACTAGGTGCTGTCTTTATTGTGTGTACACATTACACAATTCTCTCTCTCTCTAACACACGGATGAGAAATCAAATCTACAATGGTCTGAGATTTTAGTTGAGTATTACTATTACTACTAGGGTCTTTGTTTTCGTACCCCCCTCATTCCCTCCCACACCCCCATAATCCAAAAAATTCCAAGAATACCCTCGCCTTAAAAAAAAAAAAAAAAATTAATTTTTCTGAATTACCTCAAAATAAGGTAATTAGGCTCAAAAATAATTGATAATTTCGGAATTACCTTTAAAACAGTATTTCCTGCTCATAAACATAAATTTTTAATTACCTCTAAAAAGGTAATTCAAATTTTTAGTTTTTTATTAATTTTTTAAACTTTTTATATTGAATTAATATTTAAACGCGTTATATTTTGGAACTATGATACGAGCGGTTTCACGATTTAAATAACAATACGTCAAAATATATAAAATGAGCAATATAAAAATATAATGTACAAATACAACTACTATGGGCCCAAAATGTTTAACAATGATGAAAATAAGCACGTGAAGTGGGTGAACGTGCGACATCTAAGGCATCCGGTCAATGCAACGCTTCTCTCGCACTCTCCTCATATGTCTCTCGGAAAGAGAGCTCTCGATGATATGGTGGATCCCGAAGCCGGGCGCTGGCTCGCTCGCTCGTGGGTCCGCACCGAGTAAGACGCACGCTGCCGGTTACCGATCGTACCAAGGAAGGTAATCGGGATCGCACTCGCGTGGTAGCCCGCCAATCTACTAGCCCGCCAAAATGTCCGCGCTCAATCGATACATCAAGAATCCCTCGTGATGATCTCGTCCGCAGAGGAGCATTACCCGAAATGGGTGCTCTGTGGATCCTCTCAGAAGCCGCTCGAATCGCCAACGCACACTGCTCTCGCATGTAGGGAACACCGTCATCGCCCAAAGCAACCGACCGGCCGCACGCAAGATATGTTCGACAAAGGAACATACCGCCTGTGGTCATCATAAAGGGTGAGGATGACATCCCCACCGCAGAGCATCTATCCGCGCCTAAAGTCCACCAACTTGACATTATCCCGCCTTCTTGTTCCCCCAGCTGGTGGCACGTGGCTGATGCGTCCTAGCTAACACTTTCCGACCAACGACCGTGGGAAAGTGCTCGTAGATCCAACACTGAAATAGTTAAATTAAAAAATAATCGCTTATTAATATATGTTAAATTTAATTAAAAGTTTTAAATTAAAAAAATAAATAAATGATTACCTGGAGGAGTGTCGAGTATCCGCCGAACTGCTTGGTCGTATAAAAGACCGCTTTCGTCAGCTGGGTGTAGAGGTAAGTAAGAGCAGCTATACCCCAAGACCATCGCCACACTGGCCAAGATCCCGGCAGATACATCCACCTCATCGCACTAATGTGTGACTCTTGTCACCCGAGAATGGTGGTGCCTATCAGAAGAGCATGTAGCACCGCGTACCGCTTCATAAGCACCCGTGCCATGTTCGCCTTGTCAAAGCGCCCTCCGCGAGAGATCCTCGACATCGCCTCGTTATCCCTAAGCTCTCGGATGACGAAGAGCTTTGATCCATGCCCAAACGATCCACACCATGTGAAGAGCCTCAACAAACTAAAATGCGCTCGTGGTCCAACGGGTGCCATCCAGTGGCAAGTGGAGCGAAGACGGCCACATCATCCAAGGTGATCGCCATCTCCCAAAGGGCATGTGGAATGAACAGGTCTCGGGATGCCACCTCTCCACAAAAGCAGATATCAACTCATGGTTGATTCCCGCAGAGGTGTGATGTCCAACTCGTAAAGCTTAGCCACACGCAACCGAAGGCTCTACCCGTGGGTGGTGCTCAGAAGTCTAATCCTAGAAAACTTCCGCCGTGAGATACAACCTTTGGTTCCGAGGTGAAAAATTAAAATTAAACCATACGTTATTAAAAATAAGTAATTAATTGTTGTTAAGTAAAATTAAAAAAAAATTAAAATTAAACCATACGTTATCTATCCGTGGCCGCGCGCGAGGCGTATCCCAAAGTGTATAATCAATGGTGGGTGATCCACACCGGGCAAAGTGAACCTCCTCCTCCTCAACCTCCTCCCGAACCTCCTCCTCCTCCTCCTCCTCCTCCCGATGTCGACCCTCATCCTCCCGCTCCTCCCAAGCCTCCCAACCGTCATGATACATCTCGGGTGCTCCTGGTGCCGCATATGGTACTCATAATCGTGGTGGTCTTCTATCCGCCGCTTCATACCGTGGCCGAGGTCGCCGAGGCCGAGGCTCGTGCTCAACCATCTCTACCACTCCGCACGGCTCTCGCGCGCCTCGACGCCGAAGCATGCCCAGCAGACTCTCGAGCCCTCTCGTAAAGTGTCCGGAGAAGGAGTATCGCTACTACTCGCCTCCCGAGAATCTTTCGCGCTCGCGTCGTTTGCGCGGTGCCGCTCAGGAAGACTTCGCCGCTCTACGTTGTCCGATCGCCTACTCGCCATCGTAAAAAAATAAATGTAATTAGAAAATATTTAAAATTGAAAAAAAAAAAAATAAAAATTGGGATTTTCGGATTATTAGGTAATTAGAAAGAATTTTGAAATACTCGGAAGGAGGTAATTAGGTCAGAAATTCAACCTAATTACCTCCTTCGAGGTATTTCAAATTCTTTTCTAATTACCTAAGAATTCAAAATCACTTCGAATTTACTTACTTTTTTTGAAATTATGTTTTGTGAAATGTGAAATGTGATTTTGTAAATTTCCAGGGGTATTTTTGTCCATTTGGGACATTATGGGGGTGTGGGAGGGAATGAGGGGGGTACCGAAATTAATAGCCTTACTACTATACTATAATTGTCTGATCAAATATTAATGAATGTTGTAACATGGTCAAGTATTATACTAATGTAATCTCGTGCATCTGAATGACTATTGAATGCCACACATAGCTACCATCTATTTGTAAATATAGTAAGGGTGTGTGGGAGTGAGAAAACATGAGAAGGGGAAGAGATAGAAAGGGAGTGGAGCTATGGCTATCTGAGAGGGAAGTACGAACTAAAGAAGGGAGGGAATGGAAGAATGACTTTTACTTCACAAACTTTCCAAAGGATGTGAGTTTATTATAATTGCACAAAACATGTTCTTCATCAATCAACAGGAATAAAGAAGGGAGAATGTTTGCTTTTTTGAATTAATTCCTTTAAACAATAACCAAATTTTATTGAAAAAATTGTGTGAATGTTGGACCAGATCATATATAGTCTGTGGTCTTTTGTTGGGCTGCGAGAAAATACCCCAAACGGAACAAAACAACTACACGAAAAGAGATCCCTCTTTATCCTCACGAAGCAACGAGTGGGTAAAGGGAGAGGCAGAGTCGTAAATATTACAATTACAGCTTAAAGATAAACTATGCTTAGCTAACACATGAACAACCATGCTGCGACCTCGAGAAATTTGGACCACCTAATATCACCATCCTCATTAAAAATACCTCTAATGCCATCAATTATTAGAGAGAGAGAGAGAGAGAGGTGTACAACTGAGATATAACTTATCAAATTCAAAGCACATTGAGAGTCAGATTGAACAATTATCTTCCTCAAACCTCTTCCCCACAAGATCTAAAGACCATGAAAAATTGCCCACGCTTCCGCTTCCAGCACAGAGCAACTCTACAACTTCTGAGAGAAACCAACCTGAAACTCACCATGGTTATTTCGCACCACCCCACCGCACCCATCCAACGCTCCAGCTTCACGAACCGATGCATCCACATTCAAAGACACGAAACCCACTGAGGGAGGGGACTAGTTGTTGAAGCACTCCTCATCTCTGTTCCTATTAAGGGGATTGAGCTTCTTGATGATGGATCTACTGTTAATTGAAGCAATTACCTGCTTTTGGGTACTCGTCAGAATACAACGAAAGGACGAAATCTTGTTCAGAAGATGAAGTTATTTCGGGCTCGCCAGATGTTCTCCAAAGCGAAACCAAAGGTAAGACTCCAATTCTGTGCTTGATTACCATGATTTACTCTGAGATTTGATTCCAACCATTGAGTCCAATCACTTGTAGTAAAGAATTCCCAATTAGTAGGGATTGGTAAACAGTTCCACATCATAGTAATTCAGTTGCAATCGCGGAATGTGTGAAACAAAGTTTCGTAGTCTCCACCGCAAATTGGGCAAAAACTGCAGTTAGAGATATAACGCCTAACTCTCTCATAATTTGTTTGGAGAATACCTTGCATCGCCTTCCAGAGAAAGAAACACACCCTGTCAAGACCAGACCACTTCCAAACCAATTTGAAGCTGCAATTAGGGGGATTCGAGATATATTTCCTAATAGCAAGATACGCAGACTTAGAGCTAAATAAATTCTCAACATTGTTTCTCCAGCAGAAGGTGGAATCAACGTTACTGAGTCTAGGAGGAGGGAGAGGCAGAATCTTCTCAAGCTCATTTCCAGGTAAAAAACCCCTCAAAACCAATCTATCTCAATTACCGTTTCCATTAATTAAATCACTGATCCGTCTCTGACATAAATTGTCGTTGATGGGTTGAAAAATAGAGGAAATTAACAGATAATAATTGAAATAATGATCTTCCCAAAATCTTACGGTCTCCCCATTACCAAGCTTCCACATTAGATTTTTTCTAAAAGTATCCCAATTGCTACTGATACCTCTCCAAAAGTTGGAACCAGTCTTGTTAGTATTGATGTTGGGGAACTTCGCATACCCAGTATTATATTTGGCCTTAACAATGTCCTTCCAAAGGTAATTAGGATGAGAACATAGGTTCCAAGCATCTTTCATGATAGATGTAAGATTTAGATCTCTCATGGATCTTAATCCCAAACCTCCCTCAGTATTAGGTTGGAAAATCTTATCCCAACTAATGGGGTGGAATTTCCTTTTCTCATCATCTTCACCCCAAATAAAGCCACAACATATTTTATCAGTGTCATCACACACTCCTTTAGGAATATTACAAGACTACATGACATAAGTTGGAAGAGCTTGAAGCACAGATTTGGTAGGAGTGACTCTACCTGCTAGGGAAAGGGTCATGTCCTTCCAAGAACTAAGTCTTTGGGTGACTTTGTCAATAATAAATTTGAAAGTGTTCTTATTTACCCTCTTGTGGAGGACAAGAACTCCAAGGTATTTGCCCAGGCTGCATTGGAAACCAAACATATCTCTAATTTCCACCTTAAGAGACCGAGGGACATTTTGAGAAAAGAAAATTATAGTCTTATCAAGACTAACCTTTTGTCCAGAGGACTCACAGAAGCAGTGCAACACCTTATGAATCACCTCAGCTTGGTCCACAAAAGCTTCAGCAAAAAGCAATAGATCATCAACAAAGGCTAGGTGAGAGATAGGAGGATATCTCCTAGTCAACTTAATTGGGGAAAAATTTCTAAGCCTGACTTTAACTTCAATCAAGTGGAAGAGCCTCTCAAGACAAAGAACAAATAAATATGGAGAAATAGGATCGCCCAGTCTAATACCCCTAGATGGAGAGAATTCCTCAAGAGCTTCACCATTTCAAAACAATTTCATTTTGAGAGATGAAATGCAAACAAAGGCTAGGGGTGTCCAGTGGTTCGGACAAATCCAAACCAACCTATAATCCAATCTAAACTGATATGTTTGGTTCAAACATTTTTCGTGTTCGGGCCAAACTCGAAACAATCAAAACCAACCCATAGTTGTTTGGTTCGGGCAACTGATTTTTAAAAAACAAACACGTGAACCCAAACCAACCAATACTATGTCTTAGTTTGGTAATTTTAGAAGAACAATAGTATGAATTTGAAGTCTTTCAATGGATTTTAATTAGTTTGATTTTGTGTTATGTTTAAATTCTAGAAATTTTTAGCTATTTAGAAGTGTTGGAATATACAAAAGAATGTTACTTTTTATATTTTAAAAAATTAATATTTAGCACATGACCCGTGAGCCCAATCCGAACCAACCCGTCCAATATTGAATTGCTTTGGGTAAGATTTTAATAAAAAATGTAAAATTCAAACCAACCCAAACTGAGTAATTGTAATTGTTTCGAACAATAGATTTTGCCATATCCAAACAAGGACGGACAGTGTAGCCGGATTGTGTAAGGGGACCCAACCCCGAACTTCGTAGAAAATACATCAACCATCCATCATCGGGGCCAATAATCACATATTGTGTCTTAGGAGCATGGTTGACCACCTTTCAAGGGTTTCAAGAACTAGAAAGGAAAAAAAATTTAGTAGTTAAATATGAATTCTAAAACAAAACAACAGACAATTACGTCTCCCACCCATATGTGAGTGGCCATTTGGTATGAAAAAGAGCAGACAAGAGACAATACGCGCCACAGGGAAATGGTCTCGCTCACTCCCCGCTTATGCTGGGGCGGTGGAGTCGTAGGTGCTAAGAGTGAAGGATGTGATGGAGCTTCTTGTACCGATAACTCCCCGACATATACTGGCACCTCTCGAGAGTAGCAGGAACAAACTAAACTTCTCCTGACAGTTTGTCTTCCGGTGGAAGTTGTAGGCATCTCTCTCATAGCTTGCCGCTAACCATCCTCACTTGAGTTTTCCACGTAGTACCATAAAGGTAGCTATATTTTAAAAGGCTCTCCAACTTCTAGAAATATGGTTCTGGCTGTTTTGTTTGTTCAAATTTGCAACATTGTTTGAAATTGGGCAAAAACCACCAACATTACACATATTGTAAGCTTATAGGTTACCAACAAAGCATCAGGCTAATCCACTAATGGATAATCAATCAAGTATAGCCGAAACTCCTAAAAATCAACAATAATCATATGAGCAACACCTAAACAAACTTAGATCTAAAATAGTAATTTAACGTTTTTAGGCACAAGTCTTTGCAAGTCTAAAAATACATTTTTGGATCATTCGAGAACAGGTTCAGAAATGTAATTCAAGACACTAAAAAAACAAAAAAAAAGATGGAAACAATCATACCATTGTGCAGATTAGAGAGTGAAAAGAGGGAGTTTGATGTAAATAGGTCAGGAGAAAGAGAGGGAGAGTAATCCTCTCTTGTGATGGGGTAAAAACAAAAGAAAATGATGAAAATCATTGAGGTGCAGACTACAAAAGGTATAGGTGTCAATATCAATGCCAAAAATTAGGAGTATCACTTAGCGGAGGGCCAATAAAGAGGGGTTTTACTTTTCCCACTCCCCCTCCTACTCTTTCACACCCTTTAACAAATTTTATTCCAAAAATAACCTCGTATGAAACGCTGAGAGGACATGTTTAATGACGGTTCGAACGACCTTGTTCGAACACGTCCGAACAACAGCATGCGAACGCAATAAAATTGGTGAATGTGGTGTGAGGGTCCATTATTTGTTGCCTCGGTTAACAGCATACGAACGAAATAAAATAGGGTGTTCGAACAAGGTTATGTGAACAAGTTCGAGTGACCCCATTCGAACAGGTGAAATTACGCACAAAAGGGTGTGAAGTCAATTTTTAACTCACGCGGACGATGTCGTTCGAAGCCCCATGTTTGAACACGTGAAAATTCTTGAAAAAAAAGATGCTTTGGCTGACTTTTTGGTCATTTAACACACTTATAGGGTGTGTTTTGAGTAGGAGGGAGAGTGGGAAAATCAAAACCCATAAAGAGGATAGTAGCCCACTCACGATCAATTGGGCTTTGTTATGACAACTTTCGACTTTATGTTTGCCACCTCCCAATTTAATTTAATGCAAAATGACCTCCAAAATTCCTCCGACAATTATTCTTTCCTCCTTCATCTCCAAAATCCAAATGTCTCCGCGCATTCTCTGTAATAGTGGGTCCAGTCCAAAGAAATCCATGTTTATTTCCGTTGCGTTCCCCTCAACGAGCTGCCTCATGCATGCAAGTTGTTCGACGCATTGCCGCACAATGAAGTTGTCTCTTACAGCCAGCACGTTTATCGGTTCCATGTGGTCGACGTTGGGATGCAGATGATGCTTGAAACTTTCTCTTTCAATGACGACGTCTTAGAGAGTGGCTTTGTTGCCTACCCAATATACTCTCACAAGTTTGCTATTGTGTGAATTGTTGGTACATGGTTTGTGTGGACCTGTTGATTCTGAAGAGGATTTTGATTATGGCAAACAGGTACATGGTTTGATGACTATTTAATAATTTTTTTAGTTAGTGGGCTTAACTCTAGGGATTTAGTTGCTCATCCTTGGGCCAGCAATAGTAGTACATTGTTAGAATTCTATGGCAAGTTTGATAATTGATTTCCGTTGATAACTATTTAATAAGTTAGAAGAGTAGAATATAATTTCTTGGAATGCTTTGGTATTGGGTCACTCTAATATTTTCTCTTCCACGTTAGTTCTATTATTACAAGAAATGCTTTATATGGATTGTTTTCCTAATGATTTTTCCTTGTCTGCTATTCTTAAATCATCATTACTATCACTTACATTGTCTCCTTGGTCTGGTTATGAGTATGGGATGTAAGCATTATAAATACGTGATAAACTATCTTGCAATGGCTTGCACTAGAAATGGTCTCATAAATGTAGCATTTTCATCATTGCCGGAATCTATAACAGAACTTGCACTTAACATGTTAAGAAATTGCAACATGAGTTATACAGCAAACCAAATCTTTTGACAACAATGCACTTAACATGTTTTATAGTTTTGTTTTCCAGCTCATTCAACCATCATGTTTTATACCAGGATCTCATATCCATAAGTTTCTTGTGCTCACAATATCCTCTGGGTATTTTTCATGCCTGTTTGCTATCTAATTACCCCAGCCATCACTTGAAATGTCTTGGTCGATTTTTTTCAATGCTTTGGCGTGACAACATCTTGAGTGCATATAGTAATTGACTTTACAGAAGTTATTATAAAGTAATACACTGCTTTTTATTACTACTGTATTGTGTATGTTCATCAACTATCCAATAAGTCTTCATAATTTTTATGTGAATACCTTACATGTGAATCTAGTAAGTCCATTCGAGAGAACCAACAAGGCACCATCACAGATTCACAGCATGCTTCTTGTAATAATGGGTTGGCAATTTCTACCCGCAAGTGGGGATCCCCGCGGGGATTGCCCCGAATGGGGCCCCGTGGACGGAGGATTTTTCTCCGTGGGGATGGGGACGGAGGAGAAAATCCCCCCGCAATCAAAGTGGGGATGGGGATGGGGATCATACCCCATACATGCTGGGACCCATACTCAATAAATTACATAAATATTCTTATTATAGATATATATTATTTATAAGTAATTAAATTTTTAGTCTTTTTATACGTGTTTTCAATTTAAAATATTAACAAAATAATAAATTGTTCTGACTTTTATACTTTCCAAATATTAGAATATAAAACTAAGACTAACATTTATATTTTTTATATTAAAATGTTAAACTTTTGAATTTTAGTCTTACTTTTTATATATTTTTCTAATTTTATTATATTTTAATTATATTTTTGTTAGCTATTGGGGTCCCCGCGGGAACCGTGGGGATCCGTGGGGATGGGGATGGGGGAGGAAATGTCCCCGAAGCGGGGAATGGGGATGGGGACGGGGGACAATTTGAGTGGCGGGGACGGGGAGCGGTGGAGTACTCCCGCACCCGCCCCGCCCCGCCCCATTGCCATCCCTTTACATTTTATAATAAAAAACCTAATGTGTTTGATGATAGTCATGACTTATAAAATGTGCTCTTTCTTTGTTCAGAGAGAATTGTTGGATTTATTATTTTTATTAATCAATATTATTGATTAAAATTAATTAATTATTTGGAGTTAATTATGATTCAATTTTACTCCTAGTAATTGTTGATTTTTCTACTGATCTTGCATTGACTAATTGATTGCCTAAATAATACTCCCTCTAGTATTATATATAAGAGAAAAATGCAGATTTAGATTCATTGAATAAGTGATGTATCTGGTCTGTCAATGTATAATAGACCAAATGCATCAGTTATTCAATGAACTTTTATATGAGACTCGGGGGAGTAATTGTCTCATAGTTAGCATCTCCCGCAGCATTAAAGCATATTCTTCACACCAGACTAAATTATGTGGCCAGTAAAAAAGTGACAAGTTTCATCAAATGTAGCTTTCTCATTGTCTTTGACACCACTTGGTAAGAAGTCAATGATCGATACATAATCTTAGATTATTTATTTCTGTCATAGGTAATGCTTTTGAGTTTTTATTATCTATTTTTTCTCTTGTTACTGCTGTCATTTTTTACTTTTACGAAGAGTTGTTTGTAATATGTATCATCACATCAATTACTTTAATCATGCATTGCATACAGTGATTTTCTTCAGAATAGGAAAATATTGTTGTTGTACTTGATAGGACTGTAAATGAATGGACTAGTGGAGGAAAAAGGAATGAAGCCATTAGATTTATCGAAACATATAAATTCTTGTCCCTTTCCCTTCTAGTTCTACCCTTTATTTTCATAGCATCCCAACCAACCAAACCATAAAATCTAATCATCCAGATTGCTATTCTTGAAATTTAAGGATTATATTTATATTTATATGAAACCAGGGGTTAAGAGAATAATTTAACTACTAAAGGCTTGAAATTGTAATGGTAAGCACCAACCAAATACTTGCATAGTCGCATTTTGATCAGGTACAAGTGTAACGCAATAATCCTGCTAACTTAGCAGTGCTATATAGTATATATAAGAATCATATATATATAATATTCCCCATTGTTATGAATTTTATAATTACTCACTAGGAAATTCGGCAACATCGTAAGTTTGTGCCTATCCAGAGTTAAAATAAAAGTTGATGATATAACCCAAGGAAAATGAAAAATGTAGTGGTTAAAATTCCTAACACTTCATCAAGTTATATAGTTAATAGTGACAGATAGTCAGATCTTTCACTTACACTAGATGTTATCAATGATTTCCATTGGAATAGTAAACTCTATGTAAACTACACTGTATATACTACTATTGTTGAGGTTGATGATTATCTTAATCTAATTAGTTTACGGATTAAATAAAAAATAAACTTGTACTTTAAAGTGGGAAGTTAGCAAGTGGAGAAAAGGTTAAAGAGTTAAAACATTGTGATAAGGTTGGTTCTTCTGTTGGTTGTGGAAGTAATGGGTTAAAAAATTGAATTGAAGTGCTTTATTTACATGGAAACTCTTGCTTGCACATAAAAGAAGCACTCACCCTCGACAAATAACAGCGGCAGAACATTCACATGATAATCTGCTTTGGCCAGTAGGGTTTATCTTTCGACGTAGATAAGATCAACCTCTGCAACTCTCTTCACCTTTTAAATTTTAAATAATTAGTCAACATATGTAGTATTTTCTGAAATTTTTAAATTTCTTTTCCTAGACAATTGTTCATGTTTAGTACACCAGCTGGTACTGGTACTGGTGCTGTCTTTTTTACTGCTACAGCACAATTCCTTTATAAAATCACCACAAGGGTATAAAAATAAATTCTCAAAATGGATAAGTGGTGTTTGAGAAGTAGTACCACTTGTTATTTTTTAAAGTGCTGTTTCTTGAATATAAATAAGGCGAGGCTTGTTTTTGTTGGGAACAATGTTTGTGAGACAGAGTAAATTTCTGCAAATACAAATAATTCTCCAGGAAAATCAGATAAAAATAATGCTAAACAGTTTAGCATGGAAAACCTTCTAAAAACGACTATCGACTTGTAAGCCACTCAGGTCTGTTTGATGGCCATGACAGGTTACATACAATATATGATACAACGCAAAATAGAGATAGGATATGACAGAGACAAGATAAACACTCATATAAAGTGATTGATGTGCAACGTTGGATAAGAAATAAATAATCTATATTATTTTTTTTTTATGTACAAAGATAAAATATATTATTCTAGATAAGCTTTGGGTGAATCTTCTATGCTCTAAATATGGAGTGGGTAATAATATTATTGAAATCCCCAATTACAATTGTCTTACTTGAAATGATAAAACTAATGGCATTGCATTTATTCTGTAAAGGCAGATTCCAATTGTCTTTTTCCATGAGAAGCGGGAAACAAATATGGCGCCCAGTACAGAGCCCTGGAACTGGATTTGGAAATGACTTGCTATAGAAAAGATCAAGTGTTTGATCTGGACAACTTGCACAATCCCCCCGCCATAGTTATGTTAACAAGAAGAAGCATGTTAAATTCTCTTATTTGTCAACGATGTAAGGTGGTAAGTCAGGAGGATGATTCCTTCTGTAATGTTGCTAGTATCAAAGAGTGGATGCATTGTGGTATAACTCACCATACTTCTCATGTGATTAATTTGGAGGAGTAGAAACTCATTTTGCCTAATAAATGAGCTTGATTTTTTTTTTTTTCAAACTGAAGAGAGATATTCAGAATTTATGACGAGAATAAATCCCAATTGAAGAAGAAAGATGAATCTTGTTTGTATTATTATACAATTGATGAATCAATTTACATATATGTATATATTGTATCTGATTTGGGCATGAAAGCCCTATATATCTCAACCACCTAAACTAATCAAGATAAGCAAAAGAAAGTCTAAGTCAACTAAGTGGTTGACCCTAGTTATTGCTAACTATACAAATTAATCATAGTGAGCTACTGTGTATTCTATTACCCCCCCTCAAGCTGGAGGGTGAATGTTGAGAACCCCAAGCTTGGCAAGCATGGAAAGAAAGGGCTGAGGATCAAGCACTTTAGTAAGAAGATCAGCAAGTTGAGATGATGAGGGAACCGACAGCAAGTGGAACAAATGGGCCTGCAGTTTCTCACGAACCACATGACAATCAATGTCAATGTGCTTCGTTCTTTCATGGAAGCTGGAGTTGGCAGCTATATGTCTTGCAGGTTGGCTGTCACAGTAGAGCAATGCAGGAGTGATGGCAAACACATATCCTGTAACATGTAAGTAAGCCACTGTAATTCACAAACAGTGGAGGCTAAAGCCCTGTATTCTGCTTCGGTGGAGGATCTGGACACAGTATTTTGCTTTTTGGATTTCCAAGAGATGAGAGAATCTCCAAGGAAAACACAAAAACCAGTAACAGATCTCCTTGTGGTTACACAGGTAGCCCAGTCAGAGTCACTGAAGGCCTTCAATTGTAAGGAGGAACTGGCAGGAAAGAATAGCCCTTGTCCTGGAGCATTCTTAATGTACCTCAGGACACGATGAGCAGCTTGCAGATGTGGTTGTTTGGGATGAGCCATAAAGCCCCGACTCGATTCTTTGAACCGCAAAACCGAGATCAAAGCCGTGTAGTGTTGAGGTAAATTAGCTTACCAATAAGGCGCCTGTAGGTACTGCATCAACATCAACAGAGTTTTCAGCTGCATCTAGATGAGGAAGCCTTGTCATAGGAGTGGAGACAGGTTTTGATCCCAGCAAATGTAACACCCCCTTCTACTTTCTATTCTTTATTTAATAAAAATCAGAGTTTTTCAAAATTTGTCCACGCACCTCAAAGAGGGTGGTACATTTAATGTAACATCATTCAAAACATATTTAAAATTCAAACGCATCAAGTGTACGAAAAACATCTCATAGTCACGTGGGTTAAGACCCTCAAATACTGTTTTAATGTTTACAATAATCCGTAAAATAGTTAGTAACGCAATGGAAATAAAAGCGAGTTCAACATACTCAAGACATAATCCAAACAAAGTTTAGTACATAGCATAAAAATGAAGATAACTAGAGCCCCATCCCCGGTGTTACTATCGAGTCGACTAATAAACCCAAGAGGCATGGCACCTTCACTCAGAATCACTGTTTGTCGCCACGAGAGCAGCAACATAAAAATGCTAGGGTGAGTCTCTTTACATAAATAATAACAAGTAAGATAGGCATTGTATTCGGAAAACATCTAAGAAGTAACAAGCAAGTCATAGCAATTAAGCATTTACCATTCAATTAGAACATCAACAAGTCACAACAGAGGTTAATTAAGCATCAATGAGAATCCAAGGAATGCATGATGATATGCATGTGTGCAATATGCATGTGGATCCATCATCACCTCAAAAACCCCGTCGGGTACCCACCACATGTGGCCGAAGCCTCCCGTCGCAAAATTGGCCGAAGCCCCCGTCTCGTAATGCATATGATTCATGTGACACTATGACAAATGCATCACAACACAACAATCACAACACAACAATCACATCACAACAATTTCAACCACCTTATCATCAATTATCACCCACCACATTATCAATTATTAATCACCACTACATCATTTATTGACCACCACTGATCAATGATTAACCACCTCTTGATCATTTATTAACCACCACATGATCAATTATTAATCACCACCACATCATTTATCAACCACCACTTATCAATTTTTAATTAAATCCCACCTAAGGACCAAACCACCCCATAGGGACCTTTTCTTCACTTAAGGACCATTTTGACACACCAAAGATTAATTTAGGGACTTAGGAAATTATTTGACATATTGGGACTAATTAGACACTAAGGGATTATTTCGTCACGCCAAGGATTAATTTAATTCTTAGGGACTAGTTTGTCACACCAAGGATTAAACTAATTCTTAGGGACTAAACCATCACTTAGACACATTTTGGGTACCTAGCGCAAGGGCAGCCAATATGGCGCCCCACATCTTGTTATCCCAAACCTCACTCACACACGCAGTGACACACACACACACTAGCACAGGGCGCCAAGTTTCTAGTAAACTGGCGCCCCCCTGCACCGCCCCACACTTTGCTCGCACAAGACACACACACCACGCACCTGGCGCCAAAATGCCTAGCATTTGGCGCCCACACGCCTGCCTACACACGAGCACGACCCACGAGTGCGCGCACAAACTTGGTCACGGCGCGCGATTCCTAGGGAATTGCGCGCCCACCGCGTAACCACCCAAACCGAACACAAGGCACCAAAATATAATACTGGGCGCCACTTTGCCTAGCAAATGGCGCCCTGCCCAACACAACACAGTTTCTAGCACATAGACACCCCACCAGGCGCCAGATTCCTAGAGAATTGGCGCCCTACATTATATTCCAGCCACAACACACGCACTGGCGCCAGATTGCCCAAAGAATTGGCGCCTGTTCTTCACCTGCATCAAGACGCATGCTAGAACACAGCAGAACAGCGCCATTTGCCTAGGCATTTGGCGCCCTACCTTCCAACACTCATACTCAAAAACACTTCAAACCTAATTTCTATTCAACAATCCAATTATCACCTTACAATCACTCATTTAAACATTAAATTAACATTATTAGTTCATCATATTCCCACACTCATTCTCATGGAACCATTTCATCAACTACATAGCATGCATAATTTCGCAACTCATGTCCTTACAACCACAAGCAACATGTCAAGATCAAATCAAACATCCCACACATCAATTAACATATAATCAACACAAAATCACATAACACATCATTCCTAGAGCTATTCCAACTATAAAACACATCCTACAAGTTATCATAGATGTAATGGAGAATCCCCTAACCTTGGTTGAGCTAAAATCTCCAAACAAGCACCAAAATCACCAAATGGAGCAAACTACTCCTACTTCCACTATGGCCGAAAAATCTACTTCCTTGGGGTGAGAAAAGAAATTCAAAATAACAAGAATGAGCTTATGGAACTCATGGAAATGGAACATGGAAGGAAAACAAGGGTGTTTAGGACCAAAGCCTTCACTTACCAACACAAAACTTGAGAAAAGTTTCCTCCTTTCTCCTCCTTCAAGTCGAAAAAACGTGGGTCTCCTTCCCTGGGTATCCATGGAAAATTAACAAGGCAAGGAATAAGCTTAGGAAACTTAAGGAAATGGAATGGGAAGAAGAAATGATGAAGAATGAGGTCAAAATCTCACTTACCAACCAAGAACCAAGCAAAGCTTCCACCTTTTTTTCTCCTCCTCTTGCGCGCTACTTCCTCCCTTCCTCTCTATCCTTCGTTGCTTTTTCTTATTCTTTCAAATGAGGGTTTGTGACTTTGTGTAGGGTTTTTGAGGTTTTAAGGTAAATGGGCTTGGGTCATTAAATGACTTGGGCCCTTATTTGCACCACTCTTTCTACTTATTTACTGGACTCAAAATAAAATAAAATGATCTCTAACTCAATTATTCCACTTAAATAAACTAGACTCCTTTTTGATAAAATAAACCCAACTTAATTAAATAATTTAATTAAGTGTTGCAAGCCTTAAATAACTTAATTAGATAAATAATTAAATTATTTTGGGCGTTACAACTCTCCCCCACTTAAAGAATTTCGTCCTCGAAATTACCTGAATCGAACAGCTCCGGATAGGCCTCCCTCATCTTACTCTCCAACTCCCAAGTTGTGCTTTCACCCACTGCTCCTAACCACACTACCTTCACCAAGTTGATCTCCTTGCCCCTCAAGACCTTCACCTCACGGTCCTCAATCCTAAGCGGCATAGTCTCCATTTGTAAGGTCTCTCTCACTCACTCTACATCATCCATCTGCACTACATGAGATGGGTCTGGCACATACTTCCGCAACTGAGACACATGGAATACATCATGCAGATTAGCAAGATTAGGTGGCAAGGCCACCCGATAAGCAACTTTCCCAACTCTCTCTGAAATCTGATATGGTCCAATAAAACGCGGAGTTAACTTCTTAGACTTCAACGCACGACCCACTTTGTTGTCGGAGTAACTCTCAAAAATACATGATCTCCAAACAAATTCTAGATCCTTCCTTCTCTTATCATGGTAACTCTTCATGCTCTACTCGTGAAGCCTTCATCTTCTCTCTAATCATCTTCACTTTCTCTCGTGGTCTCACGCACCAACTCGGGACCTAGCACCACACTCTCCGGTTTCGTATCAACATAATGGAGTCCTACATCTCCTCCCGCACAATGCCTCAAAAGGCGCCATACCGATACTCGAATGAAAACTGTTATTGTAAGTGAATTCAATCAGTGGCAAATGTGAATCCCAAGAACCTCCCTGCTCAAGAACACACGCTCTTAACAAATCCTCAAGTGATTGGATTGTCCTCTCTGCCCGCCCATCCGCCCGGGGTGATATCTTGAACTCAATCTCAATTTGGAACCCAAAGCCTCTTGCAAACTTCTCCAAAACTCTAAGTGAACCTAGGATCCCTATCGGACACAATACTGAGAGGCACACCATGCAGCTTCACAATCGTCTTGACATAGATATCTGCTAACCTCGGAACTGGATAAGTAATATTAATCGGTAGAAAGTGTGCAGATTTAGTCAACCTATCAACAACCACCCATATGGTATCAAACCCCTCGGTTGTAGTCGGCAAACCAGTCACAAAATCCATGGAGATACTATCCCACTTCCATTCAGGAACATCCAATGGTTGCATCAACCCCGCTGGCTTCTGATGTTCTACCTTAGATTTCTGACACGTCAAGCAAGCATACACAAACTGAGCCACATCCCGCTTCATGCCGTGCCACGAACAATTTCTTCAAATCTTGGTACATTTTTGTGGCCCCGGGTGGATACTCAACTTACTCCGATGACCTCTTCTAAAATTGCCTTCTTAATCTCATCATCATTAGGAATGCAAATCCTCCCACTGTACCTTAACACATCATGCTCATCTATCACATAATCTTCACTCGAGAGTGGTCAATCCCAATTGCAATCTCAACCGGTTTAATATCCTTCTTTTGAGCTTCCCGAATAACATTCACGAATTCATTGTGGATCTTCAACACACCCAATCTCACACTCTTAGGTGTCACCTCATGAGACTAGACTCAAATCTCAAAACTGTTCAATTAATTCCAGTTCTTTCACCATCATTGCAGATACATGTAAGGACTTTCTACTCAAAGCATCGCTACTACATTAGCTTTCCCGGATGATAGTTCAAGCTAAAGTCGTAGTCTTTCAAAGCAATTCCAACCATCTCCTCTGTCTCATATTCAATTCCTTCCGGTCAAACAGATCATCGCAACCCTTATGATCACCGAATACCTCAAACTTAGAACCATACAAATAATGTCTCCAAATCTTCAAGGCAAAAACAATTGCGCAAGCTCCAAATCGTGAGTGGGTAATTCTTTTCATGAATCCTCAACTGCCTTGAGGCATAAGCCACTACTTTACCATTTTGCATCAAAACACCTCCTAGCCCCATTTTAGACGCATCACAATATACTACAAAAGGTTCTCCAGATTTGGGCAATGTCAAACAGTGATGTTGTCAACCTTCTTTTCAATTCTTGAAACTTTCTTCACATTTGGAATCCCACACAAACGCCTTTCCTTTACAAGTCAATTGAGTTAGCGGAAGTGCCAACTTTGAAAACCCCTCAATAAACCTTCTATAATATCCCGCCAATCCAAGGAAACTTCTAATCTCCGTAACTGACTTAGGAGCCTCCCACTGCATCACCGCATCAACTTTGGATGGATCTACTGCAATCCCATCACCAGAAATAATATGACCTAGAAAGCTCACTTCCTTCAACCAAAAGTCACACTTTGACAACTTAGCATACAACCTTTTCTCTTTCAACACTTCTAACACTAACTTCAAATGTTCTGCATGTTCCTCTTCGGACTTGGAGTACACCAAAATATCGTCTATGAAAACCACCACAAACCGATCCAAGTAGTTATGGAAAATACGGTTCATGTACTCCATAAATACCCCTGGTGCATTAGTGACACCAAACGGCATTACAGAATACTCATAATGCCCATATCTCGTCCGGAATGCTGTCTTCTGAATATCCTCATCTTTCACTTTAATCTGATGATAGCCCGACCTCAAATCAATTTTGCTAAACACCTTAGCACCAACTAGTTGATCCATCAAATCATCAATTCTCGGAAGTGGATACTTGTTCTTGATTGTTACTTTGTTCAGCTGTCTATAATCAATGCAAAGCCGCATACTTCCATCTTTCTTCTTCACCAAAAGTACTGGCGCTCCCCAAGGTGACACACTAGGTCTTATGAACTTCTTCTCAAGTAAGTCCTCCAACTGACTCTTCAACTCAGATAGTTCGGATGCAGACATCCTATATGGAGCCATGGACACGGGTCTAGTGCCAGGCACTAGATCAATACCAAACTCTACTTCTCTTTCAAAGTGGCACATCTGGAATTTCGTCGGGAAACACTTCAGGAAATTCACGAACTATTGGCAACTCTTCAATCTTAGCTTGGCTCTCCACGGACAATGATGCCATCAATGAAAACAGCTTAGCTTCCTCCTTCAAAACTCTATGCAGTTGACCAGAATGTAACAATGCAGATTCTTCCCCCTTAGAAGAAGGAAAGCTCACGGATCTACTAGCACAATTAATATGCACTTGGTTATCAACTAACCAGTCCATACCAAGAATGATGTCCAAACCTCCTAAAGGCAAGCAAATAAGATCAACAAGAAACTCTCTGCCGAAAACTGACAGAGGACATCTAGCACACATTAGGGATGTAGTTACTGAACCTTTGGCTGGGGTATCAATAACCATGTCCCTTCTCATTGTAGACAAAACAAGACCCAAATTCTCAGCACACAATGCAGCAATGAAAGAATGAGTAGCACCTGTATCTACTATAGCAATCAAAGGAGTGTCGTTAATAAAACAAGTACCTCTAATCGCGTTGTCCCCCTCGGATCCCGCCAATGCAAACACCTTCCCTCTAGCCGCCTCCTTCTTGGGTTTAGTACATTTAGTGCTCATATGTCCCGCTTCATGACAGTTGAAACAAACAATTTCTTTCTCTTTACAGGCATTAGACTTGTGACCCCTCCGTCCACACTTGTAACAACGGACCTCTGCGGCACTCACTACTCTTATGGCGTGTTTCTTGCAAGCAAAACACACAATACCTGGGCTGATTCACCTCCCCCACTTGAACCTTTACCCGCACTTGCCTTCCATTTTCCTTTACTTCCACTAACATCATACGGCTTTCCCCGAAACTGAGCATTCTTCTTTTCCCTCACAATCTTGTAAGCAGCAGCACTGTCTTCCTCATAAATTCTACACTTGTCCACCACTTGGCAAAATCTCGAATCTCCCGGTATCCAATGGCTTTCTTAATCTCTCGTCTGCAGACCATTCTCAAACTTCACACACTTGGAAAATTTCGAATCGGCTTAGTTGTCATAGTAAGTGGCAAAACTTGACCAACTCTTCAAACTTTTCTGCATATTCACTCTGAGACTTGGTTCCCTGTTTCAATTCCAAAACTCCACCTCCTTTTTAGCCCGCACGTCCTGGGATAATACTTCCTTGTGAACTCCTCTTTGAATACCCCAAGTGATTTCTTCGCCCGCAGCCTTCTAGTCTCTGTTTCTTCCTCATCCACCAATCATCCGCCTCCTCCTTCAAAGATATGAGTCCCAAATCTCACCTTTTGTCTTGGAGTACACGCCATAACACGGAAGATTCGCTCTATCTCCTCACCCAGTCGGTGCTCCATCCGGATCATATCTACCTTTGAAGGTAGGTGGGTTCTCACGTTGAAAAGTAGCCAACTTGCGATCCTCAAAGATCTTCTACCACCCCTCCGCTCCCATAGCTTTGTGCTATGGCTTGCAGAGCCTCACCTCAGCTAAAAAGATCAATCCTTCGGGCCATTCTCAACCTAACACTGCAGCATTAACATTCGTTAAGAAACAATTAACACTACCTAGTTGTCATAGATACTATGACAGATACACTTGGCCGGACAGACCGAACTGCTCTGATACCACTAATGTAACACCCCCTTCTACTTTCTATTCTTTATTTAATAAAAATCAGAGTTTTTCAAAATTTGTCCACGCACCTCAAAGAGGGTGATACATTTAACAGAACATCATTCAAAACATATTTAAAAATTCAAACGCATCAAGTGTACGAAAAACATCTCATAGTCACGTGGGTTAAGACCCTCAAATACCTGTTTTAATGTTTACAATAATCCAGAAAATAGTTTGTAACGCAGCGGAAATAAAACTGAGTTCAACATACTCAAGACATAATCCAAACAGTTTAGTACATAGCATAAAAATGAAGATAACTAGAGCCCCATCCCCGGTGTTACTATCAGAGCTGACTCAATAAACCCAAGAGGCATGACACCTTCACTCAGAATCACTGCTTGTCGCCACGACGAGAGCAGCAACATAAAAATGCTAGGGTGAGTCTCTTTACATAAATAATAACAAGTAAGATAGGCATTGTATTCGGAAAACATCTAGTAACAGCAAGTCATAGCAATTAAGCATTTACCATTCAATTAGAACATCAACAAGTCACAACAGAGGGTTAATTAAGCATCAATGAGAATCCAAGGAATGCATGATGATATGCATGTGTGCAATATGCATGTGGATCCATCATCACCTCAAAAACCCCGTCGGGTACCCACCACATGTGGCCGAAGCCTCCCGTCGCAAAATTGGCGAAGCCCCCGTCTCGTAATGCATATGATTCATGTGACACTATGACAAATGCATCACAACACAACAATCACAACACAACAATCACATCACAACAATTTCAACCACCTTATCATCAATTATCACCCACCACATTATCAATTATTAATCACCACTACATCATTTATTGACCACCACTTGATCAATGATTAACCACCTCTTGATCATTTATTAACCACCACATGATCAATTATTAATCACCACCACATCATTTATCAACCACCACTTATCAATTTTTAATTAAATCCCACCTAAGGACCAAACCACCCCATAGGGACCTTTTCTTCACTTAAGGACCATTTTGACACACCAAAGATTAATTTAGGGACTTAGGAAATTATTTGACATATTGGGACTAATTAGACACTAAGGGATTATTTCGTCACGCCAAGGATTAATTTAATTCTTAGGGACTAGTTTGTCACACCAAGGATTAAACTAATTCTTAGGGACTAAACCATCACTTAGACACATTTTGGGTACCTAGGCGCCAAGGGGCAGCCAATATGGCGCCCCACATCTTGTTATCCCAGCCCCTCACTCACACACGCAGTGACACACACACACACTAGCACAGGGCGCCAAGTTTCTAGTAAACTGGCGCCCCCCTGCACCGCCCCACACTTTGCTCGCACAAGACACACACACCACGCTTTGGCGCCAAAATGCCTAGCATTGGCGCCCACACTGCAACTGCACACGAGCACGCCCACGAAAGCGCGCGCACAAACTTGGTCACGGGCGCGATTTCTAGGAATTGGCGCCCACCGCGTAAACCACCCAAACCGAACACAAGGCACCAAAATATAACATCGGGCGCCACTTTTGCCTAGCAAATGGCGCCGCCCTAACACAAACACGTTTCTAGCACATAGACACCCCTGCGCGCCGATTCCTAGAGAATTGGCGCCTACATTATATTCCAGCCACAACAACACGCACTGGCGCGGATTGCCCAAGAATTGGCGCCGTGCCTTCACCTGCACCGCACGCATGCTAGAACACAACAGCCAGGCGCCATTTGCCTAGGCATTTTGCGCGCCTACCTTCCAACACTCATACTCAAAAACACTTCAAACCTAATTTCTATTCAACAATCCAATTATCACCTTACAATCACTCATTTAAACATTAAATTAACATTATTAGTTCATCATATTCCCACACTCATTCTCATGGAACCATTTCATCAACTACATAGCATGCATAATTTCGCAACTCATGTCCTTACAACCACAAGCAACATGTCAAGATCAAATCAAACATCCCACACATCAATTAACATATAATCAACACAAAATCACATAACACATCATTCCTAGAGCTATTCCAACTATAAAACACATCCTACAAGTTATCATAGATGTAATGGAGAATCCCCAACCTTGGTTGAGCTAAAATCTCCAAACAAGCACCAAAATCACCAAATGGAGCAAGCTACTCCTACTTTCCACTATGGCCGAAAATCTACTTCCTTGGGGTGAGAAAAGAAATTCAAAAATAACAAGAATGAGCTTATGGAACTCATGGAAATGGAACATGGAAGGAAAACAATGGTGTTTAGGACCAAAGCCTTCACTTACCAACACAAAACTTGAGAAAAGTTTCCTCCTTTCTCCTCCTTCAAGCTGAAAACGTGGGTCTCCTTCCTTGGGTATCCATGGAAAATTAACAAGGCAAGGAATAAGCTTAGGAAACTTAAGGAAATGGAATGGGAAGAAGAAATGATGAAGAATGAGGTCAAAATCTCACTTACCAACCAAGAACCAAGCAAAGCTTCCACCTTTTTTTTCTCCTCCTCTTGGCCGCCTACTTCCTCCCTTCCTCTCTATCCTTCGTTGCTTTTTCTTATTCTTTCAAATGAGGGTTTGTGACTTTGTGTAGGGTTTTTGAGGTTTTAAGGTAAATGGGCTTGGGTCATTAAATGACTTGGGCCCTTATTTGCACCACTCTTTCTACTTATTTACAGACCCCCTGAAAATAAAATAAAATGATCTCTAACTCAATTATTCCACTTAAATAAACTAGACTCCTTTTTGATAAAATAAACCCAACTTAATTAAATAATTTAATTAAGTGTTGCAAGCCTTAAATAACTTAATTAGATAAATAATTAAATTATTTTGGGCGTTACAACTCTCCCCCACTTAAAGAATTTCGTCCTCGAAATTACCTGAATCGAACAGCTCCGGATAGGCCTCCCTCATCTTACTCTCCAACTCCCAAGTTGTGCTTTCACCCACTGCTCCTAACCACACTACCTTCACCAAGTTGATCTCCTTGCCCCTCAAGACCTTCACCTCACGGTCCTCAATCCTAACTGGCATAGTCTCCACTGTAAGGTTCTCTCTCACCTCTACATCATCCATCTGCACTACATGAGATGGGTCTGGCACATACTTCCGCAACTGAGACACATGGAATACATCATGCAGATTAGCAAGGTTAGGTGGCAAGGCCACCCGATAAGCAACTTTCCCAACTCTCTCTCGAAATGCGATGGTCCAATAAAACGCGGAGTTAACTTCTTAGACTTCAACGCACGACCACACTTTGTTGTTTGAGTAACTCTCAAAAATACATGATCTCCACTGAAATTCTAGATCCTTCCTTCTCTTATCATGGTAACTCTTCTCTTCTACTCTGTGAAGCCTTCATCTTCTCTCTAATCATCTTCACTTTCTCTTGTGGTCTCACGCACCAACTCGGGACCTAGCACCACACTCTCTCGGCCGTACCAACATAATGGAGTCCTACATCTCCTCCCGTACAATGCCTCAAAAGGCGCCATACCGATACTCGAATGAAAACTGTTATTGTAAGTGAATTCAATCAGTGGCAAATGTGAATCCCAAGAACCTCCCTGCTCAAGAACACACGCTCTTAACAAATCCTCAAGTGATTGGATTGTCCTCTCAATGCTCGCCCATCCGTCATGCGGGGTGATATGCTGAACTCAATCTCAATTTGGAACCCAAAGCCTCTTGCAAACTTCTCCAAAACTCGGAAGTGAACCTAGGATCCCTATCGGACACAATACTCGAGAGGCACACCATGCGACTTCACAATCGTCTTGACATAGATATCTCTGCTAACCTCGAATGGATAAGTAATATTAATCCAGAGAAAGTGTGCGATTTAGTCAACCTATCAACAACCACCCATATGGTATCAAACCCCTCGCCGTAGTCGTGCAAACCGGTCCACAAAATCCATGGAGATACTATCCCACTTCCATTCAGGAACATCCAATGGTTGCATCAACCCCGCTGGCTTCTGATGTTCTACCTTAGATTTCTGACACGTCAAGCAAGCATACACAAACTGAGCCACATCCCGTTTCATGCCAGGCCACCAGAACAGTTTCTTCAAATCTTGGTACATTTTTGTGGCCCCCGGGTGGATACTCAACTTACTCCGATGACCCTCTTCTAAAATTGCCTTCTTAATCTCATCATCATTAGGAATGCAAATCCTCCCACGGTACCTTAACACATCATGCTCATCTATCACATAATCTTCACTCTGAGAGTGGTCAATCCCAACTGCAATCTCAACCAGTTTAATATCCTTCTTTTGAGCTTCCCGAATAACATTCACGAATTCATTGTGGATCTTCAACACACCCAATCTCACACTCTTAGGTGTCACCTCGCAGACTAGACTCAAATCTCGAAACTGTTCAATTAATTCCAGTTCTTTCACCATCATTGCAGATACATGTAAGGACTTTCTACTCAAAGCATCAGCTACTACATTAGCTTTCCCCGGATGATAGTTCAAGCTAAAGTCGTAGTCTTTCAGCAATTCCAACCATCTCCTCTGTCTCATATTCAATTCCTTCTGGTCAAACAGATACTGCAACCCCTTATGATCACTGAATACCTCAAACTTAGAACCATACAAATAATGTCTCCAAATCTTCAAGGCAAAAACAATTGCCGCAAGCTCCAAATCGTGAGTGGGGTAATTCTTTTCATGAATCCTCAACTGTCTTGAGGCATAAGCCACTACTTTACCATTTTGCATCAAAACACCTCCTAGCCCCATTTTAGACGCATCACAATATACTACAAAAGGTTCTCCAGATTTGGGCAATGTCAAAACAGGTGATGTTGTCAACCTTCTTTTCAATTCTTGGAAACTTTCTTCACATTTGGAATCCCACACAAACGCCTTTCCTTTACAAGTCAATTGAGTTAGCGGAAGTGCCAACTTTGAAAACCCCTCAATAAACCTTCTATAATATCCCGCCAATCCAAGGAAACTTCTAATCTCGTGAATCGACTTAGGAGCCTCCCCATCGCATCACCGCATCAACTTTGGATGGATCTACCGCAATCCCATCACCGAAATAATATGACCTAGAAAGCTCACTTCCTTCAACCAAAAGTCACACTTTGACAACTTAGCATACAACCTTTCTCTTTCAACACTTCTAACACTAACTTCAAATGTTCTCGCATGTTCCTCTTGGACTTGGAGTACACCAAAATATCGTCTATGAAAACCACCACAAACCGATCCAAGTAGTTATGGAAAATACGGTTCATGTACTCCATAAATACCCCTGGTGCATTAGTGACACCAAAGCGGCATTACTGAGAATACTCATAATGCCCATATCTCGTCCCAGGAATCTTTGTCTTTCGAATATCCTCATCTTTCACTTTAATCGATGATAGCCCGACCTCAAATCAATTTTGCTAAACACCTTAGCACCAACTAGTTGATCCATCAAATCATCAATTTCGGAAGTGGATACTTGTTCTTGATTGTTACTTTGTTCAATTTGTCTATAATCAATGCAAAGCCGCATACTTCCATCTTTCTTCTTCACCAAAAGTAATCGGGCGCTCCCAAGGTGACACACTAGGTCTTATGAACTTCTTCTCAAGTAAGTCCTCCAACCGACTCTTCAACTCGAGATAGTTCGGATGCGGACATCCTATATGGAGCCATGGACACGGGTCCAGTGCCGTGCACTAGATCAATACCAAACTCTACTTCTCTTTCAGCGGCACATCCGGAATTTCGTGAAACACTTCAGAAATTCACGAACTATTGGCAACTCTTCAATCTTAGCTTGGCTCTCCACGGACAATGATGCCATCAATGAAAAGCGACTTTAGCTTCCTCCTTCAAAACTCTATGCGGTTGACGAGAATGTAACAATGCGCATTCTTCCCCCTGTAGAAGAAGGAAAGCTCACGGATCTACTAGCACAATTAATATGCACTTGGTTATCAACTAACCGATCCCATACCAAGAATGATGTCCAAACCTCCTAAAGGCAAGCAAATAAGATCAACAAGAAACTCTGCGAAAAACCGACAGAGGACATCTAGCACACATTAGGGATGTAGCATGAACCTTTGGTGGGTATCAATAACCATGTCCCTTCTCATTGTAGACAAAACAAGACCCAAATTCTCAAAGACACAATGCAAAGAATGAAAGAATGAGTAGCACTGTATCTACTATAGCAATCAAAGGAGTGTCGTTAATAAAACAAGTACCTCTAATCGCGTTGTCCCCTCGGATCCCGCCAATGCAAACACCTTCCCTCTAGCCGCCTCCTTCTTGGGTTTAGTACATTTAGTGCTCATATGTCCCGCTTCATGTGGTTGAAACAAACAATTTCTTTCTCTTTACACGGGCATTAGACTTGTGACCCCTCCGTCCACACTTGTAACAACGGACCTCTGTGCACTCACTACTCTTATGGCGGTGTTTCTTGCAAGCAAAACACACAATCTGGCTGATTCACCTCCCCCACTTGAACCTTTACCCGCACTTGCCTTCCATTTTCCTTTACTTCCACTAACATCATACGGCTTTCCCCGAAACTGAGCATTCTTCTTTTCCCTCACAATCTTGTAAGCAGCAGCACTGTCTTCCTCATAAATTCTACACTTGTCCACCAAACTTGGCAAAATCTCGAATCTCCCGGTATCCAATGGCTTTCTTAATCTCTGGCGTGCGGACCATTCTCAAACTTCACACACTTGGAAAATTCTGAATCAGCTTGGTTGTCATAGTAAGGGCAAAACTTGACCAACTCTTCAAACTTTGCTGCATATTCAGCTACAGACTTGGTTCCCTGTTTCAATTCCAAAAACTCCACCTCCTTTTTAGCCCGCACGTCCTCCGGATAATACTTCCTTGTGAACTCCTCTTTGAATACCCCCAAGTGATTTCTTCGCCCAGACTTCTAGTCTCTGTTTCTTCCTCATCCACCAATCATCCGCCTCCTCCTTCAAAGATATGAGTCCCAAATCTCACCTTTTGTCCGTGAGAGTACACGCCATAACACGGAAGATTCGCTCTATCTCCTCGGCCAGTCGGTGCTCCATCCGGATCATATCTACCTTTGAAGGTAGGTGGGTTCTCACGTTGAAAAGTAGCCAACTTGCGATCCTCAAGATCTTCTCTACCCCTCTGCTCCCCCATGCTTTGTGCTATGGCTTGCAGAGAACCTCACTAAAGCAAAGATCAATCCTTCGGGCCATTCTCAACCTAACACTGCAAAGATTAACATTCGTTAAGAAACAATTAACACTACCTAGTTGTCATAGATACTATGACAGATACATACTGGGCAGACAGACCGAATCGCTCGATACCACTAATGTAACACCCCCTTCTACTTTCTATTCTTTATTTAATAAAAATCGAGTTTTTCAAAATTTGTCCACGCACCTCAAAGAGGGTGATACATTTAACAGAACATCATTCAAAACATATTTAAAAATTCAAACGCATCAAGTGTACGAAAAACATCTCATAGTCACGTGGGTTAAGACCCTCAAATACCTGTTTTAATGTTTACAATAATCCAGAAAATAGTTTTAACGCAATGGAAATAAAAGCGAGTTCAACATACTCAAGACATAATCCAAACAGTTTAGTACATAGCATAAAAATGAAGATAACTAGAGCCCCATCCCCGGTGTTACTATCAGAGCTGACTCAATAAACCCAAGAGGCATGGCACCTTCACTCAGAATCACCTGTTTGTCGCCACGAGAGCAGGCAACATAAAAATGCTAGGGTGAGTTGATAACTCTATTTTATATAGAGTTATTCATAGTCTTTTACTTAGATAAATGTTTGAAACCAATGCAATAAACTTGTAAATACAATAAAAAGAGATGAAAATCATAAAATACATTATCAAGGAGATAGAAGTTCAATTTATATACAAATTGGTATGTTTGATATGTTTGTTGAGTACTTTTGCAGATTTTGTGATTTTGCATTAAGTGCTTAAGCATCGAGTGTTTAAGCACCAAAGCATGCAGCTGAAGCAAGTAGCACAAGACCCCACATTGGAAGCACCTCAATTTGATTTCGTTCTAAAGAGCCTTCTTTGGCCTCCTACTAGCTCGGTGATCACATGGAATCAATTATCAAGTTACCAAAGAAGTCATCTATAGGATGAAAACAACAAACATCATCATTACACCAAGCCAAATGTCATCAACTAATTGGACCCCTTCAAAAGGAATGTTTCCCACTCAAAAGAATGTTTCCCATTCAAAGTGACAACAATTGACACCTGCAAAATAACTAGGATAAGTCACATGATGGTCAAAGAATACTTCACAAGCAAGCAAGGAATCAAATACTTGAAGACAAAGAAAACCCTCCATGGAAGGAAATCTCCTACATCTATAAATAGGACTCTTTCATCTCTTGTAGAAAAGAATAAATATATAGATATACGACCAATAAAATATAGATATACGACCAATACCATATAGATACAATAGTAGTTTTAGATTAAAGTTCATCTTGTTCTTCATTTTATTTCCAAGTCTTTTTACTTCACTTTGATTACTCTAAACTTAAGAGGAAGGTAAGAAGGAATTGACATCTCTATTCTTCACTTCTTCCTAGTTGAGAATCAAGTGTTCTTCATTAATATTAAGTTCTTATTTCATGTTCTTCATCTTACTCTTTATTTACTTTCTTGTTATTTAATTTCTTGCAAGACTTGTCCAATCAAGCAATTTACTTTCTTGCAAGACTTGTCCATTCAAGCAATTTACTTTTAAGCAATTTACATTTCCAAGTTATTTACAATGCTTTCTTTACTTGCTTTGTTTAATTACTTTATGTGGACGATGATGAGCTAAATTCCTTAGTTGGGATGCTCTAGTCATATGATGAACTCGTGAGAACTATTGTGTTGTCCAAAAGGGTGCCTCACTTACTAGTTCTTGTACTTAAATTAAACTTGTTTTAAGGTTAACTTAGAACAAGGGGAGTTGTATTTACAAGAGATTGACTTACAACTAGATCTCAAGAACTAGAAGCAAAGGCAAGTGTTTATTTAAGTCTTTGATGAGAAATTTGTTTCCCACAAAGTCACTTAGTAATTCCATGCTAATTCAAAAGTAATTAGCATAGTCTTTGTTCATGTGTGGGGTTTTACTAAGGGAAAGTATTTAGCAACTTGAACCACTTGAAAGGAGGCGAGGGAGTTTGACACACTTGCCTCTGCTTTGCAAAAAAACAAGGGTTTATTGAGCTTATGCAGTCACCCTTAATCGATGTATCTACACTAAGTGATCAGCACTGTGTGCTCGAAGCACCAGTGCTCAAGCACCGAAAGACAAAGACAACATTCTCACAAGGAACTCATATGGTAAAAGCATCTCAACTCTCTCTTAAATTACATCCTCTACTGTGTATTTAAATTCTGTTTTTCTATATTCCAAAAACCAACCACAAATTTCTGAATAGTTGTAGACACACTAGTTTACCTATGCTAAACAAACACATTAAAAATTAGTCAATCCTCGTGGGAACGATCTTTACTTACTCTTTATTACTTGTTTGTGACTGTGTATACTTGCACATGCTTATTTCACACACCATGAGTCTCTTTACATAAATAATAACAAGTAAGATAGGCATTGTATTCGGAAAACATCTAGTAACAGCAAGTCATAGCAATTAAGCATTTACCATTCAATTAGAACATCAACAAGTCACAACAGAGGGTTAATTAAGCATCAATGAGAATCCAAGGAATGCATGATGATATGCATGTGTGCAATATGCATGTGGATCCATCATCACCTCAAAAACCCCGTCGGGTACCCACCACATGTGGCCGAAGCCTCCCGTCGCAAAATTGGCCGAAGCCCCCGTCTCGTAATGCATATGATTCATGTGACACTATGACAAATGCATCACAACACAACAATCACAACACAACAATCACATCACAACAATTTCAACCACCTTATCATCAATTATCACCCACCACATTATCAATTATTAATCACCACTACATCATTTATTGACCACCACTTGATCAATGATTAACCACCTCTTGATCATTTATTAACCACCACATGATCAATTATTAATCACCACCACATCATTTATCAACCACCACTTATCAATTTTTAATTAAATCCCACCTAAGGACCAAACCACCCCATGGGACCTTTTCTTCACTTAAGGACCATTTTGACACACCAAAGATTAATTTAGGGACTTAGGAAATTATTTGACATATTGGGACTAATTAGACACTAAGGGATTATTTAAATCACGCCAAGGATTAATTTAATTCTTAGGGACTAGTTTGTCACACCAAGGATTAAACTAATTCTTAGGGACTAAACCATCACTTAGACACATTTTGGGTACCTAGGCGCAAGGGCAGCCAATATGGCGCCCCACATCTTGTTATCCCGGCATTTCTCACTCACACACGCAGTGACACACACACACACTAGCACAGGCGCCAAGTTTCTAGTAACTGGCGCCCCACCGCCCCCCACACTTTGCTCGCAAGACACACACACCACGCACTGGCGCCAAAATGCCTAGCATTTGGCGCCCCCACACAACCCAGACACGAGCACAGCCACGAGGCGCGCACAAACTTGGTCACGGGCGCCAGATTCCTAGGGAATTGGCGCCCCACCTGCCAGAACCACCCAAACCGAACACAAGGCACCAAAATATAATACTGGGCGCCACTTTGCCTAGCAAATGGCGCCCTGCCCAACACAACACAGTTTCTAGCACATAGACACCCCACCAGTGCGATTCCTAGAGAATTGGCGCCCTACATTATATTCCAGCCACAACACGCAGCCTGGCGCCAGATTGCCCAGCAATTGGCGCCCGTTCCTTCACCCAGACCGCACGCATGCTAGAACACAGCAGCCAGGCGCCATTTGCCTAGGCATTTGGCGCCCTACCTTCCAACACTCATACTCAAAAACACTTCAAACCTAATTTCTATTCAACAATCCAATTATCACCTTACAATCACTCATTTAAACATTAAATTAACATTATTAGTTCATCATATTCCCACACTCATTCTCATGGAACCATTTCATCAACTACATAGCATGCATAATTTCGCAACTCATGTCCTTACAACCACAAGCAACATGTCAAGATCAAATCAAACATCCCACACATCAATTAACATATAATCAACACAAAATCACATAACACATCATTCCTAGAGCTATTCCAACTATAAAACACATCCTACAAGTTATCATAGATGTAATGGAGAATCCCCTAACCTTGGTTGAGCTAAAATCTCCAAACAAGCACCAAAAATCACCAAATGGAGCAAGCCTACTCCTACTTCCAGCTATGGCCGAAAATCTACTTCCTTGGGGTGAGAAAAGAAATTCAAAAATAACAAGAATGAGCTTATGGAACTCATGGAAATGGAACATGGAAGGAAAACAATGGTGTTTAGGACCAAAGCCTTCACTTACCAACACAAAACTTGAGAAAAGTTTCCTCCTTTCTCCTCCTTCAAGCTGAAAACGTGGGTCTCCTTCCTTGGGTATCCATGGAAAATTAACAAGGCAAGGAATAAGCTTAGGAAACTTAAGGAAATGGAATGGGAAGAAGAAATGATGAAGAATGAGGTCAAAATCTCACTTACCAACCAAGAACCAAGCAAAGCTTCCACCTTTTTTTTCTCCTCCCCTTGCGTCGCCTACTTCCTCCCTTCCTCTCTATCCTTCGTTGCTTTTTCTTATTCTTTCAAATGAGGGTTTGTGACATTGTGTAGGGTTTTTGAGGTTTTAAGGTAAATGGGCTTGGGTCATTAAATGACTTGGGCCCTTATTTGCACCACTCTTTCTACTTATTTACAGACCCCCTGAAAATAAAATAAAATGATCTCTAACTCAATTATTCCACTTAAATAAACTAGACTCCTTTTTGATAAAATAAACCCAACTTAATTAAATAATTTAATTAAGTGTTGCAAGCCTTAAATAACTTAATTAGATAAATAATTAAATTATTTTGGGCGTTACAACTCTCCCCCACTTAAAGAATTTCGTCCTCTAAATTACGAATCGAATGACTCGGATAGGCCTCCTCATCTTACTCTCCAACTCCCAAGTCAGTTGTGCTTTCACCTGCTGCTCCTAACCACACTACCTTCACCAAGTTGATCTCCTTGCCCCTCAAGACCTTCACCTCACGGTCCTCAATCCTAACTGGCATAGTCTCCACTGTAAGGTTCTCTCTCACCTCTACATCATCCATCTGCACTACATGAGATGGGTCTCGCACATACTTCCGCAATCGAGACACATGGAATACATCATGCGATTAGCAAGGTTAGTGGCAAGGCCACCCGATAAGCAACTTTCCCAACTCTCTCTCGAAATCGATATGGTCCAATAAAACGCGGAGTTAACTTCTTAGACTTCAACGCACGACCCACTTTGTTGTCGGAGTAACTCTCAAAAATACATGATCTCCACTGAAATTCTAGATCCTTCCTTCTCTTATCATGGTAACTCTTACCTACACTCTGTGAAGCCTTCATCTTCTCTCTAATCATCTTCACTTTCTCTCGTGGTCTCACGCACCAACTCGGGACCTAGCACCACACTCTCCGGTTTCGTACCAACATAATGGAGTCCTACATCTCCTCCCGCATAATGCCTCAAAAGGCGCCATACCGATACTCGAATGAAAAGCTATTATTGTAAGTGAATTCAATCGCTGGCAAATGTGAATCCCAAGAACCTCCTCCTTTCAAGAACACACGCTCTTAACAAATCCTCAAGTGATTGGATTGTCCTCTCAATGCCCGCCCATCCATGCGGGGGTGATATCTTTGAACTCAATCTCAATTTGGAACCCAAAGCCTCTTGCAAACTTCTCCAAAACTCGGAAGTGAACCTAGGATCCCTATCAGACACAATACTCAGAGGCACACCATGCAGCTTCACAATCGTCTTGACATAGATATCTGCTAACCTCGGAACTGGATAAGTAATATTAATCGGTAGAAAGTGTGCAGATTTAGTCAACCTATCAACAACCACCCATATGGTATCAAACCCCCTCGCTGTAGTCGGCAAACCAGTCACAAAATCCATGGAGATACTATCCCACTTCCATTCAGGAACATCCAATGGTTGCATCAACCCCGCTGGCTTCTGATGTTCTACCTTAGATTTCTGACACGTCAAGCAAGCATACACAAACTGAGCCACATCCCGTTTCATGCCAGGCCACCAGAACAGTTTCTTCAAATCTTGGTACATTTTTGTGGCCCCCGGGTGGATACTCAACTTACTCCGATGACCCTCTTCTAAAATTGCCTTCTTAATCTCATCATCATTAGGAATGCAAATCCTCCCACGGTACCTTAACACATCATGCTCATCTATCACATAATCTTCACTCTGAGAGTGGTCAATCCCAATTGCAATCTCAACCAGTTTAATATCCTTCTTTTGAGCTTCCCGAATAACATTCACGAATTCATTGTGGATCTTCAACACACCCAATCTCACACTCTTAGGTGTCACCTCGCAGACTAGACTCAAATCTCGAAACTGTTCAATTAATTCCAGTTCTTTCACCATCATTGCAGATACATGTAAGGACTTTCTACTCAAAGCATCGCCTACTACATTAGCTTTCCCGGATGATAGTTCAAGCTAAAGTCGTAGTCTTTCAAAGAATTCCAACCATCTCCTCTGTCTCATATTCAATTCCTTCGGTCAAACAGATCATCTGAACCCCTTATGATCACCGAATACCTCAAACTTAGAACCATACAAATAATGTCTCCAAATCTTCAGGCAAAAACAATTGCCGCAAGCTCCAAATCGTGAGTGGGGTAATTCTTTTCATGAATCCTCAACTGTCTTGAGGCATAAGCCACTACTTTACCATTTTGCATCAAAACACCTCCTAGCCCCATTTTAGACGCATCACAATATACTACAAAAGGTTCTCCAGATTTGGGCAATGTCAAAACAGGTGATGTTGTCAACCTTCTTTTCAATTCTTGGAAACTTTCTTCACATTTGGAATCCCACACAAACGCCTTTCCTTTACAAGTCAATTGAGTTAGCGGAAGTGCCAACTTTGAAAACCCCTCAATAAACCTTCTATAATATCCCGCCAATTGTGCCTAAGTCTTTGATTTTGAACACACTGTCCAATTGTGCCTTTACTGAGTTTATTTCATTCAAGTCAGGTCCAGCCAGTATTAGATCATCAACATAGATGAGCAGAGTTGTAGTTTGATTGCCAATAGTCTTTGTGAAGAGGGAGTGGTCTGATTGAGTCTGTTTGTACTTAAGAGACAATAGAAAACCAGACAATTTAGCAAACCATTGCCTGCTGGCTTGCTTCAAGCCATATAATGATTTGAGTAATCTGCAGACTTGGTTGGTAGATTGAGACTGATATCCTTGTGGAACATCCATGTAAACCTCTTCATCAAGCTCGTCGTGAAGGAAAGCATTATTAACATCGAGCTGCTGTAAATGCCAGCCTTGACATGTTGCAATAGCCAAAAGAAGTCTCACAGTTGTCATTTTAGCTACTGGGGAGAAGGTGTCAAGGTAGTCAATCCCTTCGGTTTGGGTGTACCCCTTGGCTACCAATCTTGCCTTATACCTTTCAATAGTGCCATCAGCCTTATACTTGATTTTGTAGACCCACTTGCATCCTATGCTTTGTTTTCCAGGTGGCAGAGTAGTTAATTCCCAAGTCTTGTTATCTTCCAAAGCCTTTAATTCAGACTGCATAGCTTGCTGCCAACATTCACATTTGGCAGCTTGATTATAGGTACGTGGTTCAGTTGTTGATGAGATGGACAGTGCATAGTTTTTGTAGTTTGGCATGAGTCTGTCATATCCAATAAAGGAGTGAAGAGGATACAAACAATTAGTCTTAGCTAGGGTGGCATTGCAGACATAATCATTAAGACGCGCTGGAGGCCTAGTGATTCTGGTTGGCTTGGTTAAGGCTATAGCATCAGGCTGTACTGGTGTGGCATCTGGTATAGGCTCAATTATGTTTTCTGGTTCAAATGTTTCAGGTATGACAGAGTCTGTATCTGGTGTGAGAGAGTTGGCTGTGTTATTTTGTGAGTTTGCTTCTGGCATTGTAGGGGAATTGTTATCATCAGGGTCAAAGGTAGTGAGTTCATATGTATCTGGAGTGGGATTAGGTTGGGATCTGCTTTGTTCAGTGGTGATGTAAGGGAACAAGTCTTCATATAGCACCACATTTCTAGAAATGAAAATTTCTCTACTCTTGAGGTCCATTTGAATATATCCTTTGATTCCTGGCTTGTATCCAAGGAAAACACATTTTCGTGCCCTAGCATCAAGCTTGTTTCTGCCCTGTGATAAGGTGGATGCATAACTGAGGCATCCAAAAACCTTGAGATGCTGGAGATTAGGAGGAGTGTGATAGAGAGCTTCATATGGAGACTTGTTTTGCAAAACAATAGTGGGGAGCCTGTTGATCAAGTGAACAGAATGTATGACAGCATATGACCAGAAAACTTTTGGTAACTGTGACTGAAACATTAAAGCTCTAGTCACATTGAGAATATGCCTGTGTTTCCTCTCTGCCACAACATTTTGCTGGGGAGTCTCAACACAGGTCTTCTGGTGTATGATGCCCTTCTCATCATAGTAATCTGGCATGATGAATTCCTTGCCATTGTCACTCCTAATGGTCTTCACACTAACTCCAAATTGGGTGTGCACCATTGCAATAAAATTCTTGATCAGTCCCCTTGCTTCTGACTTATTTTTCATAAGAAAGAGCCATGTATGCCTCGTGAAGTCATCTACAACAGTGAGAAAATACAAGTGGCCATGGACAGATGGAGTTGAAAAAGGGCCCCATATGTCCATGTGAATTAGATCAAAGGCATCTTTACTTTTTGTTTTACTAATAGGAAATGGCAGTTTATGTTGTTTTGCAAAATGGCAATGATCCTGAGACTTTATCGTAAATATTTTGAACATATGAAAAAGAGTTACAAATGTGTTTCATTACACTAGTTGATGGATGACCTAGTCTATGGTGCCACAAGGCAAAATTTTTGAGACACTACATGATTACATTGAGCATCATTGCTACTAATTTGACCTAGAAACGAGAAATATAAAAATCATTTACAAGGCAGATAAGCATCTAGATTCTTGGTCAAGTACATAGAGAGAATGAAATGCTCTAGCGTGCCCAATCGTCCTCAATGTAGGTTTTTCCTGTATAGTGCAATCATCATCATCAATAACAATTTTGCATTTAAGATAATGTGACAGTTTATATCCTGAGATAAGGTTAAATCCAAATTCAGGTACATACAAAACATTGTGTAAAACTAAGTCTGAATTAAACATTATTGTTCCAGCATATCTAGCATATGTCCTTGTTCCATTAGGCATTCTAATGCTAATTGGTTTTATTTCATGATATGAGTAGAACAGTAGTAAATTATTGCATATGTGGTCTGTAGCACCTGTATCAACTATCCACAGAGTGTAAGTTATATTACCTGATGCATCTTGTGTCATACTAGATGATATGACATGGTGAGTGTTGTTCCTTCAGAATTCTTATTCAGCAGAGCAAGCAGCTTTTGATACATCTCTGGGGTGATGCTCACGGAGGATTCATTGGCTTGAGTTCCATTGCCTTCATCTTGTGTGGTGGTTGTCTCTATTGTAGTGTTGTTAATTAACATTGCCTTCCTTGTCTCGAAACTTAAACCCAGGTGGGAAACCGTGTTTAAAGTAGCACACTTCAATGGTGTGACCCTGCTTCCCACAATATGAGCATACCTTGTTGTTGTTGTTGTTGTTGTTGTGGCTTCTTCCCGGGAACCTTCCACGCCCTCTTCCACGCAAGCTTCCATTTCCTCGTCCTTGAAGGCCTTGGCTAGGGCCGGTGCTAGCCATTAACGCAATTTTAGTACCTTCCCCTATACTCGCCCCATTCAATTGTCTTTCTTGTTGAAGAGTTAGGGAGAATACCTTAGTAATTTCTGGAAGAGGGTCCATCATCATTATCTGGGTTTTCACAGCATTGTACTGGTCATTAAGACCCTTCAAGAAACAGATCACGTACTCCGACTCACGTTGTTTCTTGATTCTGGTATCAATTTTTCCACATTCGCAGGCGTTGATTGGCCTTAGGGTTTCCAAATCCTCCCAAATGACTTTGAGATCAGTGTAGTATGAATTGATGCTTCGTTCACCTTGCTTAATCGAGTGAATCTCCTGAATCAAATCAGACATGCGAAAAGCGTCGCCTTTGGAAAAACGAATCTTCAACTCGTTCCACAATTCACATGCGTTCTCGACATTCTCAATACTTTGTGCTATCTCCAGTATAAGCGAGCCAGCGATCCAAGAAATCACTGTTCCGTTACACCTTTCCCACGCTTCGTAAAGAGGATCATCTTCTGCCGGTGCCGTGATTTTGCCATTGACGAATTTAATCTTGTTCTCGGTGAGAAGCGCTCTTCTCATTTTCTTACTCCACGTATCGTAATTGTTCCCATTCATCGCCGGAGTGACGATAATCGCCCCTGGATTCTCGGCGGGGTGAAGGTAATAGGGGCTTGTAACGGTCGACGCTGGATCCTTGTCTTGTCCATCGTTCTTCCGTGCCTGTTGCGATTCATCGAAATCTTGGGTGACTGGTTCCGCCATTGTTGAAGAGAGTGTGAGGAACGATCGGTACGCAGAGCAGAATTTCTCTGCTCTGATACCATATGATGAGAATAAATCCCAATTGAAGAAGAAAGATGAATCTTGTTTGTATTATTATACAATTGATGAATCAATTTACATATATGTATATATTGTATCTGATTTGGGCATGAAAGCCCTATATATCTCAACCACCTAAACTAATCAAGATAAGCAAAAGAAAGTCTAAGTCAAGTAAGTGGTTGACCCTAGTTATTGCTAACTATACAAATTAACCATAGTGAGCTACTGTGTATTCTATTAGAATTATGCAAATATCCTTTATTAGTGCTTCAGCAGCAATCATGTCATTAACCAATGCCCCCGACGGGTTTCTTGGCATCCTGCTAGTGGAGAATAATTTGTTCTAAATGTAGATGGAAGCAGCTTGGGCAATCCTAACCCCTCAGGATTTGGTGGCCTTCAGAGAAATGGAGACGGCGCTTGGCTCTACTGCTTTGCAGGGAATATTGATACAACCAGCAACCTCCATGTTGAGCTATTAGCAATTTAAAATGGTTTGTGCACAACTTGGGAATATGGAGCCCGAAGTCTAGTTTGCTACTTGATTCCTCCCTCATCAATGGCTCAATCAACACACAACATATGTATGTATCTATCATTGAAAATATCTGCAACATGTTGCAGCGTAATTGGGAGGTGAATCTAGTCCATACTCTTTGTGAGGGCAATGTGAAGAGAAAAGAGAGAAATAGGTGAGAGAAAAGGAAGAGAGGAGGTTAGAAATAGAGTAGATTATTGGTGTTGTTTGGTTTAAGGGAAAATATCTGTCAATGTTTTGTTACATGACTCTATTGACAAAGGTGGTCTCACCTCTTCTAAACATGAAATAGGCGACTTCCACCGATCTGAATACTTAAACCCCAAAATTTCTCTACAGTTAATATGAGGAACAACAATATTCCAATCAACCCTCTCATCACCAAAAATAATTTGCTAAGCTACAAATGAGGCGCTTTAACTTATTTTAGAAGTTCATATTAATCCTTTAAAAGTTCATCGATGTTGCTATTGATGATGCAAAATTGCAAGCTTTCTTAAGGGCTACAAATTTAGGGTCTTAGATTTGGGAGAAATTTGAGGAAGAAGATGATATATTTAAGCACTAAATCCATGTTAGTAATTTAATTTACACGTGTACGGACAACAAGCGAGTCTATATCATCACTCAACGTCCTAGTCAGCATCTGTTAACTGTAATGGACAGAAAATCCGAAAAAAAAATTGTGTTATGAACTTGAAACATAGACGATCTGTTTGAGAAAAAAATTTAAAGAACTTATATGAACTTTGAAAATAACTTAAACCACAATCTGTATTTTAGCTCAAATAGTGTTATTTCCGCTGTTTCTTGTAACTGAATATTATTACTAGTATTTATTTATGATAACAACTTAATACTAATAGGAGTGAAAATTTAAAGAAATACTCTTTGTGGGTATTGAGTATGAAAACTTGCCTTTCTTCTTTATGAATTGCAAGACTATATATAGGTCATACTATAATCTCAGAATATGGCTAAGAATAAGGAACAAATCTCAGAATATGTTCCGAAATATGTTCAGATAAGACAGGTTTCTAAATGTGGTCTGAAGCTGTAGATTACTAATAATGTGAATTACAAGCAGAAAACACAGGTTGGTTTGGATCTGAATCCTCTATTGAGACCTGTTGAGTCGTCTAGTGCCCAACAAACTCTATCTTCACATGATGGGATTAGAGAAGAGGTCATGCTATCTAATGAAGAATCAGACGTCCAAGACTCTTCTGCTTCGGAGGAAGGTAAGTAAATGTTGCCTACGGTGATGCAGATACAAGAGACATCTTTGAACTCCAATTAGAAATTGGCTAATGCTTCTATCTCTAGCATCTAGGTAGCAACTCAAAACAACACCGCTTGAATTTCTCCTACCGAGGTTATCAGTGGTTGTAATATTGAAGCTCCTGTCTGCACTCTAACGCCAACAGAGTAACTGATATTCATATTGCTAGCCGGTGTTGGAGTGATGCTATTGACTCAACCTCTACTCAACCTCCCATTACCAAGCTAGATCTAAATGCCTCAGAGTTTGATTAGAAGTAGCATCTGACATGAGAATAGTAGGCAATCTTTGAGGTGATGTGTCAGATGAGGTTATTGATCCTTTGGTTACCAAACCAAGGAACAATAGCGCCATATGACAAGTCCGGACCAGTGGTGTCCAAGACCCAAAAGAAGAAATTTCTGCAAAAACAAAAATTGGTCCACAAAACGGCAGAATATTGTAAGCACTACAAGAAAATCGTTGATTTGCCACGGACATTTCCGTGGCAAATGTACAAATTTCCGTGGCAAATCAACATTTGCCACGGACAAAAATTGGTGGCAAAAACGCTCGTCGCAAATCGTTTGCCACGGAATTTCCGTGGCAAATTTTTCCGTCGCAAATCCGTGGCAAATTTTTCCGTCGCAAAGCCGTGGCAAATTTTCGTCGCAAATCCGTGGCAAATTTTCGTCGCAAATCCGTGGCAAACCCGTCGCAAAGTTTTAAAAAAAAATTAAAAAAAAAAAATGGAGCAGTAGTTTCCTACTACTCCAACTTATTCACAAATTGGGTTATCTTTCAATCTGCAGGTAAAATGCAGTTATCAAGTGCTAACTCATACAATTAAATGGTATAAACTACATATTCATCAAGATTTTAAACTTTAGTAAATAAGTACAATTTTCATATCCAATTTGGTATCAACAGTAGATAGTAAACAATAATTGCAAAATACTAGTAAATAATTTGACATTGTTATAAACTTATAATAATGAATTAACTCTCAACTATTCTACATTGTTGCGTCAAAAGTGTCTGATACATCCTACAACCATGCAAAATAATCAAATAAATAACCATAACTGTGAGGGAAAGAGAAATAACTATTGAAAGGGCATTATTCAAATCTCCCGCATTCGCACAAGCACTTAGAAGAAAATCAAGACACTGCCTTGAAGGAACACCGCCTAGCTCGTCCTTAATCGCCCAAAGCAAGTCTAGGCCAAACTGTAAACGCGTGGAATCGGTTGTCGCAATTAAACAAAACACCTAAACATACATGAACAAAATTGCCTGTGAGAAAAATAAATATCATGATGGAGAGGGGGAGACATAGTCTAAGTTGGGAGGGTACTAGAACTTAACTGCATCAAATAGAACTTCCACTTCTTTGTTTCATCACTTTCAAAGCGTGTGCTTGAGTTTCTTGAGCAGTCAACAGCAGAATCGACCCAAATACAATGTAACAGAACATGAACAAATTGCATAATACAATTTCAAATTCAATACTAACAGATTCGGTATAGGAGAAGATAAACCAAACCTTAAATGATTGTTGTCAACCTAGTCAGAACAATCACATCAATCCCATATTTCAGGTGTTCATGCAAAATAAAGAGTATCAATGAATACATTTGACAATTCATGTCACTAAGCTAATTAAACAAAACTACAATCCGAGTTCATACCAAATAATCACAAGGCACCAAAATCCTAGGCTTCATTTAGATATTTTAAAACGAGTGAAGCATAACTAAATGGAATGGAATGGAATTGAGTGGAGCAAAACGAAGCGGAATAACACAGTTTTCATTCTATTGTTTGGAAATTAGACAGTATGTAATGAGTTGAAACTTTTTTTTGTTGCTGAATGTATGTGGGGTTGTATTTGGTCATAAACAGTTGCATATAGTATTTAGTCTTTTGTAAAAACTTTGAATCAACTCATTATCAATCAATTATAATATATATGTAAACAATTCATATTCTTCCTACTATTGGTATTTTATCTAAATCCCCAAAACTTCAACAATAATTAAAAAGTATTTCATCTTATAATTATAATCAAAATAATAAAATCCAAACAGACAACAACCCAACCTCCCAAAGCAGAAAGTGTATGGAGTGAAAACGTTAATAAAACTAGTTTGATTTGAACTTATAACCACAAGACGCCAATAGTCGAGAAATATGCAAACAAGATTATATTTCTTCCAACAAAGAAAAGAAATATTTGCATGCGAAAAAGCAAAGCTCGAGAGAAAGAAAATACGAGTAATTGGTTCTGTTTCACGTTAGGACCATTTGGTGAGCTTCATTCTCGAAGTGGTGAAGCAATATGCTCCTCCAAAGCCCGATGTGTTATTGTCTTTGCTCGTGACAAATCACAAAGGTATATTATTATAACAGAGGAAAAGAAAACAAAAATAGACACATCAGAGACTCTATTGATATATAGTAGTAGAGTATGTACTATCATCATGCAGATAGTAAAAGTTGTTGAACTGTTGAAGTTTGATTAGTTTTTCCTTCAACCTCCGAAATTTGGATCACTATCCTTGGTGAACAACTCATCTCATGCGATTCTGAAGCAAGTTCAATGCATATGTTACAAATTTAATTAAGCGAGTTACATCGCCAATGAGAATCTTGCGGTTGCACAATTGTCAAACATAAGGTTTAATGCACCTACCACGGCCTCAAGTTCGTCATTAGTTTCTTTAACAAATGCATGTTCAAGAAGAGCCGGCCAAGTTAGGCGACTTTAGGTGCTCGCTTCCAAAAATTCAGAGACCAAAAGCTTAGTAAATGTCATTCTTGATTAAAGTAAAAGTTAGCAATGTACCAATAAAAGCGGTAAATACTCGAAGTGAACAACCTTGTTAAGCAAACCCCTTAAAAAGCTTTTGAAATTTGGACTCATGCGATCCGGATATTTAAGCTGGATCTGAATTATTTAATAAGCGGTCACCCATTCTTTAGTTTAATAACATAAGTGATTGCATAACAAATAACAAATCTTATCCATTTGAAAGATGTACCTTAACAATGTGTCCGATGAGAGCATAAGCGGAATTTGTGTAAAATGGTGGTTGACCAACAAATAACTCATACCGTTATAGGCATAAAAGCAGACTTCAACTTAATGTGAAAAGCAAAGACACGGAGAGAAAAAGTGTATTCAACAACACATGCTACCATAACTACTAATTACATGATGAGAAACCCGACGATTACCCCAGAGCTAGACAAGGCAAGCTGGGCAAGCAAGCTTTGGTAAGTTGCACGCTAGGAAGCGCATGACGAGGGAAAAGGAACACAGTGCGCGAAAAGGGAGGAAGTGAGGTAACTAACTCGCCTTTGAAAAGAGTGAGAAATACGTAGAGAGGGCCCATGCTTTTTTCCGAGCACGATGAATAAAGGTAGGAGCAAGTGAGAGAATCGGGTAGGTGGTATTGGACTTGGTTTGGGAGAGAATTAGGCAACTCTCTAATTTGCCTAGCTTTACGATCGAAATTCATCAAAGTATATATACTCAATTTGTTGCTCTGTTGGTCCTTGTTCTTATCATTCTCATCACTACATAATGTCGTCATTGAGATCACTTTTGCAAATTGCAATGACCCAACAGTGCACTGAGTATAACTTAAGATGGGAAAGCAGAGCGGAAGTTGAGTACCACAAGCATGAAGTTTTGGAGAAAGAATCGCTAGTTGAATGAAAGCAACAGACGTTTTGTTCAAAGAAAAATGAATTGGTTTACTTCATTTGAGAATATGAATGGCCATTTTAAATCTTATAAAGGCATCGATATCAAGACATTAGGCCATATTGAAATGAACAACTACCATTCACAAATGCATAAATGAAACAAAGAAATTTGTTGCTAGATGCGAGATAAAAAGAGATTTTCAGCATACAATATAACACCAAGAGACCATAAATCTACAGTGTGATTGTAAGGTTGTTCCCGGACAAGCTCCGGAGCCATGTATAATGGTGTGCCTGTAAAACATAGAAACAAGTTCGGTTCCTTGAAATACAAACTGCTACACAAAAGCTACAATACTACAAATAAGAGATGGAAACAAAATCTGTTGATGAGGAAAATACCAATTGCTTTGCAATTGCTTGAACTTGTTCTTCGGGAAGGCACTTATCATCCTCAAGAATCTCAAATAGCTCACCCTGCAAAATAAAAAGTATCACAAGCATGAAAGCATGTTCATTGAGTAAAGATTCAGACTTCCTTTTTCCACTATCAGCTGATTGTAATTGTAAATGCTTAAATCAGCAAGTATAGATAAGTGGTAGCTTTCAGAGACCGAGGTGCTGCAGTCTAGTATTAGTCAAACAATCAACTAAAAAATGGCAGAAAATACGAGATAATTTACAATGCGAGTGCAGTGACAACACGAGAACTCTTGCGGGCTTTCGAAGGAATCAAGCATTTGAATAATATTCTCATGCTTCAACTTTCTTAATATCCGCAACATTCATGAATATCAAATGTCACTAGTTAGCACAGGCTTTTATAAGTAATGTAGTAGAAACAACATCAAAAGCTTTATCCTACTAGGTGGAGTTAATTACATGGATGAAGCGCACTAGTAGCAACTACTGAAAAACCGGATCTTTAACATAATCATTCGAACAAAGCCTAGTAGGATTTACAAGTTTTTTTGACCAAAGAGATTTACAAGTTTTAGATCTGATTGATTAAGCCATTTCACATTCTCGTGAGTCGGAAAAATCATATAACTTCATTTGCCTACCATATATATTTTACATTAATAAAGATTAGAATCACAAAAAATTCCAAGAAAAATGCTGATTGACGAAAAACCATCGACCAAATCAAATTCACTCTCCCTGAACCATAAAACCACAATAATTAATCAACTATACAACGTCCCCAAATCTGACTAAAATCAACACAAACATAGCTTATCAGGGAACAATCGAACACACAAACACAGAGAACTTTGACTAAAATCAAGCAAATCTGCAAATAGAACACAGTTTAGGGTTTCAAATTCAAATACCATCTTCTCTTACTTTTAGGGTTTCACAAAAGCAATTAATCAAATCAGAGAAGAATACAAACCATGAGCAACGAAGAGAAGAAGGCGTGCGAGGCGGAAGGGAAGCATTTAAAGCAAGCTTGCTTAAAACGAGGCGTGAGAGAGCGCCGTTCTGAAAACTTAGGGTTTCATGAGAGCCTCGTGAGTGAGAGAGAGTCGTGAGTGAGGAAGACGAGAGGGTCGTGAGAGAGAGAACGGAGACGGCGAGAAACGGCAAGAATGGGTTTCTGGTGAGGAAGACGGAAGAAGGGTCGTGAGGAAGAAAGAGTTGAGTGATGGAGGAGGCGGAGGAGGCGGGACGAGGTGGAGGTGGAGGTGGAGGCGGAGGAGGAGTTTGAGGTCGGAGGAGAGAGCGGCGGAGAGAGAGAGAGCGGCAGAGAAGAGAGAAGCGGCGAATAGGTTTGAGGAGAGAGACGTTCTAATTGATGGGGATCGGGTTCTTTTAATTTTATCAACACGTTGCCACGGACTTGCCACGGCATATCCGTCGCAAATTTTTGTCCTTTCACATGTCCGTGGCAAACCCGTGGCAAACACCAGCGGGAAATTTCGCGCTACAATATTTTTCACGTGCCGTCGCAAATCTGTGGCAAATTACTGACGGAATAAGCTCCGTGGCAACTGCTGGTGGCTAAAACAAGCTTTTCTTGTAGTGAAGTGACACCAATATAAAATTTGGTCTGGAGAATTGTAGGCTATAATACCAGTTTAACGACAACTTTTGTTCCTGTTTCATGTTGCTCTAACTATTGTAAGTAAACTCTTTGTCTCTAGGCTGGAGTGTTTTAGGAGGCTTTGTTAGGGGCTTCCTATTATTGTTTTGACTTTATTTTCTTGTTTGTCAAGAGTATTCTAGTCCTTGAGCTATTTTTTGTCATTTTTTAAAAAATTTAGGATATGAAGCCTGTTTGATAAAAAAAAATATAGGAGTGAAAATGAAAAATTGTACAAATTGAAAATGGAAAAGTGGAACGAGAATGAGCATAATTTAATGTGACTGTGCATCTAGACACATTCATGCTATATATATATATATATATATATATATATATATATATATATATATATATATATATATATATATATATATCCCAACAGACAGTATCCCACTAATTACTTCCTTTTTGTCTCTCCACTCTTTAAAAATTGAAACAAAGTATATTAGCTTTGTTTGGGTCTTGTGAAGTGGTGAATCGTGCTTGTGCAAACCAGCCCACCAATATCACTTCCCAAAATATGTGTTGTTTCTTCTATCAGCGGACGGTTGTGCGAAAATCTAGTACTAGTTGTAGTAGATGACAATTATAGCATATTCCAAATCTATCTTCATTTTCACTCATATTATGCTAATTAAGCACATCTAACCTAGTGCTACTTGTTCGGTAGCTTGCTGTCTTACGAGTGGATTCAAGACTGCAGTTGGTAGTGTTCCTATCGGGTTGGATTTCACTATCTTGAACTCGAAGGGGGGGGGGGGGGGGAGGGGGTAGTACTCCGACGCTCAAGTCAGTATTGAGAATTGGAGAATGGGCAGAAAATGAGTAATGTGTACCTTTTGTGGCTATGCGAGCCAATATTTATAGGGATATGTCATGGCTCTGTCGTTGGATCGATCAGATGCATTTGAATCGTTGATGAGTGATAAACAAGACCTTGGATATGGATCCTAGATAATGGGCTGATACAAGTCAATTAGCTGAGTGAATCTCGTGGCCCAGTCCAGAACATGACTCAAAAATCATTTTAAGTTGTTTTTACGGGCAATGTTAGTTTTCAGGATTCGAACCTAGACCTCCTTTTCATACTCTTTCGATATCTCTTACGGGCAATCGAACTACCTATAAAGCTCGACCACTTAAAAATGATTTTAGGTGATCGAGATCTAAAGTAAATTTTTAGTTGAAGTCATTTTTTAAAGTGATTTTTTTTACTTTTTAAGTAAAAGAAAGGATCAGAGTCTCGTTAAACCTTCTCGTACAAAATACTTTTTACAGAAATAAATAAAGAAGGAAAAAATTTATCTTCTTATGTTTGGTAAACTTTTTGCTTTATAAAAACCAATTACAAATATTTTTCTTGTTGGTAGACCAAAAAGCTAAGGTATTATCAACCTTAATCCAATGCTCCATAAACCTTCTGCTTACACTCATTCAATATCTCTTAGCTCAAGATCCGATCTACCTACTTGAAATGCTCCTAACTAACTTGGTAACTCTCGAGTGGCTGTCAAATTCCATTAACTGTTTGGTTAGATAGTTGTGGTTAGAAGTCTTTTCTTTTGTACTCGTTGCTTTGATTTTTTTTTCTCCTATACTGAGTTGAATTACATATTATATTTTCCTTGCTTTTAAAAAAGTTGACATTAATTTCATCTATTCCCTTAAACAAATAGTATAGCATTTCAAAAAAAAAAAAAGAGGACAATTAGTGTATATGTCTAATCAATTAATCTCCCAAAGTTTTTATTGGTCTAAACTTTCAACAAGGAGTTTGGATATATTTCAAGGAAAATTAGCACACCCCTCAGCTCACTGATAAATTAAACTCGCAAAAATAAAAGAGAGGAACTAATTAGTTGAGGCACACCATATATATATTTAAAAATGATATATATTAGGTTGAATACGAAAAAGTCTATATCCACGATTTCATGTGCAAATCTTTAAAATGGAGGCCGCCACATGCATAATAAAATGGTTGTCCTAGCTAGTAATTTATTAATTAATTATTCCTAAGATTATGACCCTTAAGTCTTGGAGGGGATGGATAGTCGAGGTTCTGAAGGACACCCCAAGAGTTAATAGTATTACAATTTACTAAAAAGCTTTTTGGTCAAAATATTCTTCAACATATAATATTCACAAAAAATTATCAACAACAGGAGAAGGCACATCGCTTTCTAATCTAAAGTTTTAGCTGCTCAATGGCAACTGCAGTCAGATAGATTTATTACGTGTCCTACTTAAGGGACCTTTCAACACCTAGTAAGGAGATTAATAGTATTACAAGAGATTTGAACTGCAGTCCTATAGTATAGACTAGAGGATGATGGTGGACATACCTTCACTTTTTTTTTTACGAGCAAAAATTATATTAAAAGAGATCTAAACCGACATTTCAACCGTTATAAATATAAGGGGTCTCATTAAAACTTTATGAGTCAAAACAAACAATAGAATTTCCCCACCAGTCGGTAATATTCAAAGTTGAATTGCGGCCTTCAATGCTAATGAACCAACTCCAAAAAATAGTCTTGACATGATTGATTACCACTTGAGAATTGAAGACTTGATCTTTGAAGAGAATATGGTTTCGATGAAACCAAATACACCATGTGACTGCCATGCCTAATCTTGACATACCTTCACCTTTTAAATTTTAATCCAAATGGTTTAAGTAGCTCATGCCTAATCTGACTCCTAATCGTTCTTTATAGCTTTCTCCTTTGCAATTTGGCCAGCTCATTGAACCCTATGTTCTACAAGGTAGTCACTCATATTTGTGTCCAAACCACATTGAACATATATTTTTATTGTATATTGTACGGACTTTAAAAAGTATTTATAGTGTTTTTTATTTTAATTAATCTAAACAATTAATTAATACCATATGAGCAGGACATGACTAACTTCCCATTGAGAGTAGATTCTCTGTGTTTTTTCTCTCATGTTGAATCTCTTTCCTTAAATTTCATCTCCCCTTTCATTTTATAGTGAACTCTCTTTCTCTCCTTTTTGATGAAATGTGAGAATTTAACTGGACCCACATGTCACATGAGAGGATCTAACCCTCTTTTTAGTATGGGATACTACGCTCGCATTAGGAAATGTGTCATTTAAGATTTTCATGTAAAGAGCATGAAGATGTCAAACAGGAAAACACATAACTTTATTCAATGAGGATCTTACCTATCGGAGAGACTGACAGAGATAAACACAACGAAAACGTATTTCTTTTATCCTTTCTCTTAGCTAAGTCTAAGTAGATACTAATTAATTAAGTGTGAGAGTGCCTTTGGAGGTACTCATCCTCGCCAAACCCATCAAGATCAAAACAAAGAAGTTGTTTCTTGGACAAAGCATTGATATCGCGCATGGAACTTTTATAAATTTATTTCCACCATCAAAACGGTCTCAACATTTCTCACGAGCTTCTAAAAGTATCTCCAATGAGGACTACTAATTGAGTTCTTAAATCTATGTAAATTAAGGAACATTGCATATATTTTTTTTCTCCAATGGATTAATTTGTGTGGTAATGTGGGTTGTTTAGTAAGACATGGTTTCTTAAATAAGGAACCCCAAGAATGGATTGATTTTTTTAAAAAAAATTTACTCAAATCTCATTGGCTAGCTTGCTTTAATTAAAACAAAACTAAGTGAAAGTAAAAGTATAATTAACGAGATGCAGTTCGTTTAGTGGTTGCTTAAATACGTATCATATAGAGTAAAAGTATAACGAGTTGTTGAATTATTATGTAGTGTTTGGGACTTAAGTTACCTAAAATGACTTGCTTAAATATGAGCACGCCCTTTCACATTGTGATATGAGGACTGAGATACCATTGATAGATTCTCAGAATTCGAGGACTGAGATACCTCCTAAAGAAATGTTTAAGAGAGGAAATAGACTTTGATTATATTTCATTGATACCAATTATGAGGTCACTACAATGTTTATATAGGCTAGTGGATACACACCATAAAGGAGGATACATCACCCACACACTAAAATTACTACCTAACAAACTATTCAAAGACAATGCCTAAAAAGCCCCTTCTAGAATATACTAAAACAATCATTATTTCCTTGACCTCCAAGATCATATCACATTGAGAAGATTTTCTATGCAAGATTCTTCTACTTGCTAGCTACACTAACTTTTTTTCCAAGTTTTTTTTGAGTTTATATATGAAACATTCTGATGCAAAAAAGGTTGGCCTTCCTTATATTTGCTAGAAAAAGAGTTTATAGATGAATGACCCATTTGTATAGAGCTTATTTTGAGCTTATAAAAAATAATGTATTCAAATAAATAAGCTAATTTTATGTATTATTCATAAGTTTCTCAAGGTAATTTATTGAAAAGAAACTTATGGAGATATAAGTTATGTTAGCGAGAACTTGTGAATTAATTAACATAAAAACTTATTTATTTCCGTAAATTATTTTTCATAAAATCAAAAATAAGCTAATTCAAACAGCCCAGAAGAAAATTGTGCCGATAACTACACTTGGCTTATTAGGCTTTCATTAATTAAAATTGAAACATTGTTATGTTGCTTTGCTCCAAGTCATTCACTTATCATGAAAAACCAAATTCTTCATACCATATACTTGAAAAATTACAAATTGAGTTGTACAACTTTTATTGGAGGTACTTCACTTAATAGTTTTTTTATAAATCGGGTATCCTCTGCGCGCAACTGTAGAGACTAATTCCTCGAGCCGAGTAGGACCACATTGGGTGATACACTACAAGAAACACGGTCATTAGCGAGGGAATTTTCGGTCGCTAACATGCCCAATTCCGTCGCTAATTGCCATTAGCGAGGGAATTAGCGAGGGACCAGTTTGGTCGCTAATTCCCTCCTCGCTAGTGGCATTTAGCGAGGGAATTTGTGTCAGTCGCTAATTAGCGAGGACCGATCCTCGCTAATTCCTCGCTAATCTTGACAAAGACGCAACCCCGATCGATTAGCACGCTTATCAATTTGAATTTTTTATTATTATTATTATTATTAGTATTATTATTATTATTATTATTATTATTATTATTATTACTACTACTACTGTTATTATTATTATTATTAGTATTATTATTATTATTGTTGTTGTTTGGATGTGGTGTGGTGGTGTGGTGGTGGTGGTGGTGTGGTGGTGGTGGTGGTGGTGGTGTAAAGAGAGAAGAAGAAGGAGAAGAGTAAGGGAGAAAGAGGGTGGTGGTGGTGGTGTGGTGGTGGTGGTGGTGGTGGTGGTGGAAGAAAGACAGTGAGAGAAAGAGGTATGTGGTTGTGGTGGTGTGGAAGAAAGAGAGTGAGAGAGAGAGAGGTTGTGGTTGTGTGGTTGAAGAGAGAGAGGAGTGAGAGTGGTTGTGGTGTGGTGGGGGCGTGGTGGTGGTGGTGGTGGTGGTGGTTTTGTGAAGAAAGAGAGAGAGTAGAGGAAGAGGAAGAGGAAGAGGAAGAGGAAGAGGAAGAGGAAGAGGAGTGGGTATTGTGAAAGAATGGGTATTGTGAGTGGTGGTGGTGGTGGTGGTGGGTTAGAGTTTGTAGGTGAGAGAGAGAGAGAGAGAGAGAGAGTAGAGGAAGAGGAAGAGGAAGAGGAAGAGGAGAGGAGTGGGTATTGTGAAAGAATGAGAGAAGAGTGAGAGAAGAGTGAGATAATGGGGTATTCGGTCAAAAAATAACTGGACATTAGCGAGGGCGTGCCAAGTCCGTCGGCCGCTTATCGATCTGCATAGTCGGATAGTCGTGCTGCGGTATCAAATCACCGGGACGTGCCAATTCCGTCGCTAATTCCTCATTAATGTGACCATTAGCGAGGGACCTACAATTCCGTCGCTAATGTCAGTTTTTTGCGAGGGACAAATATTCCCTCGCTAATTCCGTCGCTAATTCGCGTTTTTTTTGTAGTGATAAAACTCTCCCTCAAGAGATTTAACACTACTGGGATTCACACCCATGACACTGATTAAGTTGGAATAGACATCTACCATATCATCCAAGAGTTTATTTATTTTTTTACAAAAAGAAATCACTTAACAACTTTCTATAGACATTGAGATTCACTACTCCACTTAATTAATAGCTCTCCATATAAAATTGCTTTAAAAATCATGCAACCCTATTCGCTTTTTGTGGCAAAATCTACAACCCTAATTTTTATTTATAAGCGAGGCAACAACCTCATTAATTAATATCAAATATCATGTACAATCTCTTATCAAATTTTATATATCAAAAAGATCGATCACATTGTTGGAACGTCCCTTTCAAACCAAACAAAAAAACATCCTATGATATTGTCCACGTATAAATAGTACCTGTAGTGAGCTTCCAAATTAAACCAACACAACTTCTCACTCAGTCTACTAGCTAACCAGCTCAAAAGCTTAGTCAGCAGCATCAATGGGGAATACAACTGTAGTGCAGGTGTATATACTCTTAATCATGTGTTCTACCTTCTTGGTAACTTTGCAAGCTCGTAGTCTCCATGGCCATAACAAAAATATTGACAGCAAAAGCCTTCTGCATAAATTAGGTATTGACATATCAAGTTATAAACATAATATTCCAAGTCATACTATTCCATTCGCATCAGGAGATAGACTCTCACCTGGAGGACCTGATCCTGAGCATAATCAAAGAAAACCACCAAAACCAAGCAAGTAGCTTTTGTTTGGAGAGATTTATTTAATTTTGTCTTGTGTGTCTTGTATTAATTAGTTTATAGATCTACCATAGACTTTTCAAATAAGATTACGACGTGCTTCCGAAACCTTGTGTCCTGGAGCATATGTTGGTTATGATCGTTTCTGTTATTTTGTCTGCAATGATAAAACTACTTCTTCTGTCTTTTTATTAAATGTTCTTTCTTCTTTCTTACTGTAGTTTTCTTTTTAGGAGGTGTTTGAGTGAAGAGGCTAAGTGCAAGGGTTTTGTTTTTGTAATACATTTTGTTTTTTGTAAAAAACTTTAGTCATATAATTAACATGAGATATGGCTTTCTTTATTTATTATTTTTTTCTCTTTTTTTAATATATAGTTTTCTTTGTTTATTTACTCACCCATAGAATAATTTTTTTAATTTGTCAAAAATCAACCATGCGAAAAGGTAGTGATGAATGAGCTGTTGAAAAAAAAGGTGAAGTAGAGATGAATGTAAAGTATTTTCTTGTGTAAATTGAGTATTGTTTTTTGTCAAATGTAGTAGATTAATCTCTCGAAGCGAAGATAAAAAGACTAATCAAAGTTGGAATATAATGAAAGACTTTTCGCTACTAAAAATTGTTGAATGGTTTCAAACCAATTTTAGGTAATGATAACAAAGTACATAGAAATTAATGGAAATTATAAAGTATTTACATTGGCCTAACAACCATATTTAAAGCGCATTCAGACACATTGTTGTAAGACTTCGATCACTTACCAACCGGATAAGATTTAAGTATTTAACCACCACATATATAATAACCAAATATTAGTAAAAATGTTAATTTGTCAATATTTTATACATATTGAATAAGCGCCCGGGTCATTGGAGGTGGCCACACAAATATTTGTCAATATCAACCTTTCTAATTCAAGTTCATAATCTGGTACCTCTTTCAACGATTTCAAGTCTCTTGTTAGATCACTCCTTCCAACCTTTGTGATATTAATTAACATTTGTGAGTTCATTTATAGTGCCATCTACTAGGACTACAAATTGATTAATCCATCAACTTTTTTCATTAACCTTTATTTGAGAACTCAGATCTGGTTGACACCTGAAAGATTGTACATGCGATACAAATTAGGGGTAATTAAAGCACTCCTCTATCTCGTCTCATGAAGATGGATTGATTGACGCAGTCGAAGCCTCCCTTACCGCGATCCCAAAACAACCTGCAACTTTCTCACATTATCTTGTCTTTATAATATCGACTAACTATTTCTTGACCTAGGAAGGCTTCAACTTACTTTGTTTCCACCACTAATCATAGGAATTTCAACTCAACCTTAACATTTGAAGTTTGGGCATCAACATTCTTGGATCTCTTGATCGATTTATAGCACCAAAAAATTTCTTCGCTTTCCAGCATGTGATTACACCCCCAAATAATTCATACTATTCATGGTAGATACTGTGTGCGCGCAGGCACCCTATTAGAAAACATATATGGCATCCATAGAAGGATGAAAATTAGTTTGAGAGAAAATGTGAAATAGCGTGTTAGTTATATTTGTGTGGACTGATGCAAATGGTAAAACTAACATTATATATAGTGACTACACTGTATAACTAGAGAAACCAACTATTAATAAACGATCACCTAACTACTAACTAACTATATCTCTAATATGCACCTTCTTGCTCCTTCTTCAAGAAAGAAGCAAAAGACAATATAGTGAAACACCAACAAAACACCTCTGAAATTTATTTCGTATAAAAAATCAATACACAACTTATCATAAAATCAGTAGGACTCGATTTGTTGCGTCGAGAAAACAATACAGTTATTATAGTTAATAAATTGAAATTGCTAGATTTAGATAATATTATTTAGATTCCAATTATAGGACTAGATTTGTCATGCATCAATAATCAATGCAACAATTATAGATGATAAATTGAAATTGTTAGATGTACAAGATTATCCATATTCCAATCTCTACATATTGGATTCCAATCTCTACATGTATACTCTCCATAACAAAATATAAGCAAGAATAACTACACGCATACATATTATAAGATAAATAATTATTTGCATTTGTTTTTGTAATTCTCATTTAAAGGTTTAACTTTAATATTGCTAATGAAAGTTGACTCAGTTGGTAAGGAGTTGACTCATTCTTCGCAAGGGCGTGGGTTCAACTCCCGTTGGCGGTGTGAGGACCCATTTGGTGGGTGATCGTAAGTATACTTTGTAAGCGCTTGAAGAGTCGTGAGACCGCCTTGACCCCAGTGAACCCCAACACACCTAAAATTTACTTACAAAAGGTTTAACTTTACTACCTACACTACCTATCATCTCATTTAATTACCGACAAAAAAGGTCTATAAATTTTCATGTTCAACATTATATATGAAGGGCGCTTTTGGTATACTATTATTCAATATGATGAAAAGAGTCGGTTTTTCCTTATATTTTTCTTAGGGGGAAGTAATGGATAACTTATAATTTTTCGATTTCACGATACATGTCATATTAAGTTTATTTACACATACCAATAAAACTAAAAGAAATTGTTACTTTTAATGAAATTATTTATCCTTTCCTATAATATTCTTATCTATTTATTATTTCATTCTACCTATTTATCTATCTGCAATAACTGTTTAAGGGTATTATTTTCAAAACAATAATTAATGTTACACTGACTTTGAAAATGTCAAGTAAAATGAAATAAAATTATTTTTAAAGACTAATACGTATTGTGAAACTAATGGAGTGATAGATAAGTTTTTATAAGCAAATTTGAGGCTTTCGGTAATCACTAGATTACAACATTTTTCTGAAGTAGTTTTTAAGCTTATAATTTATAGTCTTTGATTTTTGTCTTTTGTTATTACCCCCATTCCTCATTTGTTAACAAAGAAAGGAAAATAGTCTCGTTAGAACTTTCTGAAGTAAAATCTTTCTTAAGATAAAATATCAAGAAGGAAAGATGTTTTATCCTAATTTTAGACAAAATCTGTGGTAAATTGAGAAAATACAAAAAAAAAGCCACAAGAGACGTCTCGACAAATACCCTTTACAACATCACTGCAATGCAAGGGATCTCAACTAGGTTGAAACCCCAAACATCGCCAATCATCTGCAGTCCACCAAACAAGAAAAAGAGGAAAAATATAAGAACAACAAAATAACGTTAAGTCATCATTTAATCCCCATTAAAAATGCTATATCCTGTTATTTTATATTTATATAAGTTAGTTCAATCGCTAATTTAACCAACAAGATAACTTAGTTAAGAGTAAAACATAAAACAATATACAATAGCTTAATTGAGAGTAAAACAAAATAAGATATACAATAGCTTCTATGAAATGAACAAATGTGGAAAAACGATTTTCCAAGTAAATGATTTTTCTTGGTAACCAAGTTGAAGTTAATTATAGTATATTATCTCTGACTCCTGAGCTGAATCATCTGATCCAATCCAAACCGCATTTATCAAATTTGAATTTGTTAGTTTATTTTTAGGAAACCATCCAAACCAAACAAAAACCTATGTTGTTTTGCACTCCGGATCAGATGTTTTTTTGCTTTAATACCGAACCAATTCGCACTGTAAATATCGGTATGTGAAAGAGTCAATGTAGTAGAATGTTGCCAATTACATAATTTCATAAAATAAATTATTACAATAATAATTAAAAAATAAACTTGGGATTCAAAGTAGTGCATTGACCTGCCTAAACCCATAAAAATGGCGGATTCTCATATCTCGACTAGTAACAAATACATAAAAAATAGAAAATAAATGGTTTTAAAAAGTTTTATATATATATATATATATATATATATATATATATATATATATATATAGTAGGGTTCAAGTTACTTCAAGAATAACTTTTAGAGTTACTCCACATTTTAATCGTTGATTTGGATATAATCTTTTGGTAACAATACATCCAACGGGGGGCCCAAGTGTTCTTAAAGGCGTTCACCTGAATCCCTGAAAGAAAATATAGGATATTTTTACCTCTACATAATTGTTTTGAACCCCCTAATTTTGCACTAGATTGCACTTAAGACATAATTTTGAACCGCCTAATCTCAGGTGGTAGATCCGTCACTGAGTACATCATTACTTAGTGATGTATTGTTACCATTAGATTAAATCCTAATCAACAGTTAGGATGTAGAATAACTCTATAAAAGTTACTCTTGGAGTACCTTGAACGGTTGAGCCCTACTCTCTCTCACACACACACACACACACATCCTCTTGGTGGGCTGGGTCGGTGAAGTTATACAGAGTTGCAAGCCGACAAACATCAATCCACGCCCTTTCTGCACGGGCCTAGCCTATATTTCCACTCTTAGAACTTGTTTGGCAAAAATAGTGACTAAACTAGGGGATAGAATAGCAAAGACCGGATAATTTATAGTGGATAAGCTAACAAATCGAATATAAAGTGTTTGGTAAAATTAACGGTTGAACAAGCTTATAAATATAAAATGACATTAATAGACATTTTTAACTAATGTTTAAATATTAGTTAAAAAAACTAATGTTTAAATATGAGTGAATATTCATTTAATGAGAGATAAATGAGGACTTTAATTAAAGGAACAAGGGTAAAAATGAGAGAAAAATGAAACGATGTAAACTATAACTCAAACACTACTTAAAGTTGCGTTTTTAAAAAAGATGCTATAAACTACTTTAAAATGTTATAAGTTGGCTATGCCAAACATTTAAAAAATGTTCATTTGCTATAACCTATCGGATCGACGTTTCCAAATAGAGTCTTAGTTGCAACCTAAGGTAGCATTATACCCCATATATGTTGACTTGGTGCAGAGCTATTACTCATTTTGGCCATCATTTTAGTTTGTGTTAGCTTTAGACGAAATGAAAAATAAGCACCCCCCACACACATACTCACACAAACACACCCATGGCTTTAACCCGAGAGCCGATATCTCCATGTTGCTGAAAACTGTCAATGCAACTAGCTGTGGAGACGACAACCATTGTTGTTATATATTAAAAGAACCAAACGACACGAAATCTGTTGATTAGTCGAATAGACCTTTCTTAAAAACCCATAACCATATCCATCCCCTCCGACATTCTCCCATTATCACTTTTCCTGCTCACCAATACCTACTCCAACCCCTCCCCACCATGTTTTAGAAATGTGACAACCCTCTTTTGCATTCCGAAGCTTCAATTTTCATTTCTCGATACCTATTTCTGTGTGCTTGTAGGTGGCTGGAATTAAAAATGCCCAAACACTTATAAAAGTTTTTGCAAATGTTAATTCACGTTTGATAAGGTGAAACTTTTCGAATACAAGTTTTCAAACATGCTAATTCATGTGTCAAACCCAAACTCTTATTTTTACAGTTGAGCCTCACTCAAACTAAACACTCAAAAACTTGTTTCTGGAAGCGTGTAGAAAGGCGAGAAAGAGTGCAAATTGGAGGAGCAATAGTGAGAGGGAATGAAGGAGGCATGGTAATTGAGAGAGAGATTTGGTGAGGTGAGGGGGGAGAGAGCTCGTGTGTGGGGTTGAGAGAAATGGGTGTGTTAGGATCGTGTTTTGTAATAGAGTATTTTTGGAAATTTAGAAGAGGGGGGTAATGGGATGAAAAGTGGGAGGTGCCTTTAACATTGCCATTGGCTTTATTGAATTTTCAGGCTTTGACCAGAGACAAAAACCACGGTATTAAGCCCACAAAATACACACTCATCCGCCCAAAACAATACTAAGGGGTGGCGTTTGCTTTTTTCACACCCCCTCCTACTCAAAACACACCCCATAAGGGTGTGAAAAGACCAAAATGCCACCCAAAACCTTTTTTTTTATTTACGAAATTTCACCTGTTCGAACACGGGCCTTCAAACGGGTTCGAATGCCATCGTTCGTGTGTGTTAAATCTTGACTTCACACCCTCTTGTGCGTAATTTCACCTATTCGCATGGGGTCATGCGAACAGGTTCGCATGAAGATGTTCGAACACCCTATTTTATTACAAAAAATAGACTCTCACACCACATTCACTTTTTTGTTGCGTTCGCATGATGTTGTTGACGTGTTGAGCAAGTCGTTGACGATATAAACATGTTTCGCGAGTTTCACGCGAGATTATTTTTGGAGGGGGTGTGGGAAAAACAAATGCCTAAGGGGTTTGACCAAAAAAATATATATAATAAGGGGGGGAAAATTATGATACTCTCCAAGCGTCGTGTTTGCGCGTGTATAAACCTTCCGATTACTGATCTGCAAAGCAACCCACCAAAACGGAGAGTACTCAACACGCGCCACTCCTCCGAATACGAAAACTTTTAAAATTCTCGCATATGAAACTCCCGCTACAAAAAGTCCTTCTACCCCTCAATTCCGCGTGACAATCACGCACAAAGCCACGTGTCTCGTCACTGGTTCGTACTAAACACGCGCAATATTCAGAGTGAGTGCACTTCCCGAATATTCGGTGATATAATGCTTACCAGGCACGGCTCTTAGGTGCAACCCCAAACGCGTAACCTGGTCCACGGCCTTCACGAACCCACCGTTGTCGTACACTTATGACGATTCATTAAAACGACCACCGTTTCGACAAGGAGAGAGAAAGACGAAGTTTTAGAGAGAGAGAGAGAGAGAAAGGTAGATCTAGATCCGACCGGTACCGAGGTAAACAAGCTTCGAAACCTTACTGAATCTTTCTCTCGTGATAAATTTTTATAGTTCTGGTTCCTCGTTTCCCTCTTGGTTACGAGTGAGCCCTAGGAATTTAGGAAATTGATTTGGCGGTGGAGGAAGCCCTAGAAACTTTAGGGTTTTGATTCTTTATGCGTAGTTGTTTGATTTGGGGGTGTCTAAAACCCTAGGATTTTAGGGATTTGGGGTGGGTGTTGGGATTAGGGTTTTGGATGTATGGCTTCGGGGCCTGTAGGTGAAGGAGATGGAGCTAGAGAAAGGAAGAGATTTAAGGGTAAGGTCTACACAAGGAAAGTGTTCAAAGGCCCCAAGAAATCTGCCAACGCAGGGAACACTGTAGCTTCTGCCATCACCACTAATAAAGATGACAACGCCGCCACTGCTACAGTCACCAATGAAACTGAAACTAATACTAACCGCGCCGATGAAGCCAAGAGCAATACAGATAACGTTTTGGCTCAGCCACCGGCTCCACAGTTGGAAGAGAATTTAACTCAGCTGGAAGGGAGTTCAAGATTGGTGGAGGGGAATTCACCTAGGTCACAGGTGAATTCAAGATCGGAAGATGGTAATTTACCCCAGCAGCAATTGGAGGACCAGAATTCGACTCAGCCACAAGTGAGTTCAAGAACCGAGGATGGTAAATCACCCCAGGAGCAATTGGAGGAGCAGAAATTGTCTCAGCCACAAGTGAGTTCAAGAACCGAGGGTGGTAAATCACCCCAGAAGCAATTGGAGGAGCAGATTTTGGCTCAGCCACAAGTGGGTTCAAGAACTGAGGATGATAATTCATCCCAGCAGCAATTGGAGCCACAAGTGAGTTCAAGAACGGAGGATAATACTTCACCCCGGTTGCATGAAGACTCGAGACCAGAGGATGGGACTTTGCCCCTGCAGCAAGTAAATTCAAGATTGGAAGAGGGGAATTCGTCTCAGCAGCAAGAGCAAGAGAACTTGAGATTGGAGGAGGGGAATTCGTCTCAGCAGCTTGTGAGTTCAAGATTGGAGGAGGGTAATTTGGCTCAGCCCTGACACAATCAGTTTCTAATGACACACAGAGCGGTCAGCAGGATGAGCCTTCTAACCTCAATGTTCAGCAGGAGGAGGATGTGCCTTTGAGTCCCAGCCATAGGCAAGGGGCTGTTCCTTCTGTGAATGGGGTGTGGAGCCACAACAGGAGGACAGAATCAAGATCAATTTGGCATCAAAGTCAAAGCAGGAGATGCAAAAGCTACGCTGGAAGTTTGAAGGTGAGCTTGGTGTTGTGAGAAGTTTGGTCAGGAAGATTGAGGTGAAACAGGGGAGGGTTGGTGGATATGGAAATTCAAATTTATTGGTGGGTACTAGGATTGCTAATGGAGGTGGAGCAAAACGAGCTCACTCAGAAATAGCATCTGCTGGTACTCTACGACAACCTACCAGGCCTTTTCACCAGTTTAGTTTGCCAATGTTAGAGAACAGTCAAGGGATTAGTGAAAGTGTTGAGAAGGAAAAGAGAATGCCTAAAGCAAACCAGTTTTATCACAACTCCGAGTTCTTGCTTGCAAAAGATAAATTTCCACCTGCGGAGAGTAACAAAAAGTCGAAATTGAGTTGGAAGAAGCAAGGTGGTGGAGAAATGGGTTATGGTTTTCATATGGGACCTAAGTTTTTCAAGAGCTGTAGTTCACTACTTGAAAAACTGATGAAACACAAGCATGGTTGGGTGTTCAATGCTCCTGTTGATGTTGAGGGTCTTGGTTTGCATGATTATTTTACTATCATCACCCATCCCATGGACTTGGGAACTGTGAAGACAAGGCTAAACAAGAATTGGTACAAGTCACCAAAGGAATTTGCAGAGGATGTGAGACTCACTTTCCACAATGCTATGACATATAATCCGCAGGGACAGGATGTTCATGTAATGGCAGAGCAGCTGTCAAAGATATTCGAGGACAGATGGGCTATAATAGAGTCTGATTATAATCGCGAGATGAGATATGGCATAGATTATGGGGCTGCTCCCCCTGGACCTTCACCTTTGTCTAGAAAGGTTCCTCCATTTCCTCCACCAGCTCTTGATATGAGAAGGATTTTGGACAGATCAGAATCTATGGCACGAACTTCTAGACCTATGAGCATTACTCCTTCAAGTAGGACCCCAGCTCCAAAAAAGCCGAAGGCGAAAGATCCTCATAAAAGAGACATGACATTTGAGGAAAAGCAGAAATTAAGCACAAACCTCCAGAATTTACCTCCAGAGAAGCTTGATGCTATTGTGCAAATCATTAAGAGGAGAAATTTTGCACTGGATCAACATGATGATGAAATTGAAGTGGACATTGATAGTGTGGATGCTGAGACTCTTTGGGAGCTTGATAGATTTGTGACCAACTATAAGAAAGGTTTGAGCAAAAGCAAGAGGAGGGCTGAACTCGCTCAGGCTAGAGTGAATTCTTTACAGAATGCCACCCAGAAGGTAAGGATATGAATTTAACGTCTAATAATTGATAATGCATACTTTGGAAAGCTATTATTGCTAAAATGCACTATATTTTGCTTTCTGTAGAGCCAGGCACCAGCTATGGTAGAGATTCCGAAAGAAACACAAGCAGGTAATTTTTAAGAGTTGGACTTGGGTGTTTTTGGACTATTATTTATCTCAATTATTTTTTTACTGAAATATCTCTTCTGTTTGTTTACGTGCAGATGAAAGAAATGTTCCCCATCCATGCCTATGCAGGGGGAAATCAAGCTTATAATAGGAGTAGGTCAAGTAGTTCAAGTAGTTCGAGCAGTGATTCTGGATCTTCTTCAAGTGGTATTTTGATTAAT